>CM044002.1:51255000-51472084 GCA_024085815.1 Flaveria linearis | reverse complement strand
GGGATCAAAAGCCCCATGAAATTGAACATTAACAGATTCGAATTGATCCTCATTTGGATCAAATCAAATCTAGGGTTTATGTGAATTTGGATGATTTCAATTGGTGTTTAAAAGAAATTAAAACAGAATTATCACGGCTCAGGCCCTTGTTCCACTGGTCACTGCGTTCCATGTTAAACAGGAGGTCCCGGGTTCGACCCGGGCACCCCCTTATATTTTAAATGCCTTTTTAAGCTTTAAAAAAATTATAAAAAATCCTAAAATTATAAAATTATTTTATAAACTCTGATTTTTTAAAGTTATCAAACAATTTTTGTAAAATTATTTCTTTGAAACACTTAATTTTTATATAAAATATCAAATAACAATATTTATAATTAGTTTATTTTTACCAAAATAAACTTAAATAGTCAAAATTACTACGTTATTATTTGTCATTACGTTCCTTTAATTATAATTTATTTATGTCAATTATGAAATGTATTTACATTTTATAAATTTAATCATTTTATAAATTTAATAATTTTATAAAATGGATTAATTAATCTTTCTTTTATTGTATAACAATATATATACGATCTTGATAACTAATCCCAAATTCCATCAAAGACCCTAGTTTCTCGTTAAAAACGTAAAGATAAATATTAACCAACTTAATCCGTCAATATATATATATATATATCTTAGGTATCTCGTGAAGACTACGCTGAAACGACGTCTTTATATTTCTTATTAATCATCCATCATATACTTAATTACCAAGTGAGTATTTCTATACCCATTTTATTATTTCACACACTTTTGGGTGAACATGTTACCGTATAAACGTTACACTTGTAACACGTTTGATTCTTGTAACTTATGGCAATTTGCTTGTGTGTTGTGATTAGTTGAATCTTGTAGCTACCATGTAATGTCGAATATATGTACAATCATTAACTATTGCTAGCCTGGCGACGTCATAGATCTATGGGCCTGACAAGCCTGCTTGGTTGATCCAAGTACACTTAGCTAATCGTATATACTTTTAACGTTAATAGAATATTAACGTCGTTTGATACTTGTAAAACATTGTCAAGGTTTGATTGTGCATTCTGTCTTACATCCCTAGTTACCTTGTTCTCTAATTTACAACATGAATTGCCATCTTTTATATACGTATGTATGAAAACTATAGAATGCTCACCAACAATATGTTGACCTTTTATTTTTAACATGTTTCAGGCAATAGCGTTATGTGGCTGTGAACAATCGTAACTCTCACGCCTCGACGATTCCGCCGTCAAGGTGGGGTGTGACAGATTGGTATCAGAGCCCATAACTATAGGGATTTAGGTTATTAATGATGACCTAGACTATAGCTTATGCATGCACCTTATAGTATTTTTATCTTGTAATACATGGTTTGCATATTACATAATGCTATGCCTTCTATGTGCAATTTGATGCCTTAGCATAGGATTGCCTAAACTTAGTTACTTGTCTCCCTAAACTTATCTTTGACTCTCCCCGAACATAAAACCTCTCTATCTTATTCTCGACGACACGTGGAATCGTATACTTATGCTTATGACTTGGATCTTTAGACGTTATGTCTAATCTATATAATCTCATCAAGGTTTTGATTACATGAACCTAAGAAATATTGTTGACACATAGACCCTGTATTCTGGATTTCCTGGCAAAAAGCCTTCGGGCTAAGGCAAGCGTATTCGTATAAATCTCATTGAGGGGCCCGTTACGCTTACCTGGGGATTTCTGGGATGAGTGATAAACTATGGTCAAAATACACAAATCTCTAAGGCAAATGAATCAATTTACCTTGACGTGTCCACGGTTCCAAATGATAATGCGTTATCAAATGGGATCATTCCGTGTACCTTACAACCTTTAGCCTACCTTTGTCTAAACTAATATTCTTTGTTATCCTCACTCCCGTAACTAGCTCATTTTTGTATGTCCAGCATGTCTCGACAACTTGCAAAACGTGGAACTCCAACCGCAAGCTGGCAGCAATGATCGCCAAACAAATGGCTGCTGTGCTCCCAACCATGGTTGCTGAACTTACTAGCACCATGATGGCTAATAGCAACAACAACACCAATGGAAACAACAACGGTGCTCAAGGAGAAAATAGCAACAGCCGAAACGGGAACGATCGTACTTGCACCTTCAACACTTCAACTCGTGCAAACCCACCACTTTAGTGGCAAGGAAGGAGCCACTGGTCTTCTTGAGTGGTTCGAAGGCATGGAGAACACTTTCGCCAATTGTGAGTGTCCCGAGGCACTCAAAGTCCGTTATGCCACTAGTATGCTCCAACAAGGGCACTTACCTGGTGGAATAGCGAGAAGAGAAACCGAGGAGCTGATGCTATTTCGGCACTCTCTTGGGATGAATTCAAGAACATCGCTATCGCGAAGTTTTGCCCGAGAAGTGAATTACAAAAGTTGGAAGAAGAATTCTGGAACTTGAAGCAAGATGGGGGTGATCATTTGGCCTACTCAACTAGGCATCATGAGTTGAGTCTACTATTGCCCCATATGGTGGACACTGTCCCCCGCAACATCGAGAAGTTCATAAAGGTGTACCACCCCAAATCCAAGATGCTGGTGGGGTAGCCGACCCACAACTTTGGAGGAGGCAATTACTATCACAGCGCAGCTCACTGAGAATCATATTAGAGCTGGCACTATGTCGGCAAAGGGTTCAAAGTCTACTGTGAAGGCGACACCCGAGGCAACAAAGGATGTAAAGGCTGAGTCGTCTTCCCAAAACAAGAAGCGTAAGTTCACAACAACACGCAACTACGCTGTGACCACTCCAAATCCTCCTCAAAACAAATGGTGGTGGCAAATCAAGCTCCCATGGCTAAAGTTTATACGGTTCTCAGCCAATGTGTAACACGTGCAAGTACCATCATGCGGGCAACGTTCCATGCCGAATCTGCTCGTTGTGTGGAAAGTATGGCCATTTGGTGACTACTTGTCTGCGTGCACCAACAACGCTGCAATGCTTGCCAACCGAACCTGTTACAACTGTGGCGAGCCTGGTCATATTCGTCCGCAATGCCCTCGCAATGCGGGCAACGTGCCACCAGCTCGTGGAAGGGCTTTCAATATCAACGCCAACCAAGCACAAGTCAGCAATGACGTTGTGAATGGTACGACGAAGAACCCGTTTGAAATCATTTCTTGTATATTGATGTTTTCCATCTTTGTAATCATCGTATCAATAATAAAATCTTTTTTTACCGAACAGGTATGTATCTTGTAATAATCATTACGCATCTGTATTATTTGATTCGGTGCGGATAAGAGTTTCGTGTCGCTAGAATTCGAGCCTGTACTTTCTAAATCACGTATTAATCTGGAAGACCCTACACGGTCGAAGTCGCCGATGGAAAACCCATTGTCGTTGATGCCATAATACGTGATTGCATCATAAGCTTTAACGAGCACGAATTCCCTATTGATCTTATTCCTATGAAACTCGGAAGCTTCGACGTCATCATTGGAATGGATTGGCTAGTCAAACATCATGCTGAGATCGTATGTTTTGAGAAGTGTATTCGAATACCGTTACCATCCGGGGACTTTGAAAGTGTTCGGCGAGAAAACCATCACAAGGACTCAAACTCATGTCTTGCACTCAAGCCCGAAAGTGCTTAAGCAAGAAGTATATAGCCTTCTTGGCTTACGTGGTCAACACAAAAGCCAAAGGGAAAGAACTTAAGGATGTCCCTATTGTACGAGACTTTCCTGAAGTATTCCCGATGACCTTAGTGGTTTACCTCCCGTACGTGAAGTTGAATTTAAAATTGATTTGATACCGGGAGCACAACCCGTGGCTAAGTCACCATATCGGCTTGCACCATCGGAATTGCAAGAACTCTCTAGCCAACTCCAGGATTATCCGAAAAAGGTTTATCCGCCCTAGTTCTTCTCCTTGGGGACACCTGTCTTATTTGTGAAGAAGAAAGATGGGTCATTCCGTATGTGTATCGATTACCGAGAGCTCAACAAGTTGACCATCAAAACCGGTATCCTCTTCCTCGTATCGACGATCTGTTTGATCAACTTCAAGGAGCTACTATATTCTCGAAGATTGATCTACGTTCTGGATATCATCAGTTACGAGTCCATGATGATGACATCCCCAAGACCGCATTTCGTACTCGTTATGGGCACTATGAGTTTACGGTGATGCCTTTTGGCTTGACTAATGCTCCTGCTGTTTTCATGGATCTCATGAATCGAGTATGCAAGCCTTATCTAGATAAGTTTGTGATCGTCTTCATTGACGACATTCTCATCTACTCCAAAACCAACGCCGAGCATGAACTGCATTTGCGACAAGTTCTTGAACTGTTAAGAAAGAGCAATTGTACGCGAAGTTCTCGAAGTGTGATTTCTGGCTCAAGGAGTTCAATTCCTAGGACACGTGGTGAATAGCCAAGAATTCACGTTGACCCTGCAAAGGTGGAAGCTGTGAAGAATTGGTGTGTTCCCACGACACCGACCGAAATTCGTTCTTTCCTTGGTCTTGCTGGTTATTATCGGCGATTCATCGCCAACTTTTCGAGGATCGCGAAGCCGCTCACTTCCTTAACACAAAGGATAAACCATTCAGTGGGGGCCCGAGCAAGAGGAAGCTTTTGAAACATTAAACACAAACTAAGCAATGCTCCTATCTTGACCCTACCCATGGAAACGATGATTTCACCGTATATTGTGATGCTTCAAAACAAGGTCTTGGTTGTGTTCTTATGCAACGAGGAAGGTGATAGCTTATGCATCAAGACAATTGAAGGTTCACGAGGTGAATTACACGACTCATGATCTTGAACTCGGTGCTGTGGTTTTCGCTTTGAAGATCTGGCGACATTATCTTTATGGGACGAAATGCATAGTCTACACCGACCACAAAAGTCTCCGCACTGTTTAACCAAAAATCTTAACATGAGACAAAGACGTTGGATCGAGTTAATCAGCGACTACGACTGTGACATTCGCTATCATCCTGGAAAGGCGAATGTTGTAGCCGACGCGCTGAGTCGCAAGGTCCATAACAAAACTGTCTCACTACAAGGGATCCGAGATCAAAGACAGTGGTTTCACACGTTAAGAGAATTTATACCGAGGTTCGTGTGGATATAACGAGGCTACTATCATGCTCCAAAACATAAAATGATAGTGATCTCGAGTTATGCATTCGCAAGGCTCAACAAGCGGCAATAACCGACGAAGGAAGTAATGAGATTTGGTGTCTAACGTTCGATCACAACTGGAGGAAAAACCAAACGGCCTATGGTACTTTATGAATCGACTTTGGATTCCAAACCGTAATAACCTTCGACACATCATCTTGGACGAAGCTCATCACACCCGATATTCTATTCATCCTGGTTCGATAAAATGTACATGGATTTGCGTGGTCAATATTGGTGGCCTGGAATGAAGAAAGATATCGCGGTTCATGTCTCCAAATGTCTCACGTGTGCAAAAGTCAAAGCCGAGCATCAACGACCAAGTGGTTTACTTGAACAACCTGAAATCCCTATGTGGAAATGGGAACATGTATCCATGGATTTCATAACCAAGTTACCACGTACTCCTCGTGGTCATGATAGTATATGGGTGATTGTGGACCGTTTGACTAAGACGGCACATTTCATACCTATACGAGACACCTACAAGGTTCAAGACTAGCTCGTATATACATTGATGAAATTGTGAGTCGTCATGGCGTACCCTTACACATCATTTCCGATCGAGATGCTCGTTTCACTTCGCACTTTGGTCATCTATGCAAGAACTCTTGGGTACTCAATTGGATTTAAGTACGGCTTACCATCCTCAAACTGATGGTCAACCGAACGAACAATCCAAACCCTTGAGGATTTACTACGATTGTGTGTCCTTGACTTTGGTGGTAATTGGGATACGCATTTACCTCTAGCGAATTTTCGTATAACAATAGTTATCACTCGAGTATCAAGATGGCACCGTTCGAAGCACTTTATGGTCGTAAATGCCGATCGCCGATCTGTTGGACCGACATTGGTGAAAACTTTATCACTGGTCCTGAACTTATACAAGAAACGACCGATAAAGTTTCTATCATCCGCAAGAACCTTGAAGTGGCAAGAAGTCGGCAAAAGAGTTATGCCGATAAGCATCGTAAACCGTTGGAGTTTCAAGTTGGTGATATGGTCTTCTTAAGGTTTCACCATGGAAAGGTGTTATTCGCTTTGGAAAGAAGGGTAAACTAGCCCCAAGATTTGTAGGACCTTTCAAAATCCTGAAAAGGATTGGGAAAGTGGCTTATAAACTGGAACTACCTTCCGACCTCAGTGAAGTTCATCCTGTGTTCCATGTCTCAAATTTAAGAAAGTGTTTGGCCGACGAGAGTCTGCATGTTCCACTGGAAGACATCCGGATCGACGAGTCATTGCACTTCATCGAGAAACCTGTCGAGATTATGGATCGCATCATGAAGAAGACTAGGACCACAACTACTCCAATTGTCAAGGTTCGTTGGGAGAACAAGTGTGGAGCTGAGTTCACGTGGGAGAGGGAAGATCATATGAAGGAGAGATACCCGTATTTATTCGTTTAGTTCATTTTTAATTTCTAGACGAAATTCTTTAAAGTAGGGGAGACGGAAACATCTTGTATTATGTTTATTCTTAATCAATAGAAAGCTTATATTTTGAAGCCACACACTTTAGACTCTCTTTTTACCTCTAATGGCTCTGCCATTGCACATAAAGTAACACTAAAGTAGCCAGCTTAATCGATGATGAATTTTCTTCTTTTGCTACCTTATCAAAACCTGAAAGTTCTCCAGTGTCCTCATCTTTTCGTCTCAGCCTTCTCGTAAACAAATTTCGGGACGAAATTTCCTAAAGTAGGGGAGACTGTAACATCTCGTATTTTGCGACGTTTAATAAGGAAAATAATAATAAAATAATAATAATAAATAATCTAATAATATAATAATAAAAAAAATAATAATAATAATAATAATAATAATGGTAATATAATAATAATATAACAATAATAATAATGATAATAGTGGTATATATAATAATTATAATAATAATAATAATAATAATAATAATAATAATAATAATAATAATATAATGATAATAATAATAACAATAATAACAATAACAATAATAATAATAATAATAATAATAAAATAATAATAATAATATAATATAATAATATAATAATAATAAAGTCCAGGGGGATTCTTGTAATTTATCAAACTTCAAAAGAAACTTATAACATAAAATGTTAAAAATGAAACCGCAGGACCAATTGTGTAATTTTAAAATTTTCAAAATCCCCCCCGCCACCCTCGTGTTTCCGGCCGAGGATCCGGCCACCGCCGGCCACTCTCCGGCGACCTTCAAACGCCCAAAATACGCGGATTTCATTCAATTAAAGGTCCCGACAGCCTCGCTACAAGGATTCGAACCTATGGACCCATAGAATTCGAAAATCGAACTCAAATAGGCGGTTTAATTCGAACCCGCTTAACCCATTCAAAATCAAATCGAATGAGCGTTGGCATCGAATTACATACTATAAATAGAGGGCAAACGATCATTCACCCGCACACAACCTTTCTGTAAACTCAAATTGATCAAACACACACACAAACATCGAATTCAAGCGCCGTCTTCATCGCGACCTGCAACTTGATCGAGAACAACCTTCGGAGTTCTCTTATCCAATTGATATAGGGCTTTCGTTTGTAATCATCTCTAGAAGCTTTCTGTGGAATTAATTGGAATATCATCAACGAAATCATCTCGAATCCATATCTCCTCTGCGCGGTTGTTCTTGATCTTATTCTCTATCGATTAACATCGAATCAGGTAATTGAACACTCCATTGTATTCGATTTTACATGGGGATCAAAAGCCCCATGAATTGAACATTAACAGATTCGAATTGATCCTCAATTTGGATCAAATCAAATCTAGGGTTTATGTGAATTTGGGATGAATTTCAATTGGTGTTTAAAAGAAATTAAAACAGAATATTATCACGGCTCAGGCCCTTGTTCCACTGGTCACTGCGTTCCATGTTAAACAGGAGGTCCCGGGTCGACCCCGGGCACCCCCTATATTTTTAAAATGCCTTTTTAAGCTTTAAAAAATTATAAAAATTCCTAAAAATTATAAAAATTATTTTATAAACTCTGATTTTTTTTAAAGTTATCAAACAAATTTTTGTAAAATTATTTCTTTGAAACACTTAATTTTTATATATAAATATCAAATAACAAATATTATAATTAGTTTTTATTTTTACCAAAATAAACTTAAATAGTCAAAATTACTACGTTATTATTTGTCATTACGTTACTTTTAAATTAATTTATGTCAATTATGAATGTTATTTACATTTTATAAATTTAATCATTTTATAAAATTTAATAATTTTATAAAATGGATTAATTAATCTTTCTTTTATTGTATAACAATATATATATACGATCTGATAACTAATCCCAAATTCCATCAAAGACCCTAGTTTCTCGTTAAAAAGTAAAGATAAATATAACCAACTTAAATCTCGTCAATATATTATATATATATATTCTTAGGTATCTCTGAAGGACTACGCTGAAACGACGATTATTATATTTCTTATTAATCATCCCATAACTTAATTACCAAGTGAGTAGTTTCTATACCCATTTATTATTTCACACACTTTTGGGTGAAACATGTTACCGTATAAACGTTACACGTAAAACACGTTTGATTTGTAAACTTATGGCAATTTGCTTGTGTGTTGTGATTAGTTGAATCTTGTAGCTATCATGTAATGTCGAATATATGTACAATCATTAACTATGCTAGCCTGGCGACGTCATAGATCTATGGGCCTGACAAGCCTGCTTGGTTGATCCGAGTACACTTAGCTAATCGTATATACTTTTAACGTTAATAGAATATTAACGTCGTTTTGATACTTGTAAAACATTGTCAAGGTTTGATTGTGCATTCTGTCTTACATCCCTAGTTACCTTGTTCTCTAATTTACAACATGAATTGTCATCTTTTATATACTTATGTATGAAAACTATAGAATGCTCACCAACAATATGTTGACCTTTTATTTTTAACATGTTTCAGGCAATAGCGTTATGTGGCTGTGAACAATCGTAACTCTCACGCCTCGACGATTCCGCCGTCAAGGTTGGGGTGTGACATTCCTCATCTTCGGGTCATCATCTTCCTCATCTTCGGGTCATCATCTTCCTCATCTTCGGGTCATCATCTTCCTCATCTTCGGGTCATTATCTTCCTCATCTTCGGGTCATCATCTTCCTCATCTTCGGTCATCATCTTCCTCAACATCCGGTCAACATCTTCCTCCGGTTAGCACTCTCAAGTCCGCCCATCACCACCCCCTCAACGTCATCCTCAATACCGTCACCACCGTCGCCGCTGTTGCTGTGGATCTCGACCACCCTCGCCGCTAATACATTTAGTTTTCAACACAAATTAGAAGGTAATTTTTTTGGTTTAAACATAAATTTATGTTTGTTTATGTTAATGTATGGTTCAAACATGTTTAGATTTGTATATTTAGTAGGTTGAACATAATTTTTAGTAGGATTTGTGTAATTTTTAGGTGTGGTTGTTTCTATGTTAATGTATGGTTGAAAAGTGTTGAAGATGATGAAATAGTGAGATGGATTTAGGGCATTTGATGTAGAATACTTGTTATAGATTTGATAAATAGAATTTGATGCTTAAATTTAGTTGAGTTTAGTTGTATTTGGGTATTTGATCTAGACTTTTTGGGTATTTTGTTATTTAGTTAGTTGCATTTGTATTGGGTATTTGATAAATAGAATACTTGTTAATGTTTAGTTTGTTTAGATGTTAATGTTTAGTTTATTAAAGTAGTTTTGGGTATTTTGTTATTTAGACTAGTTATAATTAGTTTAAGTAGTTTTGGGTATTTGGTAAATGGTTAACTTTTAAACTATATGTATTTGGGTATTTTGTTATTTAGACTAGTTACAATTAGTTGAAAGTATAAGAAACTTGTATTATTATTACTTTTGGATGTAAATGTATGATTAATAACAAGAATAAATTGGCTTTTAATCGTTGTTCATTATTGGCTTCTAATTGCTGTTCATTATGATGAAAAATAAATTGTAGTTTGTTTTGTTATTTAATTGTCTTACTAATTTCAAATTGTTGTTCATTATTAGCTTTAGGTTTCGTGATCTCGTTCTAATCCCCATGATTATATTCTCCACTTAAATCGTAAATTATATGGAGTGCTGTAATCATGTCTGTCGATAAAAGTTGGATTCTTAATTCGAACCGTAGATGACCCGAGTATCAGCAAGGACTCAGCTCTTTATCTATATAAGTGAAAACATATCGACAAATATGGCCTAATTAGATGTCCGTGTAGGAAATGTCAGAATACTCAATTATTAGGATGGGTTAAAATGAAATATCATTTAAAAATATGGGGCATGTGTCGGACGTACAAGGATTATCTATCATGGTGAAAGTTTAATTCCTGAAGTTGTAGTTGTAAATGATGTTGAGCTAACAAACGAAATGGCTGACGTTATCGAAGACGTTATGGAAGAGAGTAGTGGTGTCCGTGATGATTTTGAGGACTTGCTAGAGGAAGTTCAATCAGAATTATATCCTGGTTGTACGAAGTTTTTTTCTCTTGACTTTTTAGCAAAGCTTATGATATTAAGGTGAAATATAAATGGACCAATAGCTCATTTGATGAGCTCCTTGAGTTGTTGCAGTCTTCACATCCTGAAGGCAACAAAATTCCCTCTTCTCACTATGTAGCCAAGAAGACATTAAAGAAGATTGGTTTAGGGTATGAGTCGATACACGTGTGCAAATATGATTGTGCTCTTTTCTGGGCAGAAAACTATTGTTACAAAATTGTCCAGTTTGTAACGAGAGTCGATGGGTCGATACAAATACAAAGGGGAAAAAGTTACCTCACAAAGTGTTACGATGGTTTCCTTTAACCCCCAGGCTACGCCGCTTGTATTCTTTAAGGCACACTGCAAAAGATATGATTTGACATAATACCGGACGATCAGAAGATTGTATGATGCGTCATCCTGTTGATGGTTCTTCATGGAAAGATTTTTATATAAAGTACCCTACCTTCTCGAGAGAACCCCGAAACATCCGCCTACGACTTGCAGCTGACGGTTTCAATCTATTTGGTAACATAAGTCGGCTCATAGCACGTGGCCTGTTATACTCACGACATACAATCTGCCTCCATGGCTATGCATGAAGGAGTCGTCATTGTTGATTCCTGGTCCTAAATCCCCCGGGAAGGACATAGATGTTTTTCTTAGGCCATTGGTGGATGAGCTTAAGCAGTTGTGGGTGCCGGGCGTACGTACTAAAGACATGACGACAAACACATTTTTCACAATGAGGGCGGGTTGTTATGGACTATAAACGACTTTCCGGCTCGTAGTAGTCTATCAGGTTGGAGTGGGCAGGGCTACAAAGCATGCCCGACTTGTAACAAAGACACTCCTTCAATGCGTGTCACAAATAATGCGTGTCACAAATAAAGTCGTTTATGTTGGTCACCGTCGGTTTTTAGATGCAAACCATGAATGGAGAACAAATTTGGACTTCAACGGGGAACCCGAGATAAGAGCCCCTTCAAAACAATTTAGTGATACTGACATAGAAACTCAACTTAGTCGGCTCCGCCACCGTTTACCGGGGAAACATCCTGATTTTGGAGGTGTTAAATCAAAGCGGGAGGAGTATAAGTTAAATTGGTCCAAACGAAGCATATTTTTTGAACTTGAGTACTGGTCTTCTCTACAGCTAAAACACAACTTAAATGTGATGCATATAGAGAAAAATATGTGTGATAGTTTGCTAGGTACTCTTCTAATGAATGAAAAGAGCAAAGATACACCAAACGCACGGGTTGACTTGAAAAATCTAAATATTCGGAATAGGCAATTGTTAGAGAAAAAAATGGCAAGTGGTATAGCCCCCACCCGAAATACTCATTGAAGACTAGTGATCGAAAGTTATTTTGTGACTTTATAAAAAAGTAAAACTGCATGATGGGTTCGTATCTAATATCAGCAAGAGAGTGATAGATAATAACACTAACATTACTAGGTTGAAATCTCATGACTGTCATATATCTTTATGCAACGGTTGATACTGATTGGTGTTAGAGGTTTTTTGGCCAAAGATACTTATACACCAATAGTTGATTTGTGTACATTTTTTAAGCAACTTTGCTCCAGAACACTATTAATTGACGATACACCAATAGTTGATTTGTGTACACTTTATTCTTATTTTAATTTTTATGTTTTATATCTTATAATTTTTACAGACATGATATCTTTTTAGATTGTTTTGGTACATCTCATGGCTGATGTAATGAGCCATGGAGGTGATGGCGCGGGGGATCCACCGATTCCTCCTTTTGGTGGGCCCGGAAGCCATCAGTTGGATGGTAAGTATTATATTTTCATGTTTATTTATTTATTATTAATATATATTGTAAGTATTGCTTTTTTTATTATAAATGCAGGCTCGCCTTCCCGGAAAACAAGAGGGAATGCCAAAACTAAAAAGTTACAGCATGAGTTAGAAAAAAAAGAAGGACCTTTATCTCTTCCTTTTGATAGAGCTGCTACATATAGCCCAGTCGGTGAACTTAACGATATGTTTGTTCGTGAGGTTGGGATATACATGGAGGCCAATTATCCCTTTAATGTTCGTTCGTGGACTGATCTTTCTGATGCTCAGAAGAATGCGTTGGATGAGCATATGGCGGTAACTTTTATATGTTTTATGTTTATTGTTTGGTATTTATTTAACTAACTTCATTTTGTTTTAACTTAAATGTAGCGACACTTTGATTTTGATGAGATTTTGCGAGATCGTGAACGCGCTCAGATTGAGGGTGGCATTCGTTCTATATATCTCAAACGATTCAGAGATCGAAAAAACGTTGCAAAAAGACACTTTGAGCGTGTTGGAGGATATGAAGATGTGGAACAAGCAAGGCTCAACCCTCCAAAGGAACGAATCATGAAAATTAGAGGAAAACAATTGATTTTTTCTTAAGTGACGGACACAGAAAAGCCTCATCATCAAACAAAGCAACCGGCAACAAAAACAATACACTAATCGTGGTGGGACTGCCTCGTATAGTAGTTATTGTTACAAGGAGGTAATGCTTTAATTATTTGTATGTGTATTGTAGATAAGTATTTATTTAATATATGATATACTTTTAAATGTTAATCAGAATAAGAGCAGACTTGAGGCATTTCAGAATGCTCATACCAGTAAAGATGAGACCTTTGATACGGAGATAGCTGAGCAACAATATATAAGTTTTATATAAAGTAGAGTTTTGAAATATTAAAGATGAAGCCTTTGTGTGTGTATATATATACATATATATTAAATGACTTCTTGTTAATTAATATAGAATCAGCTCAAAGGACGGTTTGATGAGCTAAGTCAATCCCAAAACGGTGAAAATTGTTCATCACTGAACGAGGTTGAAGTTTTTGAGTCGGTGTTGGGAGAACGTCGCGGACACATTAGAGGGATCGGGCGTAAACCGTCTTCATCTGCTGGGTCGACTTCATTTGTCCATCAGCAGGAACAAAAACCCCAGACACTTTCAGAGGTATTAAAGTTATATACGTTTTATCTTGAAGTTGTTAAGTGTATCATTGATGGTTTATCTTAAACGGGTCAAAATGGCTAAATATAAGTTGAATTATGTACATTTTGGTTGAAATGAGTCAAAATGATACAAACACACTTGATATAGTTAAAAACACGGTAATTTGAGTTAAAACGGGTTAAAATGGGTAAAAATAAGCTTTAACTTGAAAGTGTTAAGTTTATCATTGTTGGTTTATCTTAAATGGGTCAAATAAGTAAATTTAAGTTGAATTATGTACATTTTGGTTGAAATGAATCAAAATGATACAAACACACTTGATATAGTAAAAACCACGCTAATTTGAGTTAAAATGGGTTAAAATGGGTAAAAATAAACTTTAACTGCTTAAACTTGAAGGTGTTAACTATATCATTGTTTATTTATCTTAAACGGGTAAAAATAGGTAAATTTAAGTTGAATTATGTATGTTGAAATGGATCAAAATGATATAACAACTTACAATGTATGTTTTGTTTTGTAGGCACAAATCGCAAGTTTGTTTCAAAATGCAAACTTTATGTCGCAAATTATGCAACTTATTGCCTCCCAAAAAGGTACACAACAAGCTGATGAAGATGATGATCGGACAAGGACGATGAATAGGATAGCGGTTAAGTAGTTTAAGTTTATTTTAACGACATTTGAAGTTGAAGTTAAACAATTTGTATGTTTATGTTACTTGTGTTGTTAAACCTTGTATTGTACTTTTTAATACTATTCGTATGTTTATGTTATTTGTCTTGTTGGGAAATATGGAAATCTGGGTTTATTTTTACACAGGTTTATTCGGTTTATAAAAATAGAAATAAAAAAAAATAAAAAAAAATAAAATGAAAAATTGACTATTAGCGGCGACAGGTGTCGCCGCTAAAAGTCCTTACCGGAATTTTTTAATACACTATATAGCGGCGATATTGTCGCCGCAAAAGGCACCATTAGCGGCGACACCATTAGCGGCGACTCTTCAGCGGCGACGAAGTCCACATTAGCGACGAATCATTAGTGGCGACTCTTTAGCGGCGACATGTCACCGCTAATACTAATAGCGGCGAAAACGGCTACCAATAGCGGCGACACCTGTCGCCGTTAATGGTCTTATTCCTTGTATAAACTCTAAGAGTTTGTATACTTAAAGTAAACTAGATATTAATGCCGCGCTTTGCTGCGGCTAAACATTTGGCTTGATGGTTGTCGTTGCATTAAACCATGGTTGTTGTTGCGTTAGACCTGAAGTGCGGGTGATTTTATATTACACGCAATGATTTTCAAAGACGTTGGAA
Source organism: Flaveria linearis (assembly GCA_024085815.1). Taxonomy (NCBI): domain Eukaryota; kingdom Viridiplantae; phylum Streptophyta; class Magnoliopsida; order Asterales; family Asteraceae; genus Flaveria; species Flaveria linearis. The sequence continues at coordinate 51,457,035 of CM044002.1, read as the reverse complement.
GCTGTTGTTTTTTTCCTCCGGTTGCATAATGAGCACTTCATTGCTAAACAACAATAAACAACTTCTAATAACATGAACCAAAATCAAATGGGAAGCAAACATTAATGGGAACGTGTCAACTAAATAACACTTAACTAAGCAAACTGAAAAGCATTCACACGATATACGCAAACCAATACAAACATAACCATAACTTCAAACAGATACACTGATATATTAGTTTAGGCTCAGAAATACGTTGTCGTTGCGGCTGCAAATAACAAATGCCACGCCAAAACAACGAACATGTAATATTTTTTTGCGTAATCATAGCCTCTAATCCAAAAAAAAAAAACGCTATAACCATCAATAACTCAATCCAAACTGCAAATGATATACCCAAGCCAAGTACCATCGTTACATCATCATCATCAACATCCAGAGGTGTAGTTCTCTCAGATGAGTCAGGCTTCATCATCATTGAAGTTTAGGCTCAGAAATATGTTGTCGTTGCGGCTGCAAATAACGATTGTCATGCCAAAACAGCGAACATGTAATATTTTTTTCATCATCATAGCCTCTAATCTCACAACAACCATCTAACAATTCAACACAAATTGCTTTTCAGTTTGTCTCAAACGATAAATCTCTCAGATGAGGTAATCTCATCATCATCGAGCCAAATAGCAGTGTTACATCATCATCATCAACATCCAGAGATCTATTTCTCTTAAATGAGCCAGTGCCTCATCATCATTGAGCCAAGCTACAACCCAAAAACCCCAAATCTAAAAGCTCCAACACAAAAACCCCAAATCTGAAAGCTCTAAAATATGAAATGGGGGTTTAGGGTTTGTAACAAACACTGAACAAAGTTAAAGAAACCAAACAACATAAACATGATCATCATCAACATCCAGAGATCTATTTCTCTCAAATGAGCCAGTGCCTCATCATCATTGAGCCAAGCTACAACCCAAAAACCCCAAATCTGAAAGCTCCAACACAAAAACCCCAAATCTTAAAACTCCAAAATATGAAATAGGGGTTTAGGGTTTGTAACAAACACTGAACAAAGTTAAAGAAACCAAACAACAGTATAAGAGGTCATCGGAGAGCAAGCTACATCCCACAAACCCCAAATCTGAAAGCTCCAAATATGAAATGGGGGATTAGGGTTTATAATAAACATTGAACAAAGTTAAAGAAACAAGACAACAGTAAAAGAGTCATCGGAAAGCAAGAGAGAGACGCCATGGACGCCGGCTACGGTAAAAAACGACCACCGGTCAGGATCCTCTCTCTCTCTTCCCCTATCTCTCTGCGAGGTTATCCAAAAGAAACAGAGAACCTGCGAGCAACGACCATCTAGCAGAAGCACAACAACGACGATGTCCGACAACGACAACCAAGCTGGCATCGCCGGAAACGGCAAGCCAAGCGATCATCGTAGGCGAGACCCCAAAACGGGAACGCAACCGGCCATCGCCTGCCGTTACCGAGAAACAGCAAACCAAGCACAAGCGAGACATCAACCCTCCTTCGCCAGAAACGGGCCACAACCGGCCTTCGCCGGAACCGGGACACCCTCTCCGGGGGTAAGAGATGAGCAGCAGAAGAAGGGAAAAGCCATCGAATGTGGCTTTAAACACACACACACCCCTGAAAGTCACGTGTCATAGCACCAATACCCACCGACCAATGTCTTTAATAAGAATAGTAATTGCATTGTTTTTCTTTAAGTTTATTTTAAATTTCACCTTTTGTTTTCAAACTATGTAAATGGCAAAATACAGTGAACGTGTTTTCAAACATTTTTTTTTTCTTTAAGTATATTTTTCTTTAAGTTTATTTTAAATTTCACCTTTATATCTGAAATTATATTTAGTGAACGTGTTTTATCATGTTTTTTAACCCTTTAGTCGTGCTTTATTTATTGTGAACCATATTTGACTCCCTCATCTTCTCATTGTTGTTACTAGAAAAATTCATGTAAAAGGCGAAAGAATAGTTCGCTTTGTACTCACTGCGTGGCTGCGTGCAGAATACCGGGTCCTTGATAGAGACGGTTCGGATCAGTTCCCTCTCCTTGTGAAATTTGGTTCGAGAAACTTTGATGCCAAGCCTTTCAAATTTTTCAATTCGTGGCTCCTCAAAGAAGGTTTTGATGAAGTGGTGAAGAAGGCTCTTGAGAATGTCAGTTTCAATGGGAGCCCAGATGTGATTTTGATGAACAAATTCAGACTCCTTTATTCAAAGATTACGGCCTGGAAACATAAGGTTACTAAGGAGGAGTTGTTGGAGACCGATTGCCTGCTTAAGGAGGTGAAGGATTTGGAAATTATTTTGGAGGAGAGGGACCTAGAGGAGGAGGAGGTTTGGGTCTTAGAGGAAGCTAGAAAGAGACTTAAACGGTTAGAGTACTTCAAGAACAAAGATCTTAAACAAAAATCTAGAGTAAAATAGGCTAAAGAGGGTGATGAAAACTCGCGTTTTTTCCATGGTTCTATCAATAGTAGGAGGGTGTCTAATGCTATTGTGGGTCTCAATATCAATGGCGAGTGGGTCTCTAAGCCGCAGGATATTAAGCGTGAAGTCTTTCGGTTCTACAGACTAAAGTTTGTGGAAGAATTCCCTAGTAGACAGAGATTGGTGTGTTATGGGTTAAAGAGGTTAAGTGGTCAACAGGCCGCGGATATTAGTGGTATTTTTATGGAAAAGGAAGTGAAAGAGGCGGTTTTTCAATGTGGTAATGACAAAGCTCCAGGCCCGGATGGTTTTAATTTCCGGTTTATCAAGAGGTATTGGGATATATTCGCGACGGATTTCATGAACATTTTGAGCGTTTTTGCGGAGATGGGGCAATTCAGCCGGGGTGTTTCTTCTTCATTTATTACTCTTGTTCCAAAAGTCAAAGACCCGGTTCGGCTAGAGGAGTATCGACCGATAAACTTGATAGGAGTGGTAAGTAAAGTGATTTCTAAAGTATTGGCGAACAGGTTGAAACCAGTGATGGATGGTATTATTAATGAGACTCAATCGGCTTTTGTGGCTGGCCGGTTATATTGGATAGTCCGTTGATCATTAGTGAAGTTCTGTCATGGGCAAAAAAATCCGGTAGAGAATTATTTCTATTCAAAATAGACTTTGAAAAAGCCTATGATAACGTCAATTGGGCTTTTCTCGTCTCGGTTATGCGGCAAATGGGGTTCCTAGAGAAGTGGTGTATGTGGACTGAGGGTATTTTAAAGTCTGCCAGGTCTTCGGTTCTCGTTAATGGGTCATCGACGTTTGAGTTTTCTTGTGAGAAGGGTATTCATCAGGGGATCCTCTATCCCCTTTTCTCTTTATTATTATTATGGAAGCTCTCTCGGGTCTCATAAAAAAAGCGTGTGATGTGGAAGCTTTTAGAGTGGTCGAATGGCGAAATGGAAATTTAAGGGTGTCCCATATTTGTATGCCGATGACGCTATGGTGATGGGGGAATGGTCCGAGGAGAATTTCGTTTGCTTGAGAAGAATCCTTCGTATTTTCCATATGTGTTCGGGCTTAAGGATTAACATCCATAAGTCTACATTATATGGAGTGGGTAAAAGTGCGGATGAAGTTTTGTTGAAAGCGAATGAGCTTGGGTGTAAACCGGGTGACTCTCCTTTTTTGTACCTTGGTATAAAGGTGGGGTCCAACATGACTAGAATTAGTAATTGGGAACCGGTGGTTAATGTCTTTAAAAGTAGATTGACGAAATGGAAGGCCAAGACGTTATCAATTGGTGGTCGTTTGACTCTTATCAAATCCGTTTTGGTTAGTCTTCCGTCTTATTATTTTGCTATTTTTAAAGCTCCAGTAGGGGTGATTAATGAGTTAGAAGGTTGATGAGAAGGTTTCTATGGGGTGGAAATATTGATGTCAAAAAACTTCATTGAGTGGCTTGGGATGTTGTTACAAAGCCGGTTAGATATGGTGGGTTGGGTGTTCGAAAATTGAGTGATTGTAATAATGCCCTCTTAGTTAAGTGGTTATGGAGGTATAGACATGAAAAGAACTCTTTGTGGAGAAGGGTGGTGAATAATATACATGGTTCTAAAAGGAAGTGGGACGCTTATCCTCATAGCTCGAGGTTCAATGGCGTGTGGTCTAAGATTGTTTCTAGTTGTTTACGGCTGAAAAGTGGGGACAGAAACAGCGCAAATATGATTCGAGCCAGGATTGGTGATGGCTCCGATATCTTTTTTTGGATTGACACATGGATTGAGACTATCCCGTTGAAGAATGTTTTTCCGGATTTATTTCGTTTGGAGGTGAACAGTTCTGCAAAGTTAATGAGCGTATTATTGGTGGAGTTGGAGGATCGGATGTGGATTGGAAATGGAAGAGACGTCCGAATACGGAGATAGAGATCAATCAGTTTCAGACTTGCCATGCTTTAGTTTTGAATCAGGTGTTGGGGAATGTTAAAGATAGACGGTTTTGGGACAACGGCTCGCAAGATGGTTTTTCGACTAGAGATGTTAAGTTGTGGTTGGATAGCGACAGTCAGTATCAAGGCTCTACGCTTTACGGTTGGTGCAAATGGATTCCCATTAAGTGCAATATTTTCATGTGGAGGATGTTAATGGATAGAATCCCGACTAAGCAAGCTCTATTGAAGAGGAATGTTGATTGCGGGGATCTCCTATGTAAATTCTGTGCCGATGCGGAAGAAAATATAGATCATCTTTTTACAGGTTGCATTGTGGCTCATGGAGTGTGGCTCGGCGTTGCTAGGTGGCTTCGGCTACCCCCTTTCTTCTTCTTCTCGGTCCAAGATATCTTTCAAGTTCATGCTATGTCTCCTTGGCCTACGATAAAGCGTCTAGCTCTTTATGGTGTTCTCGTGATTACTTGCTGGAGGATCTGGAAAGCTAGGAACGAGATGATATTCCAAGACGTTAAGTGGAATATAGTGCACATTGTAGCCGACATAAAAGCTATGGGGTATATTTGGTTTTCTAATAGATATAGTAAAGGAGTTATGGTTGGAAGGATTGGCAAAATTTTCATTTTGATGTAATGTAATTTTTGGATTGTAGGGGGTCTCCGTCTTGGAGATTGCCCTTTTGTTTGTTGGTGTTTATGAAATTTGCCTTTAAAAAAGAAAAATTCATGTAGCTTGACTTGGTCTATGCAGCAGTGCGAGAAAGAAACCATTCTAATGCTACAAAAACGTCTTTCATATTTGTAAAATTTATTATTTTTAATCATTTTCAGTTTAAGTCATTGTTACTAAAATACATAACGTTATTTTACTAAAATGTTGGTCGAAAATTACAAGGACAAAAAATGACGCGCATTGCAATAATGCAATGGGTGTATTAGAACTTGTAAGTCTGGTTTTGATGACTTATAAATTAGTAATTACCTATCGAAAAAATTCAAGACTAAACGTTGATAAAGCATGTGCAAACAACAAATCCAAATTTTTAACAACATAATTTAAATCTTATGGAAAAAAACAACATGAAAAAACTAAAAAACAAAACCTTGAAGCAACTTTTATGGTTGTACGTTCGTGCTTTGCTCAAGAACTCTATTTTGAATTAAATTTATACTAAAATTTAGATATAAATAAACAGGTTATAATGATATCTATACTATATAATAAAGGGAAAATGTCACAAAATAGTAATCAAGTTTTAAAAGTGTTCTAATTTAGTCATTCATGCATATTTTTCTCAAATTGGACCATCAAATGATCAAATCGAGTCATCATTAAATTTTTTATGTCAAGTAAGTAACGGTGGAGAAGACGTGATGGTCAGAATTTGCAATATATAAAATTATATTAAAAAATTAAAAAAAACATGTTACTTATGAAAAATAAAAAAAGTACCTAAAATTTACGTCAACGTTCAATATCAGCATCAAAAGATAAAAAAATATTTTCTAATTGATACCAAAAAAATAACATGCTAAAAAACATTTTAAGACTTTTAATTTATATAAAATATAAAAACTGAGTGACCTAACTAGAACACTTTTAAACTTGAATTACCTAATTGGAACACTTTTGAAAGTTGGTTACTATTTTATAAAGTTACCCCTATAATAAAAGAGTAACTATGAGGCCACATGGCACTCTCATGTTACTGCTCAAAAAATTTTACCGCCTAAATTAATATATTATTTTAGTCAAGTTTTTTATTTTAAAAAACTCAATTAATAATAATAATTTATTTGTTTTAAATTTAATTTTTTATATTATCAACTTAATTGTGTAGTCATATTAAGATTCAATTTAAAAAAACTAAAAAGAAAAAAATATTTATTGATATATTTATCTATTTTAGATTAGTGTGATTTTAACACAACTGATTTTAATTTTAAATGAGTCAATTATATATTATATTTTAAATTTTTTTTGAATATTTATAATTTATAAATGTAACTTTTTATTTTTCATTGTTATAGTAATACGTAACTTAATCATACGAAATATTTATACATTTTTGAATTATATTGTTTTCATATTTTCAACCAGTGTATTACACGGGTTTACTAAAAGTAGTATATATATACTAGGTTAGTAGACTGTGTATGACACGAGTTGACTAAATAAAATATTAAATAATTAATAATAAAAATGTATTATTATAAAACATTATGATCGAAATTGCATATGAATAAAATTATAATTAATAAAATAATGATATCATTGTTTTAGAAGTTACATTTAAAAATATATCCTTCTTAATTTATTAAAAAATAATTTTTATTCTCAAAATAAATTAAATAATATTATTAGTATTTAGTATAGTTATTTAATATGAGATAGAAGCGGAAAAATTAAAATTAGATACTCTATAATTGTGGCAAGTGTTAACTTAAAGCCTTCTTTTATTATATATATATACATATATATATATACATATATATATATATACATACATACATACACACACATATACTAGCTTTAGTGAACCCGTATATTACACGAGTTAAATATTAAATAAAATAAAATTTTATTAATTATAAGATGATATTTTAAAATATACGATTAAAATTACGTTTGAGTAAAAATTATAAGTAATAAACAATGATATTAAATTTTTATGAAAGTATAGTATGAAAAAACCATTAATATGTACATGAGTTTAAAATTTTAATTAAATAACCTAACATGACAATTAAAAAAAAGTAAAATATTGACTAATCTCGTCTCGAGCAATTGTAAATGAAAAAACGTAAAAGATGATAGCGTAAGTAAAAATTATATAGAAATTTACTAAAGAAAGAGACTCATAGAAAGAAGTATCCGTGTTGCCTTTGGATACTAATTATAACCCATAATCATGCACATATTTAGTTGAGTTCATTATTACACTTACGCTCACATGATAATACAACTAAACACGGACAATGCAAAATCAATAAAATAAATCACAATTTCATAATATAATGGAAGGGTTTTAATTTATATCTAGTTAATTTTGGAAGGGTTTTAATTTATATCCGATTAATTTTGGAAGGGTTTTGGTTTAAAATGGAAGGGTTTTAATTTATACACGGTTAATTTTGGATGAAATTATATTTGGAAACAAAATGTGTATTAAAAAAATTAATACAAAAATGGTGGATTGAATTATTTTTGCGGAAAAATATTTATTGTTAAATGTCAAGATGGCATGTGACATTAGATGAGTCTAAAAAGTGACATGTGGCAACCTAATTACACTTTTATTAGAGTAGTAGGATAGTAGGATATATATATACTAGCTTTAGTAAACCCGAGTAATACACTGGTTGAATAAATAAAATATTAAATTAAATAAAAATTATTAATTATAAAATGTTATGTTGGACCAAAAGAACCAATGAGCCAGATCAGAAAACCTCTAAGTCCCACATGACATCACAACAACTGCTGAAGGCTTCATCAGCAGTTTGACAAAGACTGAAGACTCAACAGCTGAAGATCAAAGATCTGAAGAACAACAGCTGAAGATCACAAGTACTGAAGACAAGTACTGAACTCTGAAGTACTGAAGAATACAAGTACTGAAGACTTCAAGTACTGAAGACTCAAGTGCTGAAGATCAACAGCTGAAGAACTGAAGAACTGAAGATCAACAACTGATGCACAAAGTCTGAAGACAAAGACTGAAGACATCAGCTGATGACAACTACTGAAGTCATCAGCTGATGAAACATCTGAAGATCAAAGTCTAAAGACCAAGTGCTGAAGCTTCAGAGTTTGTCACAACAGCTGAAGAAGTTGTCTTCAGTTGTTGTGATGGTTTTACTTTTCAGTAGTTGTATTTTTCCTTTTCAGTAGTTTGTACAACAGCTGAAGACTTTGTTCTTCAGCTGTTATAGTTCAGTAGTTGTAAACGACTGAAGAGTTTGTGCTTCAGTCGTTGTACCTTTCAGTAGTTTCTTTTCCTTTCAGTAGTTTGTAATAAGTTAGAACACTTAGCATTTTGTAAGAAGATGTCAGCTGTTTGACATCTTCAGTAGTTTAGGTGTTCTTTCGGTAGTTTGTTAATAACCTTTTGATGTCACTATCAAGTGACGTCAGCATACGTCATTTCTGCCTATAAAAGGTAGATGACCTAATTGTAATCCTGGCCGAAACGTGTGAATCAATAGAAAACACCTTTTTGCAGAATTGTTCTCTCTCTCTATATTTGTACTGTTACATGCAAAATCCTTGTGTTCTTGCTTGTAATTGCTAATTCTCGTGCTAAATCCGCTGCGAATACAACCTAATTGATCAAACTAGAGGCTGAGATCCTGTCAAATGGTATCAGAGCTGGTTAATCATTGATCGATTTCACTATTGATCATTGAAAATGCTCTTTTGATCTCTACGTTTGATCGAATTAGCAATTTGCAAGAATTAGCTATAGAGATTGAGATTCTGCTGTTTCGGACCATTAAACTTGAGGTTCTCTGTGGTTTTGAGCTACATTTGTTTTGTTAAACTTGATTTTGACTGAAAACTGAGATGGCGACACCAACGAACGATCCTCACAATACTGGTTCCTCAACCAAGCCTCCGATGCTTGTGAGGAATGAGTGTAACATATGGCAACGTCATATGCTTCACCACTTGTCTGTCAACAGTGCTGGTTGTTGGAAGTCAGTGGTGCATGGACCATACAAGCCTATGGTGAGCGTCCCTAAATCAAATGAACAGGTTCCGAAGAAAACTGATCAATACTCGGATGAAGATCTTAAGCTGTTCGAGATTGATGCTAAAGCCCATGGAATTTTGGCTATGGCAATTCCAAATGAGATCTATTCAGGGCTTTTGCATCATGAAACTGCTCATGATCTCTGGGTCGCTCTGAAGGAACAATTCGGAGGAACCAATGAGGTCTTAGCAAACACAAGGGAAATCCTCGCCCAACAATATGAGACATTCTCTCATAGGAAGGGTGAGACTCTGACTCAACAGTATGAGCGGTTCTCATGTTTGATCTCTGAGTTGAAGATGGTCAAACAAGAGTACTCTAATAGCCAGATGAACAACAGATTTCTCAGATCACTGCTTGAGAGATGGGACACTTATACCATTGTCCTACGCTCCAGTGCAAATCCGGATACTCTATCTCTCACCCAACTTCATGGGAAACTGCTCACATTTGAGAGAGAGATAGAGCAAAAGAGGAAGTTGTCCATCTCTGGCAAACTCACTGATGACTTTGTCACTGGCAATGCTGCCTTGATAGGTCAGGAGTCGGAATATGCTACATCAGAGTGTGCTTATGATGAGCATATTGATTTCTCTACCAACTCTGAACATGCTTTTGTTGGTGTTGATAGTAGTTCAGGAGGTAGCAGTGATAACCTATGCTTTCTAATGGAGGACTTGAAGGGCATTCTAGATGATGATCTGGAAGAGATGGATATTTTGAGTCAAATGGCAATGATAAATATCAGATCTCAAAAGTTCTACAAGAGAACTGGCAGGAAATTTCCTGGTCTCTCTGGCAAAACCAAAGTTGGTTTTGACAAGAGCAAGTTGAGGTGTCACAAGTGCCATAGCTTGGACACTCTGCTAGAGAGTGTAGATCATCTTGATCTAATTCCTCTGCACCCTTTGTGACCTTCCCAAGCAATAGCTCACAGCACAGAGGGCAACATTCCTCCAGTTCTGGCCATCCATCACCAGCACAGGCATCACCTGCTTACTTTGTGCCTCAGGGTCATATGCCATACCCATACCCCTGCTACTATGTGCCTCAGCCCAGTCAAGCTCAAGCACCTTCTGCTCAGCCACCACATGCTCTCCCTGAGCCTCAATCTTCCCAATCTTATCATCAAACCCAACCTCAACAACACAGCTTCTTCACCCCAGGAGTTGTTGACTGGAGTAGTTTACCAGATGATTTATCTGGTCAGGAACAACTATTCCAAGGTGCTAGTCAACATGGTGGTGATAATCCATTTGGGAATCTTGCTCTAGTGGCCTTTGAGTCTGCTGATGGGTCATCATCCAATGCTTCATCACAGGTATCTTCTGAGGCTAAAGCCAAGCTTTGTTCTGATTCATGCATAGCAGCATTTGCTTCTATTAGAGAAGCAAATGTAGCTTTAATCGATAAAAACATTGAGCAAGAGCAAATCACTTCCAAAAAGAAAGCTGAATTTGAGGCTGTACTTAATGATAAAAATGATGAGATTTATAAGCTTAAATGCCAAATAAAAGATGATAAGGCTAGGGAAGATGTACTTCTAGAGAAGTACAGAGACCTCAAGGAAACTCTTGCAACCACCCAGGTAGAGTGTGATCGATGGGTTCAATCCTGCAAGGGTTTTGAAATGCTTCTTAGTAAGCAATCAGCTTCCAATGTGAAGTTTGGCATTGGTTATAATCACAATGCCCCTCCCACAGGTTTTACTTCAAGAGCAGAAGTGGAATCTGATGTAGAGAGTAATAACCAATCCTTCTCATCATGTGACCTACTATCTTCTGATTTAGCATCCTCAGAGATAGAAGTCAGCATTAACTCCTGCCAAAACCAATCAGCTGATGCTATAACAGCTGATGGTTCAAATGCTGACTGTCACATGGTAAAGTTGATCAACTCAGGTGTTGTCTCTAGAAGTACTGAAAGTACTAGAGAGCAAGTGATAACACCTGAAGTTCACACCTCAACTATTGCCATCACTGAAGAGAAGAAAACTGACAGTAGAAAAGGTTTGAAGACAACTAAAGAAGAGGTCAGGAAAGCAGGTACTACAAGGAAGAAAACTGCTAGTACTGATAGCAAACAGCTGAAGAACAAGTCTTCAGCAGTTTCATCTTCTTTAGTTGATGATCAACATAAGATGAAGAAGAAGCCATGTGAAGTATGTGGCTTGTTCAATCATCTTACTGATGATTGCTGGACAAAAGGGGTTCCAAACTCAAACAAAAAGAGAAAATTAAAGAGCACATGAATACAATGAAAAATGAGTTTGAGACCAAGTTTGTACTAGCAACATCAAAGCCTGAAACTCCTAAGCCCAAAAAAAATCCAAAAAGAAGGTAGGAGTTACTCAGGAAACACTGAGGTTGCTCAAAAGAAGATGGTGCAATATGGGAATCTATCATCTGCAAGCCCCAATGTGTCTGAAGAGCTGAAAGCTTTATCACAAAGTCAGACATAACTGGTAATGATGGTTCAGCATTTAATGGGAAGAGTCAACCAAATAGATGCTCCTGTGTTGAAACCACAGAAAAGGAAATCCAAGCCAAAGGTTTCCTCTTCTACACCATCTCCTTCACCTCAGGCTGTCACATATAACAAACCTGTTAGTGTTACATCTGTTGATGAGAACAGACCCAAAACCAAAAAGGTTTGGGTCTCCAAAACTAACTAATCTGCTATGATGATTGCAGGGTTCTTCAACATGCCATAGAAGCATCTGGTATGTAGACAGTGGAGGATCCATGCACATGACAGGGAGCAGCTCTCTTCTTAATGACTACTCTCAAGGAAAGAAGGGATTTGTCTCCTTTGGCAATAATGCAAAGGGTTACATCATCGGAAAAGGCTTTGTTTCCAATGGGAAATAAGGTTTGATGATGTTAACCATGTGGAGAATCTCAAGTACAATCTCTTGAGTGTCAGTCAAATGTGTGATAAAGGCCATGTTGCCCTTTTCACAAGCCAGAACTGTCGGATTCTATCAACCAAAGTTCTAAATTTGATTGATAAGGTGTTGGATGAATACACTCTCTTGAAGGCCAACAGGACAGGAAGAGTGTATGCCTTAGATCTTTCCAAAAAGATAGATCTAAAGGCCATCCTTGCCTATTCTCCAAGGCCTCTCCTCAAGAGTCTACTCTATGGCATAGAAGGCTGGGGCATGTCAATTTCAAGAACATGAATCAGCTGATAAGCCATGGTTTAGTAAGAGGATTGCCTTTGAAGGAGTTCAAGTGTGAAGACAACTGCACTGCTTGCTTAAAGGGAAAACAACACAAAGTTTCATTCCCTCCAATAGAAGAACCAAAGTCCACTGCCTGCTTGCAACTCCTGCATATGGATCTTTTTGGTCCTGTCAGGGTGATGAGCATGGCAAAGAAGAAATACTGCCTGGTAATTGTGGATGATTACTCCAGGTTTGTATGGACTTTCTTCTTGCACTCCAAAGATGAAGCTGCCAAGGCTATTATGAACTTTGTGTTATTTGTAGAGAAGCAGTATTCCCTGCAGGTCAAGTGTGTGAGGAGTGACAATGGAACAGAGTTTAGAAACCACACACTTGATGACTTCTACCTGTCCAAGGGAATTAAAAGGCAATTCAGTATTCCCAGGACTCCTGAACAGAATGGAGTGGTTGAGAGAAAGAACAAGACTCTCATTGAAGCTGCAAGGTTGATGTGCAGAAAGTAATTTAGTAAAAACGACTTAAATTAACCCTATTCTAGACACTAAGTAATACTCTAGACTTACTAAAAGACACTAAACTACTAACCGGCAAGTGTACCGGTCGACTCTAGTATAGCTAAAGTAAGTCCGGATATCGAATCCACAAGACTCTAATGTATTACAATAATTAACTCGATCTAGTCTAAAAAGACACGGACTGTTTGTTTTGTTCTTGAGAAGGGGGGTTTTATAATAATTCCTACAAAAGACAATTAATTGAAAACTAGGAATAACTAAAGGCACGAATTTAAAACAACTTAACTTAGATGATAGAAAGGCACTACCTAGATTGAAATCCTGATTTTGTTTAGAGATGATTGGTGTGGGAAATTGTAAACTTTGAGGAACCCGGATCTTAAAGTTTTCACCTTTTGGGACGCCTAAAGCCTCCTAATCACTCTCAAGAGTACTAAAGCGACATCCTAAGATTAATGTAACTACCGGATGCTAGACTCACTCTCACGAGATGTCTAACGGGTCTATGAAAGTACCTATGTGATTCACTCCTTCACGGGATCTAAATCAAGGTAAGTTGAACTCTATTAATTGAACTTGCTAGACATTAGTCAAAAGGCCACTTCCTCACAGAAGCTCCTGCCTTACAGCTTAATGACTTAGATCTACCAATAACTCGCACCTCACAGATTATGAGATTAGCAAACACTTGAATTAGTAAGATTACCGATTAATTGCTTTTAAAGTCTATTGTACATTCAACATTAAAGATCCTAAATTTATTATGTGACATAGACAATCACCAAAACTCAAGACCTAACACAACTCTATTATATGATAAAGACCGTCACCAAGAGTTATGTAAAGCAAATAAACGACAACCAAACCCATTCAAATACTCATATGCATTCAATTAAAGAGCCAACTATTCTTACAATTCAAAGACTACCAAGGTTTTCATAAGAATCCCATAAAAATCATAACTTTAACAATCCATCATCCAATCTAGGTAGTCGCAAAGTGTCTAGCCGCTCATAATTGCGGTTTCGATCAAAAGTAAAGTGGAAACAATGAAATGAAACATCTAGGACGAAAAGAGAATGAAAATAAAAACACCCGAACGTCATGAGAACGACCAGAATGCTTCCTTGCCTTCAATCTTCGAACTGGATGCTCCGAATGCTTCAAAATGACTCGATTTTTGCTCTCCCAATCGTCCAAGAACTGTCTCCTCCGTCCATTAGGGTTCATCCCCCAAAAAGAGAGCTTAAGTACGTTAAAAACAAGAAAATTGTGACTTTTCTGCAGATACGGGCCTCTCGCGGGTAGCGAGAGGATTTGGAATTACGGTCGCCACCCGCCACCTTGTAAAAGTAAACACCCATGTCTCGCACACCCTCTCGCGGGCCGCGAGAGGATTAGGAAAACGGGTCGCGCCCAGCCAGCTGCTCCTAGTTTCAGACTTTGACTTCCTTTCAGCTTGTGATCTCGCGTATCGCTTCGGGACTCGTTTCTTCTTGTATTTCTGCTTATTTAGGCTCTTTTTAACACACAAGGCTTGCAAAATAAAATATAAACAAAAGTTTATCTATTCTAAAGGAAAACGGCACTAAACAAATAAAAACTAAACAAAATATGCATGAATAACCGATGTATTTTGCAATACATCAAATATCCCCACACTTATCTTTTTTTCGTCCCCGAAAAAAAGATAATTTGCAATGGAATCATAACCGGAAAGGCAAGTTCTCTATAAAGTCAAACATCAAACAATATAGATAAATAAACACATAAAGAACCTGACTACGATTGCCGGTATTATAATCCACCTAAACCCAACCACCGACTCATCAAAACCCCCTTTGTGTAAAGTTTTATGTTCAAGTTCGTTGATTTTCAAATCTATGGGTCTCACACTTGGACGCACACGACTCAACCTAGTCCCACTTCAAGCTTATAAGGTACAGGGACTGCCCTACCATTTTCTGTACACACCCCTCCAGGTTTAAATACCAACCTGGAACGAATAATGGATTCTCATGAGCAACTTATTTTATTAGTTTTTTTTTCACATCTCATCCTAGAGGGCTGTTATCCGCTGAGTCACTATCCCAATGAACAACACCATAGACCCGGAAATGCTTTTGTTATTTTATTTTATTTTATTTTTATTTTTATTTTTTTATATATATTTTTTTCATAAGACTCCACCTAGAGGGTTGTTGCTCACTGAGTCACCATCCCCTTGAGCAACACCATAAGCTTTGTCATTCTTTTTTTTTTTCGTGTTGCTTTCATGTTTCACCAATTGCACAATCCTAGGGTAGACTTTCAATGGCCCTTTTTCACTATATTAGTAGTTTTCAGCCTTACCGTATACTCTCAAGATGATAGCCCACGAGATTTCTAAGCGTTTCTTAAGGTATGATTAATTAAACACTTAAGGGGATTTTTCAAAACCGGCTGGGCCTACCAACACATCCTAATCACATATCCCTTTTGTTTTTTTTGTTTTTTTTCAGAAAACAAGATTGTTTTAACTTTTTAGAGATCACGAAATCCGGTAATTATATCATCTTCCATTTAGATGCAAAAAGCTTCTTTCAAGAAACAATATATATTATAATTTTTTTTTGTAAAACTATTAAACTAAAAACCAAAGCAACAACTATGACTCATATTTCCCATCCCCACACTGAATCTTGCATTGTCCTCAATGCAAAGATGGAAAACAAAAACTGACAAACTACCTACTGAAGATAAAGAAAACTAAATCTTGTAAATATATTATGAATGCAAGTGGAAACGACTTAGCTGAATATGTGAGACTGTCAGTGTGCCAGTCAATTCCACATGTGGTCTCTACTCCAAATTGCTCAGCAAAATTGGTATCATCAAACAGCTAATACCAACAAGGATAATAAACGATAAGAGTGTAACAGTTTAAAGTTCAACCAAACAACCAACCCAAATCCCAACCAACCATAGTTTAAAGTACAGACCATTAAGAAAGGATAAAAACAGCATAAAAGATAAAAAATACTAAGATGTGAAATAAACTTAAGCTGCATCCTCACGCTCTGTCTCTTCACTCCTCGTCTTCTTCTTCATCCACTTCGTCTTCACCAAGAATTAGGAACTCTGGCTCCATGTCTGCATAGCCACCATGACCTGATCCTGAGGCCCCCCGATGCGGACTACCCTGACCAGTCGGATCATAAAATCCGGGCATTGGAAACTGACTCAGGATGGCAGCAGGCTGAAAGAAATCTGGAACGGGTATGTTCATCTGTCCTATCATATGTCGAATCGCATTATCCTACATATCCTGCCTACGATCCTGGCGAACAAAACTCGCATCCATCCTGGCAAACCCAAGATCCATCTGAGCGAACCCAGTGTCCATCCGCTCATAAGAGTCTCTAGTGTGATCTGATCAGGTGGTGACTGTCTAGTAGGGTACTGGGGTGCTGGCCTATACTGGCGGGTCCTCTGTGGAACCTGATATCGTGGTGGTATAGAGCTCTGCATAGCTGCCTCTGCTGGCGTACCTGCCGGAGGCGGAATCTATGGACCCTCACTAATACTCGCCCATGTTGGCGGGTCGGAATATGTCAGAATACCCGAAGCCTGCAAATCAGAAACTCTCATAAAACGTGGCGCAGGCCCCTGCCTCATCCGCTCAACCGGGTACCTGTCAAACACCCTTAAACTCTCGGCTAACCATGTCACATAAGGACCATAGTAGATCCTTGCTCCCCTACCGCCTCTCCATGGTCTCCTCATTGACAATGCAAAAACAGTCGCCAGGTTGGCGTTTCTTTCCTCTACCATACACATCAAACAAATAAACTGATCTAGTTTACCTTGTTATCGCCCTGACCTCTACCTACAAGCGTGGCTGCGAGTATTTTGTGAATACATCGAAGGATCGGATCAGTGATATCGCTCGCCACCATGTTGTTTGAATAGGGAACCCGAGAAACAGTGCCCCAGAATCTAGCCAGTTCTCTCACCGGGACAGCATGTGGGTGGGGTTTCTTGTACACTCCCTGCAGACTGAACCTGAACTCATCGGTTTCAACTTCTTCTTGAGTATAGAATTGTAGGGCTACTGCAAACTGGGGTATGGTCATCTCGTAAGATTTCCTGCCCAGGGCGAAGAAAACTGCCTCATTCTCATCGAACTTCCCTTGTTTGAAATCAAACGTGGAGTGAAACTCCAAGGTGATCTCCTTATACTGCCTTGCATCGCAGTCTAATACCCTTCTGAACCTCGGTCCTAACAGCCGCTCGATCCTTGCCCTTGCCCTTAGGCGATCCATCAAATCCCAGTCGATTTTTCTAAACGGCAATAGCTCCACCGTAATTAAATTGCCCAGTCTTTGGTATTCACCCGAGTCATCCTCAAACTGCAATAATGGGCTATCCCTAATCCTAGTGCTCTGGCCATGTGGGATCCCTGGTCCAGCATACTCTACTACCCGATAGTACCCAGGTGCCGATGTTTGTGCTGGCACTGTTGGAGCCTCTTAAGGACGAGTTGGTGGTTCTCTTCTCCTACTCCTCTTACTGGACGATCCTGCACCTGACATCTGCAAAACAGTTCAAGATAGACAAAGAAAACCAACATAGCAGAAAAGTTAGCGAGGGCTATGCGAGCAACATTTTTTTTTAATTATATATAATTAAAAGAGACAGCCATATAGCATTTCATTCGTGGCTGAATCTGACAACAAAGTTGAGTAAAGAAAAAAATTACCGTTTACAAAAGCGTGAGTTCTAACAATCTCGCCCGAATGGAGATTGAGTACGGGCGAGGCGTTTTATACTTATACGTGCACAAAATCTAAATAAATCCATGACACCAAAACAAATCTAACATTAAACAAATGAAACTAGCTAGACACAATGTACACTACCTTCTCCTGGTACTTTAATTGTCCTCAAGTAAATCCGAATCAAGCAAGCAAAATGCAACCGCGCAAAATGCAAGCAAAACCAAGCAAAATGCAACCAAGTAAAATGCAAGCAAAATGCAAAATGCATTATTGAGGACAAGTAAAATGCATTTTGGCTAACCTATGTTTTCACATTCAGTGTTTACCATAACCAAGCAAAATGCAACCGCGAAACAACGTAATCATCAACCCAAACCAGCTACCCGCAACCTGCATTATTGTTATCTAACCAAACCACACCACCCGCAACCTCAAACTTGCACTACAACTTAAAATACAAACTTAAATAAAGACTTACCACAAATTTAAGCACTAAACAAAGCACAACTGAAAGAACTAACTCATGGTACAAGAATGACAAGAAAGCATACCTCGGGGTGAAGTAAATGAGAAGAAATTGAGCAAATCTTGTGCAAGAACTTTAAACTTTTGAGAACCCTCTAAAATCCCGCTTTTGTTGTGAAAGATGGAAGATTGATGGTGGAAAAAGATGGGGAATAGTTATGGTTGAGGAATGGTGTTGGATTTGTGTGAAAAAGATGAAAAATGGATGAAAATAGTGGAAAAGGGATGGTGTTCGTCGGAGTGGAGGAGAGGAAATGAGGTGACAAAAGAGGGTTTTTTGGGGATTAAGAGCTGCAGAAGAAATGCCCTCGGGTGACTCGCGGGTGGCGAGTCGTCTGGGAATTCAGCTCACGCCCAACGACCTTGTTTATGTGGGTCGCGGGTGGCGAGGGTGTGTGGACATGTCTCACGCCCAGCGACCGAGCCAGGGTGGCGAGTCACTTGGGCATGCTTCTCGCTCCCCGTGAGTGGTCATTTTTCGGCAGAAGGTTTTGCTGTTTTGCCTTAGAAAAATTTTTGAAAATTACCAACTCCCAAAACCAAACCCAAATTTGTCTAACACTTAAACGTACCAATAATTTCATATTCT
This sequence comes from Flaveria linearis, assembly GCA_024085815.1. Classification (NCBI taxonomy): domain Eukaryota; kingdom Viridiplantae; phylum Streptophyta; class Magnoliopsida; order Asterales; family Asteraceae; genus Flaveria; species Flaveria linearis. The sequence continues at coordinate 51,438,301 of CM044002.1, read as the reverse complement.
TACCAACTCTCGAGCACCCTCGGTTATGAATTCCTGTAACTGACTCGAAAACACAAAATAAAGACCAACAAACTATGAAAAGCTACTCTTAAATACTAAAATGAACGAAAACTAACGAAATTACCAATGGTACAAACTTTACAAAGATGTTTCTTTTGACGCTAAACCTTGGTGGGAACATTTTCAAGAGGAACTTCCTCCACCTCGGTCGTGTCAGTCGGCCCTCCTAGGTAATGCTTAAGCCTATGACCATTCACTTTCCACGTGCACCCGTCAGATTCATTCATTAGCTCCACTGTACCATACGGGAATACCTCCTTCACCACATACGGACCCGTCCATCTAGATTTCAACTTACCGGGAAACAACTTAAGACGTGAGTTGTATAAAAGAACTTTGTCCCCGGTTTTAAACTCCTTCAAACCCTTCAACTTCCTATCATGCACGGCTTTTAATTTCTCCTTAATACTCCAAGAACGCTCGTAAGCCGCATCTCGCAATGCTTCCAACTCGTGAATCTGGAAGAACCTCCTCCTAGCATCTTGGTTTAGATCTAAGTTCACTGTTTTAAGGGCCCACTGCGCTCGATGCTCTAGCTCTACCGGGAGATGGCAAGCTTTGCCATACACAACCATAAATGGAGTGGTTCCTAAAGGTGTCTTGTAGGCGGTACGAAATGCCCACAACACATCATCAAGTTTGTCCGACCAATCCTTTCGGCTCTTACCTACAATATTCTCTAGAATCCTTTTCACTCCCCTATTGGTGTTTTCAACTTGACCACTTGTTTGTGGATGATACGCGGTTGAAATGCGGTGATTAATGCCATAACGCTCTAAAGCTCTCTCCATCACAGTATTGCAAAAATGGGTCCCTCGATCGCTGATGAGGGCTTTTGGTGTACCGAAACGTGTGAACAACTTCTTCAGAAATTTCACTACCACTCGGGCATCGTTAGTAGGCAAAGCTTGAGCTTCCACCCACTTAAAAACGTAATCAATCGCTACGAGGATATACCTATTCCCTCTGGAGGAAGGAAAGGGTCCCATGAAATCGATACCCCACACATCAAAAACTTCAAGAACTTGAATCGGTGTTGGGGCATCTCATCCTTGGATGAAATATTACCGTTCGTTGGCAAGCATCACACTTCTTAACAAACTCTATTACATCCGCAACCACCGAAGGCCAGTAAAAACCACAGTCAAAAACTTTTTGGGCGGTGGTGTTTGCACCATGATGGCCACCCGTCAATCCCTCATGAACATACCTAAGAATATTTAAACCCTCTTCCTTAGGCACACATCTCCTAAGAATTCGATCTCCACCTATCCTAAACAGAAAAGGATCATCCCATATGTACTTCTTCGCATCCCTAAACAACTTCCTCTTCTGTTGAGGACTTATACTCTCCATCACATAACCGTTAGCTAAATAGTTAGCTATATCACTAAACCAAGGCAACCCTCTCTCTCGGCCGCTACAAAATCTATGGATTCATGAGGAAATCTATCTCCTATCGCCTCCTCACGAATTTCCTCTCTACTCGGGTCCTCTAATCGTGAAAGATGATCGGCGGCTAAATTCTCGGCTCCCTTCTTGTCCCTAATCTCTATATCAAACTCGGAAAGCAAAAGTATCCACCGAATGAGTCGTCGTTTCACGTCTTTCTTTTGGAAAAGAAAACGCAAGGCGGAATGATCAGTGAAGACTACGGTCTTGGAAAGAACAAGGTAGGCCCGGAATTTATCGAATGCAAATACTACGGCTAAGAGCTCTTTTTCTGTGGTGGTATAGTTCACTTGAGCATTATTTAGCGTTTTGCTCGCGTAGTAAATCGGCTGAAAGTGCTTGTCCTTTCTTTGTCCTAATACCGCACCAACGGCATAGTCACTCGCATCGCACATGAGTTCAAAATGCAAACTCCAATCGGGCGAGATAAGAATAGGTGCACTGACGAGCCTTTCCTTCAAAAAGGTGAAGGCTTTGAGACACTCCTCGTCGAAGACGAATGGAACGTCTTTCTCCAAAAGACGGGTTATGGGGCGAGTGATCTTAGAAAAATCCTTAATGAAACGCCTATAAAAACCCGCATGACCAAGAAAACTCCGGATTGATTTTACACTAGTGGGTGGGGGTAAGCGGGTGATGGTATCTATTTTGGCTCTATCCACCTCTATCCCTACACTTGAAATCTTATGTCCCAGCACAATCCCTTCTGTCACCATGAAGTGACATTTTTCCCAATTCAACATCAACTTAGTGTCAACACACCTTTTCATCATCTTTTCTAAATTACCTAGACAATGGTCAAAAGATCACCATAAACTGAGAAGTCATCCATGAAGACTTCCATAGAGTTTTCCACCATGTCTTGGAAAATCGCCACCATGCACCGCTGAAAAGTAGCCGGTGCATTACATAGTCCAAAAGGCATGCGTCGGTACGCAAATGTGCCGTAGGGACATGTAAAAGTGGTTTTCTCTTGGTCTTCTGGTGCGATTGGGATCTGAAAATACCCGGAGAAACCATCGAGAAAGCAATAAAATTGTCGGCCTGCGAGGCGTTCAAGCATCTGATCAATGAACGGGAGAGGAAAATGATCCTTCCGGGTGGCGTCGTTAAGCTTGCGGTAGTCAATGCATACACGCCAACCAGTGATCGTACGGGAGGGGATGAGTTCGTTTTTGGTATTCATAACAACTGTCATCCCCCCCTTTTTGGGGACAACCTGGGTCGGGCTCACCCAGGGGGAATCAGAAATGGGATAGATCAAACCTGCATCCATGAGTTTAAGAACCTCCTTTTTCACCACCTCTTTAATGTTGGGGTTCAACCTCCTTTGAGGTTGCACCACGGGCTTGTAATCATCTTGCATGAGTATCCGGTGGGTGCAATAGGTGGGGCTTATGCCCTGAATATCAGAGAGTCTCCAAGCAATGGCTTTTTTGTGTGTTTTCAACACATCAATCAACCTAGACTTCTCTTCCTCCGTTAATTTAGATGAGATGATGATGGGCAAACTAGCATTCTCTCCTAGATAGGCATACTCTAAATGGGAGGGTAGGACCTTAAGCTCTAATGGTGGTGGTGTCTCTATTGATGGTGTCTTACTCTCCTTGCTAGTCTCACTACTCTCTAATACCTCCGGAATCAGAGGAGCCTCTTCCTCAACCACATCCGGCTCCTCCTTTCTATCCTCTCTCACTAAGTCGGCACCACAAATATACTCTAAACATTGATCCATACGTGAGATGAATGAATTTATGAAGTAAACGGAGTTTGAAGGACCGCTAAAGTCATCTTGAACTCCTGGGTGGTTCATAGACTTGGCGATCTCAAAGGTGATATTCTCGTTTCCAACGCGAAGAGTGATTTTCCCGTCAAATATATCAATGATTTCCTTGGTGGTATGCAAAAATGGACGCCCTAGAATAAGAGGTACTCTATGGTCGGCCTCCATATCTACTATCACAAAATCAACAGGGAAGACGAATTTATCAACTTTGACTAACAGATTCTCTACAATGCCTCGCGGGTATTTCACGGATCGGTCTGCAAGGGATAACGTCATACGCGTTGGGATCAGCTCTCCCAGGTCTAGTTTCTCATAAAGTGAATAAGGCATCAAATTAATACTAGCACCTAAGTCTTCCAACGCGTGACTCTGCATGTTACTACCAAAAACACATGGGATAGTGAAGATTCCCGGGTCCGACAACTTCTCTGGCATTTTGTTCAGAACTACTGCAGAACACCCCGCTGATAAAGGAATATTTACGAGCTCTCCTAATTTGTCCTTGCTTTTTAGCAGGTCTTTCAGGAATTTAGCATATTTGGGCATATGCTGGAGAGCCTCAATGAATGGAAGATTAATCTTGAGCTGCTTGAACAGATCAAGAAAATGTCCATATTCCTTTTGGTTCTTTTGGTGTTTCAAACGCTCGGGGTGTTGGACCAAAAGAACTAATGAGCCAAGATCAGGAAAACCTCTAAGTCCCACATACCATTGCAACAACTGCTGAAGACTTCCATCAGCTGTTCTGACAAAGTCTGAAGAAGCAAAGTCTGAAGATCAAAGATCTGAAGTACAACAGCTGAAGGATCTAAAGTACTGAAGACTTCAAGTACTGAAGACAAGTGCTGAAGATCAAAAGCTGAAGAACTGAAGAACTGAAGATCATCTACTGATGCACAACGTCTGAAGACAAAGACTGAAGACAACAGCTGATGACATCTACTGAAGTCATCAGCTGATACATCATCTGAAGCCCAAGTCTGAAGAACCAAGTGTTGAAGATTCAGAGTTTGTCACAACAGCTGAAGAAGTCTTCTTCAGTTGTTGTGATGGTTTTTCCCTTTCAGTAGTTTTGTAATTTTATTTCAGTAGTTTGTACAACAGCTGAAGAGCTTGTTCTTCAGCTGTTATAGTATCAGTAGTTATAAACGACTGAAGAGTTTGTTCCTCAGTCGTTGTAGGATTTCAGTAGTTTACTTTTTCAGTACTTGTAAGATAGGAACACTTTTGTAAGAAGATGTCAGTTGTTGACATCTTCAGTAGTTTTATGTTCCATCAGTTGTAATTTTAATAATCGGTTGATGTCCTATCAAAGGACATCATCACCATCCTTTTGCCGCCTATAAAAGGATGGTGAACCATGCTGTTTTAATTGCCGAAACGTGTTGAGTAATAGAAAAATTAATTTTTCACAGAACTCTTCTCTCTCTCTATGTTTGTACTGTTACATGCAAAACATTTTGTATTCTTGATTTAATTGCTAATTTCGTACTAAATCCGCTGCAAACCAGTCTGATTGATCAAACGAGAGGCTGAGATCCTGTCAAATGGTATCAGAGCAGGTTAATCATTGATCGATTTCACTATTGATCATTTGAAACTGCTCTTTTGATCTCTACATTTGATCGAATTATTAATTTGCAAGAATTAGCCATAGAGAGTGAGTTTCTGCTGTTTCCGGCCAAAATCTTGAGGTTCTCCGGTGGTTTCGAGCTACATTTGTTTTGCTTAAACTTGTTTTTGACTAAAACCTGAGATGACGACACTAACTAATGATCCTCACAACACTGGTTCCTCAACCAAGCCTCCGATGCTTATGAGGAACGAGTATAACATATGGCAAAGACGTATGCTTCACCACTTGTCTGTCAACAGTGCTGGTTGTTGGAAGTCAGTGGTGCATGGACCATACAAGCCTATGGTGAGCGTCCCTGAATCTAATGAACAGGTTCTGAAGAAACCTGAACAATATTCGGACGAAGATCTAAAGCTGTTCGAAATTGATGCTAGAGCCCATGGAATTTTAGCCATGGCTATTCCTAACGAGATTTACTCAGGGCTCCTGCATCATGAGACTGCTCATGACCTATGGGTTGCTCTAAAGGAACAATTTGGAGGAACTGATTCGGTCTTAGCAAACAATAGGGAAATCCTCGCCCAATAATATGAGACATTCTCTTATAGAAAGGGTGAGACTCTGACCCAGCAGTTTGAGCGGTTCTCTTGTTTGATTTCTGAACTAAAGATGGTCAAACAAGAGTACTCCAACAGCCAGATGAACAACAGGTTCCTCATATCACTTCCTGAGAGATGGGACACTTATACCATTGTCCTACGCTCCAGTGCAAATCTGGATACTCTATCTCTCACCCAACTTCATGGGAAACTGCTCACATTTGAGAGAGAGATAGAGCAAAAGAGGAAGCTGTCCACCTCTGGCAAGCTCGCTGATGACTTTGTCCAAGGTAATGCTGCCTTGATAAGTCAGGAGTCAGAATATGCTTCATCAGAAAGTTCTTATGATGAGCATATTGATTTCTCTACCAACTCAGAACAAGCTTTTGTTGGTGTTAGTAGTTCAGGAGGTAGTGGTGACAACTTGTGTTTTCTGATGGAGGACTTGAAGGGCATTCCAGATGATGATCTGGAAGAGATGGATATTTTGAACCAAATGGCAATGATAAATATCCGCTCTCAAAAGTTCTACAAGAGAACTGGTAGGAAATTCCCTGGACTCTCTGGCAAAACCAAAGTTGGTTTTGACAAGAGCAAGTTGAGGTGTCACAAGTGCCAAAGGCTTGGACACTTTGCAAGAGAGTGTAGATCATCTGGATCTAACTCCTCTGCACCCTTTGTGACTTTTCCCAGCAATAGCTCACAGCACAGAGGGCAACCTTCCTCCAGTTCTGGCCATCCATCACAAGCACAGGCACCACCTGCTTATTTTATGCCACAGGGTCATATGCCATATCCTTACCCCTGTTACTACATGCCTCAGCCTAGTCAAACTCAAGCACCCTCGGCTCAACCACCTCATGCTCTTCCTGAGCCTCAATCTTCCCAATCTCATCATCACACACAACCTCAACAACACAGCTTTTTCACCCCAAGTGTTGTTGACTGGAGTAGTCTACCAGATGAGCTATCTGGTCAGGAACAACTACTCCAAGGTGCTGGTCAACATGGTGGTGACCAACCTTTTGAAAATCTTGCTCTGATGGCCCTTGATTCTGCTGAGGGGTCATCATCCAATGCCTCATCTCAGGTATCCACTGAGGCTAAAGCCAAGCTTTGTTCTGAATCATGCATAGCAGCATTTGCTTCTATTAGAGAAGTAAATGTAGCTTTAATAGATAAAAATCTTGAGCTTGAGCACATTATTTCCAAAAGAAAAGCTGATTTTGAGGCTGCACTAAAAGATAAAAATGATGAGATTTACAAGCTTAAATGCCAAATCAAAGATGATAAAGCTAGGGAAGATGTACTTCTAGAGAAGTACAGAGACCTCAAGGAAACTCTTGCAACCACCCAAGTTGAGTGTGATCGATGGGTGCAATCATGCAAGGGTTTTGAAATGCTTCTTAGTAAGCAATCAGCTTCCAATGTGAAGTTTGGCATTGGTTATAATCACACTGCTCCTCCTACAGATTTCACTTCAAGAGCAGAAGTTGAATCTGATGGGGAGAGCAATAACCAATCCTTCTCATCATGTGACCTACTATCTTCTGAATCAGCATCATCAGTGATAGAAGTCAGCATTAACTCCTGTCAAAACCAATCAGCTGATGCTACAACAGCTGATGGTTTAAATGCTGACTGTCATATGACCAAAAGGCTGATCAACTCAGGTGTTGTCACTAGAAGTACTGAAGGTACTGGAGAGCAAGTGACAACATCTGAAGTTCAAACCTCAAATACTGTTAGCACTAAAGAGAAGAAAACTAACAGTAGGAAAGGTTTGAAGATAGCTAAAGAGGATACCAGGAAAGCAGGCACTAGGAAGAAAACTGCTAGTACTGATGGCAAACAGCTGAAGAACAAGTCTTCAGTAGTTACATCCTCTTCAGCTGATGATCAGCATAAGATGAAGAAGAAGCCATGTGAGATATGTGGCTTGTTCAATCATCTTACTGATGATTGCTGGTACAAAAGGGGTTCCAAACTCAAACAGAAGGAGAAAATCAATGAGGACATCAATAAATGAAGAATGAGTTTGAAACCAAGTTTGTACTAGCAACATCCAAGCCTGAAATCCCTAAGCCCAAAGCTAAATCTAAAAAGAAGGTAGGGGTTACTCAGGCAACAGCTGAGGTTGCTCAGAAAAAGATGGTACAACATAGGAATCCATCATCAGCAAACTCCAATGTGTCTGAAGAACTGAAGGCTTTATCATAAAATCAGACACAGCTGGTGATGATGGTTCAGCAACTAGTGGGAAGAGTCAACCACTTAGATGCTCCTGTGTTGAAACCATAGAAAAGGAAGTCCAAGCCAAAGGGTTCCTCTTCTGCACCATCTTCTTCACCTCAGGCTATCACACATAACACACCTGTTAGTGCTGCACCTGTGGTTGAAAACAGACCCAAAACCAAACAGGTTTGGGTCTCTAAGACTAACTAACACATGGTTGTGTTTGCAGGGTTCTTCAACATGCCATAGAAGCATCTGGTATGTAGACAGTGGAGGATCCATGCACATGACAGGAAGCAGCTCCCTTCTTAATGACTACTCTCAAGGAAAGAAGGGATTTGTTTCCTTTGGAAATGATGCAAAGGGTTACATCATCGGAAAAGGCTTTGTTTCCAATGGGGAAATAAGGTTTGATGATGTTAACCATGTGGAGAATCTCAAGTACAATCTCTTGAGTGTCAGTAAAATGTGTGACAAAGGCCATGTTGCCCTTTTCACAAGCCAGAACTGTCAGATTCTGTCATCCAAAGTTCTGAGTTTGATTGACAAGGCATTGGATGAACATACTCTCCTGAAGGCCAACAGGACAGGAAGAGTGTATGCCTTAGATCTTTCCAAAAAGATAGATCTAAAAGGCCATCCTTGCCTATTCTCCAAGGCTTCTCCTCAAGAGTCTACCCTATGGCATAGAAGGCTGGGTCATGTTAATTTCAAGAACATGAATCAGCTGATAAGCCATGGTTTAGTTAGAGGATTGCCTCTGAAGGAGTTCAAGTGTGAAGATGACTGCACTGCTTGCTTGAAAGGAAAACAACACAAAGTTTCATTCCCTTCAATAGAAGAACCAAAGTCCACTGCCTGCTTGCAGCTCCTGCACATGGATCTCTTTGGTCCTGTCAGAGTGATGAGCATGGCAAAGAAGAAATACTGCCTGGTAATTGTGGATGATTATTCCAGGTTTGTATGGACTTTCTTCTTGCACTCCAAGGATGAAGCAGCCAAGACTATCATGAACTTTGTGTTATTTGTAGAAAAGCAGTATTCCCTACAGGTCAAGTGTGTGAGAAGTGACAATGGAACAGAGTTTAGAAACCACACACTTGATGACTTCTACCTGTCCAAGGGAATTAAAAGGCAGTTCAGTATTCCTAGAACTCCTGAGCAGAATGGAGTGGTGGAGAGAAAGAACAGGACTCTCATTGAAGTAGCAAGGTCAATGTTGGCTGACTCAGGGTTGCCACTGACCTTTTGGGCTGAAGCTGTCAATACAGCTTGCTATGTATAGAATAGAGCTTTAGTGAATAAGAGGTTGATGAAGACTCCTTATGAAGTTCTTCATCATTTGGCTCCTCTGATTTCATTCTTTAGAGCCTTTGGGTGTCCATGTTTCATTCTCAACACTAGCAACCCACTCCAGAAGTTTGCTAGTAAGGTGGATGCAGGGTATTTTGTTGGTTATTCATCAACTTGCAAGCATACAGAGTCTTCAACTGTAGAACAAAGATAGTTGAAGAAACTCTGCATGTTAAGTTCAATGAATCTCCAAAGGACAAGATTCCACAAAACCCTGTGGAGTTGTTTGATCTGGACATACTGCAATATGTTCCTTATCAACCTCCAGCTGTTGAGCCTGTCAACAGATCTCCACCTGGTGGTACTGATGATGATGTAGTCAGTACTCACCTCTTCAGGTTTAGTGACAACCTGCCTGAGTCCACTGAACCTGATGCTCCTGTAGCCTCAGCAGCTCCATCCACTACAAATGCTGATGAGATTTCTGCTTGCTCTACCTCGTTTGAGCTGCCATCTTCTACATGGTTTCAGGAACTTCCATCACCATCTGTTGCTGCTGATGGGTCTACAAACACTTACATAGATATTATAGTCTATCAAGAGCTCAAGAATCACCCCACATCTCAAATCATTGGCGATATAACTGCTGGAGTTTCAACCAGGAATCAATTGTCCAACTTCTGCTTCTATGCTCTCTTCATCAGTCAGCAAGAGCCCAAGAACTATCATGTTGCTTTAAGAGACAATGGATGGGTGGAAGTTATGCAGCTTGAGCTTCTTCAGTTCAAGAAACAAAGTGTGGGAGCTTGTTCCATTACCCAAAGGTAAGTGTGCTATAGGCACCAAGTGGGTATTTAGGAACAAAACAGATGAGAAGGGCCAAATTGTCAAGAACAAGGCCAGGCTGGTTGTTCAAGGGTTTGCACAAGAGGAAGGCATCGATTATGATGAGACCTTTGCTCCTGTGGCCAGACTGGAAGCAATCAGACTATTCTTAGCTTATGCTGCCTTTCACAGTCTTAAGGTTTATCAAATGGATGTCAAAAGTGCCTTCTTATATGGTAAAATAAAAGAGGAAGTATATGTGTGTCAACCACCAGGCTTTGAGGACAATAAACATCCTGATTGGGTGTATAAGCTTGATAAGGCTCTTTATGGGCTGAAACAAGCTCCTAGAGCCTGGTATGAGACACTATCAACTTTTTTTTTAGAAATAAGTTCACTAGAGGCACCATTGATAAAACCTTATTCATCAGGACTGTGGGACAACATAAGCTCCTTGTTCAAATTTATGTAGATGACATCATCTTTGCATCCTCTGATCCAAAGTTGTGTGATGAATTTACAAAGCTCATGAAGCTAAGATTTGAAATGAGTGCTATGGGGGAATTACAGTTCTTTCTAGGTTTGCAAATCAAACAACAGGATGATAGAATCTTCATCCATCAGTCCAAATATACCAAAGAGTTGTTGAATAAGTTTGATTTATAAACCTGTAAGCCCTGTTCTACTCCCATGAGCAGCATCACACACTAGATGTAGATCAGAAAGGTAAAGCGGTTGATGAAACCCTTTACAGATGTATGATTGGGTCCTTGATGTACCTTACAGCTTCTAGACCAGACATCATGTTTGCAACATGTGCTTGTGCTAGATTTCAGGCTGCACCTAAAGAATCCTATTTGATTACAGTCAAAAGGATCTTTAGATATCTGCAAGGTACCCAATCACTAGGTCTTTGGTATTCAACTGAGCATTCTTGCAAATTAGTTGCTTTCTCTGATAGTGACTATGCAGGATGCAAAGTCACCAGAAAATCCACTTCTGGTGGTTGCCAATTCCTAGGCAATTGTTTAGTTTCTTGGCAGAGTAAGAAACAAACATCAATTGCTACATCCACTGCTGAAGCTGAGTACATTGCTGCTGCAAGTTGTACCTCTCATATACTCTGGCTTCAGAATCAACTTCTAGATTATGGCATTACTGAGACTAAGACTCCATTACTAATGGATAGTGCTTCAGCTCTTTGTATTGTTAAAAATCCAATCCAGCACTCTAGGACCAAACATATAGAGATCAGACATCATTTTATCAGGGATTGCTATGAAAAAGGTCTGATTGATCCTAAGTTTGTGCCTAGTGCTGATGAGCTTGCAGACATTTTTACTAAGCCCTTAGATAGTGCTACATTCCAAAATTTGGTACTAAGGCTTGGTATGCTGCAGCTAGAGTAATTTGACCAATGCTGATGCTCTTACTTCACAACTACTGATGAGCGAAGGTCAAATATAAGTACTGATGAGTAATTTAGTCTTCAGCTCTTTCACAACTACTGAAGACTAAAATGACTCAAAGTACTGATGTACATTATTTATTGAAAACAACTGATGTAGTAAGGTGGATTACAACTACTGATGAATGATTTTCAAATAAATAAGTACTAAAGAACAAATTTTGCTCACAAGTACTGTTGTGTAATCTTACACAAGTACTGAAGACAATTTGTTCACCAGTTCTGAAGAGTATTTCATCAGCACTTGTGAACATCTGATCATAAGAGCTGAAGGCATAAATATTCACAAGAGCTGAAGGGTCAATGAAACATCTGAAATTCAGCCAAAGAGCTGATGATAAGTGTAGAGGCTAGCATGAAACAACTGATTTGACGGAAACAGCTGATGAGTAATTTCTCATCAGCTGATGCCAACAGCTGCTGTTTCATACCCAAACAACTGAAGGACAAAACCATGTCTTCAGTAGTTTCACAACTACTGATGGCTAACACCAACTCCTTAGTTGTTTACAACAACTGAAGCAATACCATGTCTTCAGTAGTTCATAACTACTGATATCAGTAGTTCACAACTACTGATATCAGTAGTTCACAACTACTGAAGGCTAACACCAAGTCTTCAGTTGTTACAACGTCTGAAGAAGAATATTAGGTCTTCAGTAGTTCATAACTACTGAAGACTGACAATAACTCTTCAGCTGTTTACAACATCTGAAGGACAAAGCCAAGGTTTCAGTAGTTTTAACTACTGAAGACTAACACCAAGTCCTCAGATGTTACAACCACTAAAGGTTAAGACCACGTCATCAGTCGTTACAACAACTGATAACTAACACCAAAACCTTCAGTAGTTTTCTTTCAGCCTTTGCTCTACCCTATAAATACCCAACGTTCAGAGCATTTACTCCTCACTTGACCTAACCTTTCAAAACCTCTGAACTTCCCATACACCATTAATGGCGACCATGCAACTGAAACCTCGACACAACTGTGTCGCTCATCTCACCAAATCGCCATTATGGCCAAAATTTCACAATGCCGTCGATCTTATGAACGACTCACCTTACCAAACGACATTTCCTTTTGAACCTCACCATCTAAACCGACTCCCTGACGGAGTTCTGGACAAATATCACCGTCCAAACCGGAGAGCAAGATGGCGAGGTCTCTCTCCGGTCCTCCGTCAACAACCACCAAGTGGTTATCACTCCAGCTACTTTGCGCCAAACCCTAAAGCTGGAGGATGCCACCTACCCAACCTCTTACCCCAAAGGCGCCCTCGATCTATCCTTCACATCCAACGACTACCAGGGTGACCTCTCCGCCGCAACCTTGTTGAAGAAACACTTCCCTGATCCCCAACGCCTCATTTTTCATATGGTGAACGTGTGTCTGGCTCCCAAAACCTCTTCATGGGACCAGATGTCAACAAGGTGGCAAGGTATTATATTCTATCTTTGAAAACAACCACTAAACTTAACTGAAATTATATTTTTGGAACTCAAAGACATGGCTGCTAAACCTGTTTTAAACCGATGGATTTTATATCCTAGGTTCATTATGGCCATGATAGTAGACCAGCTTCAAGCTGAGGGACTTGTTGGCACTGGGGTCCCTGCCATGGCTGTTCTAGCCGAGGTATACTCCAGGCACAACACCGACCAATCCCTAAAACAGGCTGGCCGACTGCGAAAACCCACGCAGCAGGAACCCACAGCCTCCACCTCCAAATCCAAAGTCCCCACCAAGCCAAAAGACAAAAAAGAAGCCCAAAAAGGCTACTCAGGGAGATGAGTCCCCTGAGGATGCCCCTGCAACACAAAGGCAGGATGTGGCTGCTGGTTCGATTCTCCCAGCAGTCACCACGACTTCACCCACCACAACCGCACAGGCTTCCTCTCAACAGGAGCCTGATGCAACCACTTCTGGGGCAGCCACACTTCTGGGGTCTATCTCACTTGAGAAGACTACCATTGAAAAGCACAGTCCTCCCCCTGTGCACACTGCTTCAAGCCCCTCAACCACTGAGACCGCCCCACAAAGCCCTACATTGGCGATAGCCAAAGTGTTGACCCATCTGAGCACTCCACCCTCTCCCCAGAAACCCATCACAACTGGGGAGACTCCAACCGAAGAGGGGTGGATACTAGTGCCGGTGGGAGCCCACAGCACAGAGAATCACCAGTCCAATCTCCCAGTGTGGCTAGGGAGATAGGACAATCTGGTGAGGCTGCCACTTCCTCTGCATCAGCATCTGAGCAGGGTGAAGCTGGTAACATCAATAAGACCTCAAGAGGCAACTGCCGATGATGGATCCAATCCGGAGGCTGGAAGTCCCCAGTACCATGAACAAGGGGCACATGCTATTTCTGAGCCACACTCAGAGCATATACATCCTGACATTGTCAGGAGGTCAGGTGATTCAGTTCACACTGATGATGACCTGAGCTTCTTCTTTGATGTCGTTGCTCAAATACTATCTTGGAGGATGAGATAAGCAGACTCAAAGAGCTGCTTGCTCAAATGACTCAAGATAGAAGTCCATCTGCCACCACAAACCCACAGATGGCACCTTCACCCGAAGGTCTCACAAACACTGAGCCACTCCCACAAACTCGGCCACCAGCCCCTGCTTCTGGCACTAGCTCTCAGGGTCAGAACCCCCTGAGCAGCTGGATGCTATCCTCCAGAAATCCCTGCCTCTCATCACACCCATACTAACAGATATAGTCATTAAAACCATTGATGAGAGGCTTCCCACTTATATCCAACCCCTGGTGGAGGTTGTAGTTACTAAGGCGCTTGCTGATTGTCAAACCCCAACCAATGCACCCAAAAAGGGGAGACATCAGTGCAAGCTAAGAGGAAGAGGGGAGAGGAGGAGTTAGAGGTAGAGAAGAGGTGGTGGTTGAGAGGGAGAGGGCTGAGGAGAGTAGTAGGGTGAGGGAGAAAGGGAAGAGGAAAGTGAGGGAGGAGAGTGAGCCTATAGAAGTGGCTGGAATCCAAAAGGATTTCAGTGTCACTTATCAGAAAAAGGGAGAGAAGGAGGGAGAAAGGATTGACTCTGATCTAGCAGCCCTTGTCAAGGAGGCTGATGCTGAACAGAGCAAATCAATGGACTCTGCCATTGAGCAGCTGTTCAGGCAAGGCTTTGACAAGGACACTGCCATACTAGATCAGGAGCTCAGGAAGATGGAAATGAGAGAGATCGAACACCGATGGTCTACTTATAGCCAAGAGGACAAAAAGAGACTCGAGGCTATGAGTAGATTCATTTCGAAGTATCTGGGCAGGCCAGTCCTTGATGTTAAAGCATGGACCAGGGACAGAATCTTGGCTATAGCCGCCAAGATCTGTTCAGCTGGTGATTTCACCAAAGGACTGGTCGCTGAGGCCCTCTCAGAAGCCGGTGCTGGGAACAGGACACTGTTAGCAAAACAGACTAAAACATCTCTGATCTCTAGATTGCTAACAGTGCCTGCCAACATTCCCACACCAACCACCCAACCAAAACCCACAAAACCAATCCCTTCACCATCAAAACCCGCAGCCAATGATCCACCTTGCAGAAGAAGAGAAGGGTGTTGAGGCTGCAAGAAGAAGAGGAGGATGAGGAGGATAGTCTGCCCATTTCAGTAGTTATCTCTCTACCAAAAGCCAAATCCCAAACCATCACTCCCACCTCACAGATGGACACTGTGAGGGTAAAACTAGAAGAAGAGGAGCAGCAAAGATTACACGATGAGGCAATGCTGAAAAGCATTGACAAATCATATGCTGCTTCTACTTCTATCATGAACATGAAGAAGGAGGCTCTGAGACTCTTCACTCTTAAACAAACCTTTCAATATGAACAGGAAAGAGTGAGGACTTGGCCTGATCCTAGGGTGGCTCACAGGATAGTTCAAAAGGCTATGCCTGTGAGATACAAGAGCCAACTTAAGAGAATCGTAGATGAAGTGATCTCTGTGGCTCTTGTAATAACACACTGGGAAATAGTAGAGGAGTTTGAGAAAGCCTATAGAGCCAACCAATCACTCCAAACAATGCTAGATAATAGGGTGATTAGGAAAGGGTTGGTCTATAAGAGGCTTGAGAACTTCCATAGGGATGAGCTCAACTTGCTGTTAGAAGGAAAACATCCAGATGAGTTTGCATATAGGCAAGTAACAACAATTGAGCTCAAAAATGGGAGACAGGCCAAGTATGTCTCAGAGCTGTACGGCCGGGAGGGGTTGTTCGAAGGTGAGCCTGAAGACCTAACCAAAGAAGAGCAGATGATATTCTTCAGGCCTACACCCGAGAATCCTACCGACTAGTACATGGGAGGTAGATCTCATGGATGGGACAACAGCTCTGTGTCCAATTCCCCAAAACAGAGCTCCCATCCATACTCAGCCAATCAAACCTTAGAGACTACCTCTCAGGCCAGTGCTTATCTGGGTCAACTTCTAATCTGATCTAGAAGGAAATAGACTAATATTTCTGCCAATAATAAGTGGGACAACAAATAATTAGAGGTTTTGGCTGCATTGGTTCAGGGGGAGTTTGTTGGACCAAAAGAACCAATGAGCCAAGATCAGGAAAACCTCTAAGTCCCACATGCCATTGCAACAACTGCTGAAGACTTCCATCAGCTGTTCTGACAAAGTCTGAAGAAGCAAAGTCTGAAGATCAAAGATCTGAAGTACAACAGTTGAAGGATCTAAAGTACTGAAGATTTCAAGTACTAAAGACAAGTGCTGAAGATCAAAAGCTGAAGAACTAAAGAACTGAAGATCATCTACTGATGCACAACGTCTGAAGACAAAGACTGAAGACAACAGCTGATGACATCTACTGAAGTCATCAGCTGATACATCATCTGAAGCCCAAGTCTGAAGAACCAAGTGTTGAAGATTCAGAGTTTGTCACAACAGCTGAAGAAGTCTTCTTCAGTTGTGATGGTTTTTCCCTTTCAGTAGTTTTGTAATTTTATTTCAGTAGTTTGTACAACAGCTGAAGAGCTTGTTCTTCAGCTGTTATAGTATCAGTAGTTATAAACGACTGAAGAGTTTGTTCTTCAGTCGTTGTAGGATTTTCAGTAGTTTACTTTTTCAGTACTTGTAAGATAGGAACACTTTGTAAGAAGATGTCAGTTGTTGACATCTTCAGTAGTTTTATGTTCCATCAGTTGTAATTTTAATAATCGGTTGATGTCCTGTCAAAGGACATCATCACCATCCTTTTGCCGCCTATAAAAGGATGGTGAACCATGCTGTTTTAATTGCCGAAACGTGTTGAGTAATAGAAAAATTAATTTTTCGCAGAACTCTTCTCTCTCTCTATGTTTGTACTGTTACATGCAAAACATTTTGTATTCTTGATTTAATTGCTAATTTTGTGCTAAATCCGCTGCAAACCAATCTGATTGATCAAACGAGAGGCTGAGATCCTGTCACGGGGTATGGGACACGTGTGTGATCAATGACCGGGTAAGACCTAACCTCTACCGGTTTCTTTCCTACATTCTTCTCAACCCTAGACTCACTCTTCGGTGCGGTACTTGCTTAGCCTAAATTGCACCCTACTAGGTGGAGTCTCTAACTCTATCTCCTCATCCATAATCTCTTCCTCTTCCTCTCCTATCACTATGGGTTTCTCTACTTCTCCACCTCTACCGCTGCGTATGGTAACAACATTAATCCGACCCTTTGGGTTTTGTTGAGTGTTACCCGGAAACTGACTCGGGGCGCGCTCATCCAACCGTCTAGCTATGTCACCTACAGAACGCTGAAGATCTAAAAATGCAGACTGTAGATTCTTAAGTAGGATGTCATGCTCTGTAAGGGTCTTTTGGGTGGTAGCATCCTTAGCAACTAATTGTGTGAACAAGTCTTTTATTTCACCCAAACCGTTCCCACCATCCCCACCTGAATTAGTTCCTGAATTCCTAGGAGCAAATTGACCCTGCCCGGAATTATAATGTTGATTCGAATGAAATCCGGGGGGGTTTCCTGAAGACCTAAAGTTATTGTTGAACCTAGAACCTGAATTAAAACGAGTACCAAAGGGGTTAGTGGGTCCTTGGTTCTGACCTCCTATGAAATCTACTTGCTCCTGGTTGAGCAAGGGGCACTCTAACGTACCATGACCTCCCCGACACATCTCAGACTTATCAACGTTAGCCTTAAGCTCTTTTATTTCTCTTGTCAGGTTTTCTAAAGCAGTAGCCACCTGAGTATCCAAGGTGACTTGGTGAACACCTCGTGAAGACGGGGGTCGGCTCGAGGAAGGAGTGAAATTCCTAGTAATTGACCGCTGCTCATACTCAGACTGAGCAAAACTCTCAAAAAGGTCAAGGCACTCGTCTACAGTTTTCTTTCCCATCAGGTTCCCTCCTGCAGAAGTATCAAAATGGGCCTTTGTTTCATAAGTGAGAACATTGTAGAATTTCTCTACAAGGGCCCAATCAGATAAACCATGCTGGGAGCATTTGCTAAGTAGGTTTTGGAACCGCTCCCAAGCAAGATAGTAAGGCTCATCTGGCTCCATACGAAATGAGTGGATCTGGTCACGGAGCCTGGATGCTTTTGCAGGTGGGAAATACTTGTTCAGAAACCCTCGGCGAAGGGCTGCCCAAGTAGTGAAAGTCCCAGCAGGCTGCGAGTCAAGCCAAGTGGCGGCTCGTCCCGCTAGTGAGAAAGGAAACAACTAGAGAAAGATTGCATCATCATTGGCACCTTGAAGCTTGAAGGTACCACAGATGCGGGTCAGGCGGGCAATATGAGCATGTGCATCCTCATCATCACGTCCATGGAATTGGCATGAATTGGCGATCGCAGTCATGATGTAGGATGGGATTTGCCAAGAGTTTTCATTGGCAATCTGGGGGCAAGTGATTGGAGAATTAACTCCGGTGAAACCCTGGGTGGATTGTTGGTGGATGGTCCTACGGTCTCCCATTGGTAAAGGATTGGCTTTAGGACTAGTAGGTGCGGAAGTGGGTGGTGTAGAGTTTGGTGTAGACTTGGGTGAGGTTTGTGGGGTGCTATCAAAGATGGATGGTTTTGAGGGCAGAATAGGAGTAGGAAAGTTTAAACTTGAAGTAGAAGTACTTACCCCTGATCTGACGGAAGAGAGCGCGGAATCCGTTGTGTGTCTTGGTGGTGGTCCCTTCGATCGGGTATGTGGCATGTACTGCAACTCAAGAATAGCAAACAAAGTAATAAAAATTAATAAAAATTGTAAAGAAATAAACCAAACAAAAAGAAAAACAAACAAAGTAGACACAGAATAGCAAAAAAAAAAGACTAGAACAAGCTAATTAACGCAATTGCTAAGAGTCCCCGGCAACGGCGCCAAAAACTTGATGTGCAGAAAGTAATTTAGTAAAAACGACTTAAATTAACCCTATTCTAGACACTAAGTAATACTCTAGACTTACTAAAAGACACTAAACTACTAACCGGCAAGTGTATCGGTCGACTCTAGTATAGCTAAAGTAAGTCCGGATATCGAATCCACAAGACTCTAATGTATTACAATAATTAACTCGATCTAGTCTAAAAAGACACGGACTGTTTGTTTTGTTCTTGAGAAGGGGGGTTTTCTAACAATTCCTACAAAAGACAATTAATTGAAAACTAGGAATAACTAAAGGCACAAATTTAAAACAACTTAACTTAGATGATAGAAAGGCACTACCTAGATTGAAATCCTGATTTTGTTTAGAGATGATTGGAACCCGGATCTTAAAGTTTTCACCTTTTGGGACGCCTAAAGCCTCCTAATCACTCTCAAGAGTACTAAAGCGACATTCTAAGATTAATGTAACTACCGGATGCTAGACTCACTCTCACGAGATGTCTAACGGGTCTATGAAAGTACCTATGTGATTCACTCCTTCACGGGATCTAAATCAAGGTAAGTTGAACTCTATTAATTGAACTTGCTAGACATTAGTCAAAAGACCACTTCCTCACAGAAGCTCCTGCCTTACAGCTTAATGACTTAGATCTACCAATAAACTCGCACCTCACAGATTATGAGATTAGCAAAACACTTGAATTAGTAAGATTACCGATTAATTGCTTTTAAAGTCTATTGTACATTCAACATTAAAGATCCTAAATTTATTATGTGACATAGACAATCACCAAAACTCAAGACCTAACACAACTCTATTATATATAAAGACCGTCACCAAGAGTTATGTAAAGCAAATAAACAACAACCAAACCCATTCAAATACTCATATGCATTCAATTAAGAGCCAACTATTCTTACAATTCAAAGACTACCAAGGTTTTCATAAGAATCCCATAAAAATCATAACTTTAACAATCCATCATCCAATCTAGGTAGTAGCAAAGTGTCTAGCCGCTCATAATTGCGGTTTCGATCAAAAGTAAAGTGGAAACAATGAAATGAAACATCTAGGATGAAAAGAGAATGAAAATAAAGACACCCGAACGTCACGAGAGCGACCAGAATGCTTCCTTGCCTTCAATCTTCGAACCCCGAATGCTTCAAATGACTCGATTTTTGCTCTCCCAATCGTCCAACAACTGTCTCCTCCGTCCATTAGGGTTCATCCCCCAAAAAGAGGGCTTAAGTACGTTAAAAACAAGAAAATTGTGACTTTTTTGCAGATACGGGCCTCTCGCGAGTAGCGAGAGGATTTGGAATTACGGTCGCCGCCCGCCACCTTGTAAAAGTAAACACCCATGTCTCGCACACCCTCTCGCGGGCCGCGAGACGATCAAGAAAACGGGTCGCGCCCCGCCAGCTGCTCCTAGTTTCAGACATTGACTTCCTTTCAGCTTGTGATCTCGCATATCGCTTCGGGACTCGTTTCTTCTTGTATTTCCGCTTATTTAGGCTCTTTTTAACACACAAAGCCTGCAAAATAAAATATAAACAAAAGTTTATCTATTCTAAAGGAAAACTACACTAAACAAATAAAAACTAAACAAAATATGCATGAATAACCGATGTATTTTGCAATACATCAAAGGTTAATGCTGGCTGACTCAGGATTGCCACTGACCTTTTGGGCTGAAGCTGTCAACACAGCTTGCTATGTGCAGAATAGAGCATTAGTGAATCAGAGGTTGATGAAGACTCCTTTAGAAATACTTCATCATTTGACCTCTCTGATTTCCTTCTTTAGAGCCTTTGGGTGTCCATGTTTCATTCTCAACACTAGCAATCCACTCCAGAAGTTTGCTAGTAAGGTGGATGCAGGGTATTTTGTTGGTTATTCATCAACTTGCAAGGCATACAGAGTTTTCAACTGTAGGACAAAGAGGGTTGAAGAAACTCTGCATGTCAAGTTTAATGAATCTCTAAAGGACAAGATTCCACAAAACCCTGTGGAGTTGTTTGATCTGGACATACTGTAATATGTTCCTTATCAACCTCCAGCTGTTGTGCCTGTCAACAGTTCTCCACCTGGTGGTACTGATGATGATGTAGCCAGTACTCACCTTTTCAGGTTTAGTGACAACCTGCCTGAATCCACTAAACCTGATGCTCCTGTAGCTTCAGCAGCCCCATCCACAACAAATGCTGATGAGATTTCTGCATGCTCCACTTCATTTGAGCTGCCATCTCCTACATGGTTTCAAGAATCTTCATCACCATCTGTTGCTGCTGAAAGTCCTACAACACTTGCACTGATATTATAGTCTATCAAGAGCTGAAGAATCACCCCACATCTCAAATCATTGGTGATATCAATGCTGGAGTTTCAACCAGGAATCAATTGTCCAACTTCAGCTTCTATGCTCTCTTCATCAGTCAGCAAGAGCCAAAGAACTATCATGTTGCCTTAAGAGACAATGGATGGGTGGAAGCAATGCAGCTTGAGCTTCTTCAGTTCATAAAACAGCAAGCGTGGGAGCTTGTTCCTTTACCCCAAGGTAAGTGTGCAATAGGCACTAAATGGGTATTTAGGAACAAAACAGATGAAAAGGGCCAAATAGTTAAGAACAAGGCCAGACTGGTTGTCCAGGGGTTTGCATAAGAGGAAGGCATCGATTATGATGAGACCTTTGCCCCTGTAGCCAGACTGGAGGCAATTAGATTGTTCTTAGCTTATGCTGCCTTTCACAGTCTTAAGGTTTATCAAATGGATGTCAAAAGTGCCTTCTTATATGGTAAAATAAAAGAGGAAGTATATGTGTGTCAACCACCAGGCTTTGAGGACAATAAACATCCTGATTGGGTGTATAAGCTTGATAAGGCTCTTTATGGGCTGAAACAAGCTCCTAGAGCCTGGTATGAGACACTATCAACTTTTCTTCTCCAAAATAAGTTCACTAGAGACACCATTGATAAAACCTTGTTCATAAAGACTGTGGGACAGCATAAGCTCCTTGTTTAAATTTATGTAGATGACATCATTTTTGCATCCTCTGATCCATAGTTGTGTGATGAATTCACAAAGCTCATGAAGCAAAAGTTTGAAATGAGTGCTATGGGGGAATTACAATTCTTTCTAGGTTTGTAAATCAAACAAAGGGCTGATGGAATCTTTATTCATTAGTCCAAATACACAAAAGAGTTGTTGAATAAGTTTGATTTACAAACCTGTAAGCCCTGTTCTACTCCTATGAGCAGCATCACACAACTGGATGTAGATCAGAAAGGTAAAGCGGTTGATGAAACCCTTTACAGATGTATGATTGGGTCCTTGATGTACCTTACAGCTTCTAGACAAGACATCATGTTTGCAACATGTGCCTGTGCTAGATTTCAGGCTGCACCTAAAGAATCCCATTTGATTGCAGTCAAAAGGATCTTTAGATATTTGCAAGGTACCCAATCACTAGGTCTTTGGTATTCAACTGGGCATTCTTGCAAATTAGTTGCTTTCTCTGATAGTGACTATGCAGGATGCAAAGTCACCAGAAAATCCACTTCTGGTGGTTGCCAATTCCTAGGCAATTGTTTAGTTTCTTGGCAGAGTAAGAAACAAACATCAATTGCTACATCCACTGCTGAAGCTGAGTACATTGCTGCTGCAAGTTGTACATCTCAGGTACTTTGGCTTCAGAACCAACTTTTGGATTATGGCATTACAGAGACTAAGACTCCATTATTAATGGATAGTGCTTCAGCTCTTTGCATTGTTAAAAATCCAGTCCAGCACTCTAGGGCCAAACATATTGAGATCAGACATCATTTTATTTGGGATTGCTATGAAAAAGGTCTGATTGATCCAAAGTTTGTGCCTAGTGCTGATGAGCTTGCAGACATCTTTACTAAGCCTTTAGATAGTGCCACATTTCAAAATTTGGTACTAAGGCTTGGTATGCTGCAGCTAGAATAATTTGACTAATACTGATGCTCTCAGTTCATAAGTACTAATGAGCATTAGTATGTAAAGGTCAAATATAAGTACTGATGAGTAATTTTGTCTTCAACATTTTTACAACTACTGAAGGCTAAAATGCTTCAAAGTACTGAAGTACACTATTTGTTGAAAACAACTGATGTAGTTACAAATACTGATGTGGTTATAACTACTGATGAACAATTTTCAAACAAATAAGTACTGAAGAACAAATTTTGTTCACAAGTACTGATGTGTAATCTTACACAAGTACTGAAAGACAAAATTTGTTCACCAGCTCTGAAGAATAATTTATCAGCACTTATGAACATCTGATCATAAGAGCTGAGGAATAAAATATTCACAAGAGCTGAAGGGCCAATGAAACATCTGAAAGTCAGCCAAAGAGCTGATGAGTAAATATGGAGGTCATAATGAAACAACTGAATTGACGAAAACAGCTGATGAGTAACTTTACTCTTCAGCTGATACCTACATCTGCTATTTCATACCCAAACAACTGGACATAACCATGTCTTCAGTAGTTTCACAACTACTGAAGACTAACACCAAGTCCTCAGTTGTTTACAACAACTGAAGCAAAACCATGTCTTCAGTAGTTCATAACTACTGATGTCAGTAGTTTACAACTACTGAAGGCTAACACCAAGTCTTCAGTTGTTACAACGTCTGAAGATGAAAACCATGTCTTTAGTAGTTTATAACTACTGATGACTAACAACAAGTCTTCAGCCGTTTACAACATCTGAAGGACAAAACCAAGGTTTCAGTAGTTTCAACTACTGAAGACTAACACCAAGTCCTCAGATGTTACAACCACTGAAGGTTAAAACCACGTCATCAGTCGTTTCAACAACTGATGACTAACACCAAAACCTTCAGTAGTTTTCTTTCAGCCTTACCATACCCTATAAATACCCAACCTTCAGAGCTTTTCATTCTCACTTGACCTAACTTTCAAAAACCTCTGAAACTTCCCATACACCATTAATGGCGACCATGCAACTCAAACCTCGACACAACTTCGTCGCATACCTTACGAAATCGCCATTCTGGTCAAAATTCCACCATGTCGTCGATCTGATGACCGCTTCACCATACCAAACGGCCTTCCTTATCAACCCTACCATATACACCGATTCCCTATCGGAGTTCTGGACGAACATAACCGTTCAAACCGGAGAGAACGATGGCGAGGTCTCTCTCCGGTCGTCCGTGAACAACCACCCAGTGGTTATTACTCCAGCTACAATCCAACAACCCTAAAGCTGGAGGATGCCACTTTCCCAACCTCTTACCCCAAAGGCACCCTTGATCTCTCTTTACTGCCAATGACTATCAGGGTGACCTCGCTGCTTCCACTTTGTTGAAGAAACATTTCCCAGATCCTAAACGCCTTATATTTCATATGGTGAATGTTTGTCTGGCCCCAAAACATCTTCATGGGACCAGATGTCGACAAGGTGGCAACAGGTATTGTTTTCTATCTTTGAGAAACAACCTTTAAACTTAACTGAAATAATATTTTTGGAACTCAAAGACATGGCCTCAAAACCATTTGCTAACCGTTGGATTTATATCCTCGGATCATTATGGCCATGATAGAGAACCAGCTTAATGCTGAGGGACTTGTTGGCACTGGGGTCCCTGCCATGGCTGTTCTAGCTGAGGTATACTCCAGGCACAACACCGACCAGACACTCAAACAGGCTGCCAAGCTGCGCAAACCCACGCAGCTGGAACCCACAGCCTCCACCTCACAATCCAAAGTCCCCACCAAACCCAAACCCAAAAGAAACCCAAAAAGGCTACTCAAGGAGATGAGTCCCCTGAGGATGCCCTTACAACACAAATGCAGGAAGTGACTGCTGGCAGATTCTCCCAGCAGTCACCACGACTCCACCTACCATAACCGCACAGGTTTCCTCTTTACAGGAGCCTGATGCAACCATTTGGGGTTGCCACACATCTGGAACCTTTCTCAATTGAGGAGGTTGCCATTAAAATGCACACTCCTCCCCATGTGCATACTGCTTCAAGCCCATCCCTCACTGAAACCGCCCCTCAAAGACCTACCCTTATAATCGCCAAAGTGTTGACCCATCTGAACACTCCACCATCTCCCCAGAAACCAATCACAACTGGGGTATCTCCAACCGAAGAGAGGGTGGAACAAGTGTTGATGGGAGCCCACAACACAGAGAATCACATGTATCATCTCCCAGTGTGGCTAGGGAGATAAGGCAATCTGGTGAGGCTGCCACTTCCCCTGCATCAGCATTTGAGCAGGAAGAAGCTGGTAACATCAATAAGTCCTCACCAGAGGCAACTGCCGATGATGGATCCAATCCGGAGGCTGGAAGTCCCCAGAACCAAGACAAAGGGGCACATGCAACTACTAAGCCACACTCAGTGCATGTACATCCTGACCAAGTCAGGAGGTCAGGTGATTCAGTGCAAACTGATCATGACCTAAGCTTCTTCTACGACGTAGTTGCTCAAAACACCATCCTAGAGGATGAGGTAAGCAGACTCAAAGAGCTGCTTGCCAAAATTTCTCAGGATGCAAGTCCATCTGCCACCATTAACCCGCAGATGGCACCTTCACCTGAAGGTCTCACAAACACTCAGCCACTCCCACAAACTCAGCCACCTGCCTCTGCTTCTAGCACTAGTTCTCAGGAACAGAACCCTCCTGAGCAACTAGTTGCTATCTTTCAAAATCCCTACCTCTCATCACACCAATAATCACATACATTGTGATGAAAACCCTTGATGAGAGGCTTCCCTCACAAATACAACCCTTGGTGGATGTTGCTGTGGCTAAAACACTTGCTGATAGTCAAACCCTAACCAATGCACCAAAAAGGGGGAGACATCAGTGCAAGATAAGAGGAAGAGGGTAGAGGAAGAGAAAGAAGTAGGGAGAGAGGAGGAAAACAAGAGGGAGAGGACTGAGGAGACTGAGAAGGTGAAGGGGAAGGAGAAGGTGAGGGAGGCGAGAGCTGAACAGATAGAAGTGGCTGAAATCCAAAAAGATTTCAGTGTCACTTATAAAAAGAAGAGAGGAGAGAAGGAGGGAGAGAAGGTAGAGAAGGTGGATACTGATCTAACAGTCCTTGTCAAGGAGGCTGATGCTGAGCATAGCCGATTAATGAACTCTATCATTGATCAGCTGTTCAGGGAAGGCTTTGACAAGGACACTGCCATGCTAGATCAGGAAATTAGGAAATTGGAAATAAAGGAGATAGAATACCGATGGACCAGTCATAGCCAAGAGGAGAGAAAGAGACTCGATGTATGACTAGGTTTATTTCGAAGTATCTGGGGAGACCAGTCCTAGATGTGAGAGCTTGGACCAGGGACAGAATCTTGGCTATAGCCACCAAGATCTGTTCGGCTGGTGAATTTACCAAGGGACTGGTCGCAGAAGCCCTTTCAGAAGCTGGTGCTGGGAACAGGACCTTGCTAGTCAAACAGACTAAACCTGCCCTCATCTCTAGGTTGCTAGCAAAGCCTGCCCAAATTCCCACACCAACAACCCAAACACAACCCATAAAACCAACCCCTTCACCATCAAAACCTATTGCCAATGATCCACCCTTGCAGAAGAAGAGAAGGGTGTTGAGGCTACAAGAAGAAGAAGAAGAAGAGGATGAGGAAGATAGGCTGCCTCTCTCTGCAGTCATATCTTTACCCAAAGCCAAATCTATACCCATCACTCCCACCTCACAGATGGAAGCTGTGAAGGTTAAACTGGAAGAAGAACAGCAGCATAGGCTATATGATGATGAGCTGCTGAAAAGAGTTGATAAAGCCTATGCTGCTTCCTCATCAATTATGAATATGAGGAAACAAGCTCTGAGATTATTCACTTTAAGGCATACATTCCAATTTCAAAAGGACAAAGTGAGTATTTAGCCTGATCCCAGGGTGTCTCACAGGATTATGAAGAAAGATATACAAAAGAGATACAATGGCCTAGTGAAAAGGATCGTAGGTGAAAGATCTCCTTGGCCATTGTAATATCACCCTGGGAGATCATAGAAGATTTCAAGAAAACCTATCAGGCTAACCTCCCACCACAAAAGATGTTGGAGAACAAAGTTGTTAAAAGGGGGTTAGTCTACAAGAGGTTTGAGAAACTTCAAAGAAATGAGCTCCAGTTGTTCTTAGAGGGTAATCACCCAGATGAATTCGCCTATAGGGCCATAACAACTGTGGAGCTCAAAAGTGGTAAACAGGCCAAATACATCTCAGAGCTCTATGGGCCTGAAGGATTCTTTGAAGGTGAGGCAGAAGTACTTACCATGGAGGAACAAGTGATGTTTTTAGAGGCCTACACCAGAGAATCCTACAGGCTCATAGTTGGGAAGTAGGTCTTATGGATGGGACAACAACTCTGTGTCCAGTTCCCCAAAACAGAGTTCCCATCCATACTATGCCAAACAAATTCTTAAGACCTCTTCCCAGGCCAGTGCTTACATGGGTCATCTTCTAAGCTGATCAAGAAGGAAAAAGACCAATCATTCTACCATCAATAAGTGGGACCAATAAATTGCTTAGAGGTTTTGGCTGCATTGGTTCAGGGGAAGATTGTTGGACCAAAAGAACCAATGAGCCAGATCAGAAAAACCTCTAAGTCCCACATGACATCACAACAACTGCTGAAGGCTTCATCAGCAGTTTGACAAAGACTGAAGACTCAACAGCTGAAGATCAAAGATCTGAAGAACAACAGCTGAAGATCACAAGTACTGAAGACAAGTACTGAAGTCTGAAGTACTGAAGAATACAAGTACTGAAGACTTCAAGTACTGAAGACTCAAGTGCTGAATATCAACAGCTGAAGAACTGAAGAACTGAAGATCAACAACTGATGCACAAAGTCTGAAGACAAAGACTGAAGACATCAGCTGATGACAACTACTAAAGTCATCAGCTGATGAAACATCTGAAGATCAAAGTCTGAAGACCAAGTGCTGAAGCTTCAGAGTTTGTCACAACAGCTGAAGAAGTTGTCTTCAGTTGTTGTGATGGTTTTACTTTTCAGTAGTTGTATTTTTCCTTTCAGTAGTTTGTACAACAGCTGAAGAGTTGTTCTTCAGCTGTATAGTTCAGTAGTTGTAAACGACTGAAGAGTTTGTGCTTCAGTCGTTGTACCTTTAAGTAGTTTCTTTTCCTTTCAGTAGTTTGTAATAAGTTAGAACACTTAGCATTTTGTAAGAAGATGTCAGCTTTTTGACATCTTCAGTAGTTTAGGTGTTCTTTCAGTAGTTTGCTAATAACCGTTGATGTCACTATCAAGTGACGTCAGCATGCGTCATTTCTACCTATAAAAGGTAGATGACCTAATTGTAATCCTGGTTGAAACGTGTGATTCAATAGAAAACACATTTTTGCAGAATTGTTCTCTCTCTCTATATTTGTACTGTTACATGCAAAATCCTTGTGTTCTTGCTTGTAATTGCTAATTCTCGTGCTAAATCCGCTGCGAATACAACCTAATTGATCAAACTAGAGGCTGAGATCCTGTCATGTTAGACTAAAACATGATATGATTGAAATTATTTATAAGTAATAGTTACAAGTAATAAAAAAATAATATGAAATTTTTAATTTTTTTTATTTTTCAAAGCTAAATTAGACATTTTGTTTTAAAACAACACTAAAGTTTTTTTTAAAATTTTCTTACTATAAATCCCTATTTAATTATTTTTGTTTTATTAAAAAATACTTTAAAAATCAATTTTAAATATTATGTAAAACAATTTTATTTTTTAGAAAAAAATCTTTGTATAAAAAACTATCTATATAGAAATAACATTAATAAAAATTTATCTTCCTTAATTTATTAAAAAAACTAATTATAATGTAAAAAAATAGATAATATTATTAGTAATTAATGTGATTATTTAATAGGAGAGAAAAGCGGGAAAAAATTGATTAGAATGAACGTGGTGCTGACACGTGGCATTAGATGAGTAAAAAAAGTGACATGTGGCAACTATAGTTACCCTTTTATTAGAGTAGTGATATATATATATATATATATATATATATATATATATATATATATATATATATATAAATATGAATTGAAGTTGTAAAACCCGCAAGAACCAGATATGTAATTACTCTATTTTTTAATATATATATATATATATATATATATATATATATATATATATATATATATATATATATATATAGGGGGAGGTTCTACTAAAAAATAAATTTTGCCTAAGTAGGCTAAGAAATGATCTTAGCCTTCTATTTCTTAATCAATGTCTAAGATGACAATATTATAAATAAAAGATGGAAGGGTATTTTGGGTATGTAACCAATTTTATTGACTTTTTTGAGTTTCATCCAATTTTTTTAAACGTTTATAACTTTGTCATGCTAGATTATTTTTTAAAAAATTGCACCATAAAATCAAACATTTTTTTCTCTTTAAATTGAGTATAGTATTGCTATATTTTTTTATAAAAAAAATTAGGTGAAATTGTGCTGCATTTTAACGTTTTTGTGCTGTATTTTATAAAACAGCACAAGGTTGTACTGTATTTCATAAAACAGCACAAGGTTGTGCTGTATTTCATGAAACAGCACAAGGTTGTGCTGTATTTCATGAAACAGCACAAGGTTGTGCTGTATTTCATGAAACAGCACAAGGTTGTGCTGTATTTCATGAAACAGCACAAGGTTGTGTTGTATTTCATGAAACAACACAAGGTTGTGTTGTATTTCATAAAACAGAACAACGTTGTGCTGTATTTCATGAAACAGCACAAGGTTGTGCTGTATTTCATGAAACAACACAAGGTTGTGCTGGATTTCATGAAACAGCACAAGGTTGTGCTGGATTTCATGAAACAGCACAAGGTTGTGCTGGATTTCATGAAACAGCACAACGTTGTGCTGGATTTCATCAAATAGCACAAGGTTGTGCTGGATTTTATAAAACAGCACAAGGTTGAGCTGGATTTCATAAAACAGCACAAGGCTGTGCTGGATTTTATAAAACAGCACAAAATTATTAATAGACCAAAATACCTTTTAATCCTATTTTCTAGTTTTGCCACATGTCACCACCTCAATTCTTCTTAGCATTCTTAGGCAAAATATATTTTTTAGTGGAACCTCCCCCTATATATATATATATATATATATATATATATATATATATATATATATATATATATATATATATATATATATATATATATATGTTATATATATATATATACATATATATATTATATATATATATATACATATATATATATATATATATATATATATAATATATATATATATATATATATATATATATATGAGAAAGTTCTACTAAAAATAAATTTTGCCTAAGAAGGGTAAGAAATGATCTTAGCCCTTCCATTTCTTAATCAATGTGTAAGATAATAATGTTATAAATAAAAAGATGGAAGGGTATTTTGGGTATGTAACCACTTTTGTTGACTTTTTTGAGTTTCCCCAATTTTTTAAACGTTTATAACTTTTTCATGCTAGATTATTTTTTAAAAAAATTGCACCATAAAATCAAGTATTTTTTTCTCTTTAAATTGAGTATAGTATTGCTATATTTTTTTTATAAAAAAAACAAATTAGGTGAAATTGTGCTGCATTTTAACGTTTTTATGCTGTATTTTATAAAACAGCACAGGGTTATGCTGTTAAACAGCACAGGGTTGTGCTGTATTTCATAAAACAGCACAGGGTTGTGATGTATTTCATAAAACAGCACAGGGTTATGCTGGATTTCATAAAACAGCACAGGGTTGTGCTGGATTTCATAAAACAGCACAGGGTTGTGCTGGATTTCATAAAACAGCACAGGGTTGTGCTGGATTTCATAAAACAGCACAGCGTTGAGCTGGATTTCATAAAACAGCACAGGGTTGTGCTGGATTTCATAAAACAGTACAGGGTTGTGCTGGATTTCATAAAACAGCACAGGGTTGTGCTGGATTTTATAAAACAGCACAAAATTGTTAATAGACCAAAATACCCTTAATCCTATTTTCTAGTTTTGTCTCATGTCACCACCTCATTTCTTCTTAACCTTCTTAGGCAAATATATTTTTTAGTGGAACTTCCCTCTCTCTATATATATATATATTTAAATTAAAGTTGTAAAGCCCGCAAGAACCATATATGTAATTAACTCTTTTTTTTAATTTATCATAATATTACGATTCTAGTTGCAATTAATGTAAGGATATTGTTGTTGTAAGTTGCTTTCAAGTAGCATCTTTTTCCTTATCAATTAAGCACTACATTAATTAACCATTTCATATTGCAACAATTACATTATAATCCGTATGAGTGTCGTATCAAATATATTTAATACTAGGTTATTTACCTGTGTAATACACGTGTTTAACAGTTAAAAAACATACATACCGTAATTATAAATCACTAATAACATAACGGATAATATCTATAAACCATATTACGTAATAAAGAATAAATATAATATAATAAAACATACAAATTGTTTCACATTCAAAAACTTAATTATTTAAAATGGTGAGAAAGTGATTAAATCAAAACCATGTACAGATTCGACGAAGTTAAGCATTTTGTCAACATTGTGTTATTATCGAAACAAACCTTTTGCTTACTATTGACATATTTGTATTTGAACAATTTTCATTTTTTGAATGTTTTCAAAATGTACATTTTATAACAATGCCTTGAAACTTTGTATACTGTATTGAAAAAATAAAAAAAATAAGTTTAATTATGTAAAATTTGTACATATAGAAAGTGGGTTTTAGAAAAAAAATACCTTAATAAACTTTATAGAATAAAAATCATTTAGATCCTTGAAACTGGTTACTTACTAAAATTTACATTTTCAAATTTGTTAATGAAGATTTTCAAAAATCTCTTGCTTACCCATTTAAAGAGGATTCTTACTGCATACTTAAAATAAACATGGTAGATATTTAGGCTGGAAATTGATGGGTCAAAAGGGTTAGGAGGCTGCCACATCAGCAAAGTTATTTTTATTTATTAGAAGTAGGAGTTAGTTGTGTCATGCTTGTTATACGTGAACGGTCATGAGCTGGATCCATGTGATGTTAGTATACTTCAACAAAGCATGCTTTTAGCAAAGATTTTTTTTACCCCTTATTACAACGAAATGTCGTGAGTATAAACGTAGTCGGCATAGCCGGGTAGCTATATGTCACGATCCGCTTATATTCGCGATCAACTCCTCGGAACTCTAGAAAATTTAACCACATTCCGCAAGATCCATGGACCTTGGAATTTCTGGAAACACTTGTAAATATCAAGATATTAATCATAAAAATATCTAGACATTAAATTAGTAAATATCTTAGATATTTATATTAGAATAATCTAGATTAGAAATATCCAGACTTAAGCCACGAGTATAAATAGGAAGTGATGGTTCGTTTGTGAATCACCTCACAACCATTGTATCAAGCTTCCTTGTAATAATGTTATCTTGTACTCAAGGCGTTCTTTACTTGTAATTGGTCATTGTTCATCTTGCAATTTGTTGAATCGTTGCTTGACATGTTGTTAGGCTGATCTAGTACGGGGACTAAGAGCCGCACGAGAGTTTGGAATTCACTCCGTGACAAGCTAGTTCGATTTATTGAGATGACGACTGATGCGAACAAGATTACAAGGACTAACATTGCAGGTGGAGAAAAGAATCGGAGACGGGAAGATAATCCTCATGGGGGCAAGAAGAGTCGAGGTACATCCAAGGATAAGACCTTGGACAAACGAGTGGTTGAAAGGGATTCTGCAATAACTTGAATAGGGGCTCAAGTTGACAATGCATTCCAACGATTAGATGGGTTGGAAACTTATTTCAACAACCTAAGAGACAACCTGAAGGCTGCATTTAAGATACTTCATAGTGAAGTAATTGATGGTAAATGATGCAATCAAATAGGCTACCCAGGAAGCATTCGTCAAGCTGTGTAAGGACATGGACGAACTTTCCGTAGACATACATCACAGCCTTTTAAGGATAGAATCCAAGGTCAATGAATACAATAGAGCCATGGTCACTGCGGGAGGTAGCATTGCCAACTTCACACTCAGGATCGAAGTCCTAAAACCAACACCCTTCATTGGCAAATAGGAGGCAAGGGCTATTGATGAATTCCTTTGGAAAATGGAATGATACTTTGATGGTGTAGGCATTCACAATGATGGCATAAAGATCAAGATAACCACCCTATACTTGGAATACACAGCATACCTGTGGTGGCGATGCATGACGTGCAGTCGCAGTACACGTAAATTTAATCCAAATTACAACTCAAAGATAGCAGTAAAAAGGTATCGAACACAGGGAGTTTGTGGAATATGTGTTTATCTTATAGTCTTGTAAATTAACTACAATTCCCTAAAATGCAAAAATTAAATATCAAAATTGGATTGTTTTGGTTTAAGAACTAATAGTAACTAAATAGATTGCAGATCAAAACGTACTTTTGTAACAGATTAAGAACAAGCGACCACCCTAGATTTCAGGTTTTAATCCACACTTATGTTTATGCCTACTAGAAAGAACCACATAGACATGGTTCGTGCTTGAGTAGTTGTTTGTGATGAAGGAGAACTAAGTACTCGGATTGTAAAATGCGAGGTTGTTACTCGATGATTAATTGACAATTATCCAACCCTAATCCCTCCCATGATATCTCAATTGCCAATGGCACCAAGAACGTATGGTTTGGGTTAATATCAAACAACAATCAACAATTTACAAACAAATATCCAAACACCATAATAACTCAAACAAACATTCAAAGTTATTATTCTAGAAATTCAAGCACAAACATAGTGTTTCAAAAGCAAACCTTACATCTAGGATGATCACCAAAAGTTTAGCCAAGCATATCAACATCATCACCATACACCGATTAATGTTCATACGAATCGAAAACACAAATCAATTGTTTAGAAATGTTTGGAATCAAGCAAGAACAGCCAAAATCGCCCCTTTTCTGCCCAGAAGTCATCAGATCTCGAGATAATGTCAAAAGGCACCTCCCAAATGATTTTAATATGGCGGTTACACTTTGTTCGTCATCTCTACCGTACCTTACGGTAGCCACCGTAAGGTACGGTGGAGGCAGAATAACTACGGTGGAAAGCTACTGTAGTACGGTAAGAATTAGAGTGTTAGAGGCCACCGTATCTTACGGTGGCTACCGTAAGGTACGGTGGAACCCCAATTTTCTTGTTTTGTTCCTTCTTTCCATCCTTCCTTATTTCATCCCGTTGTGATCCATCCAAAGCTGCATTTTCTTCATTTTAAGCTCCATAATACGCCTGAAACAAAAGTAACCGTAGTCATCTAATTCAAAGCAATTACCCAATCAAATATGAGAATATCACGCATTTTAACATCATAGAAGGGTTGTTCCTTGAACCACCCGTCACATCCCCACACTAGACCTTTGCTTGTCCCAAGCAACATATCAAATCATTTGCAAACAAGCGATCAATGTAAACCAAACATAAACATGTAATACTTTTACTAATCCTTTCTTAACACCCAAAATGACACACCCCTCGCTATGTCCCTCCTCTCGGCAACAAGTAAGCACTAGCATCTATGAGCTAGACACACAAAAGGCAAACGGGTGGTTGCACAACTATAAGCTTGTACCTAAATCGACCCTTCTCTTAACAAATGCCAAACATGAATAAACAACTAACTACCAAACCTAAATACTATGCATAAGATACTCAACTTCAATCTTTTTTTTTCTTTCTTTGTTTTTCTCTTTTTTTCTTCTTTTTTTTTATTTTTCTTCCATCGCTTTTTCCAATATTTTTTTTCTTTTCTTTTTTTTCTATTATTTTTAGCAACAATAAAACACACACAAAACTTCATGCCAACATTCAACAAAGCATTGAATTGCGAAATACTAAACAACTACTAACACTATAAGACCAGGTCAAATTAGGTAAATTTTAAGGTAACTAGCTAAGGGGTAACAACGATAGGCTTTTAGGCATAACATTGGGCAACAAATGTCCAAACCCCCGCCTCTCTCGCAACCAAGCTCATATATATAATTTATGAGGTCCAACCCCCCAAATCCTACACTCGCACACATCAAAGACGAGGGTACCTAAATTCCCTTATTCTTTTAACATTCACATCCAACTAAAGTCTCGAATCGTATTCAAGCACAAGTTCTAATGCACCCCCACCCGTTGCCACTCTCACAAAGAAATGTGTTATTTATCTACAAGTGTGGCTTCAACTCTCACCACGAATGAAAGGGTGTTAAGGGTTGCCGGTGTGTCTCTTGGGGTTAGTTCAAGACGTTCAAATTTTCACAATGTTTATGCTTGATTACCACGAAAAAAAATGAAACCTTAAAAATTGAAAATTTCCCCTATCCCCACACTTGGGGTACATTGTCCCCAATGTATGGTTTTGGAAGGGATTGATCACTCCAGTTCTAAAATATTACCCCAAGCTTCTCATCTTAGACCACAGATTTCTTTTTGGTTTTTTTTTGTTTTAAAACTTTTTATATATATATATCATCACACCACTACTAGCACAACCCAACAAAACATCATAGCAAACTCCACCCATCCGCCCAGCCAAAAACAAAATAACTAACACATATTTACATATATGCATGAAAGAAGACAACCTGACTAATAGTAGCGTAGCTGAGGAAGCCCGAAGATGGAAGACATCATCTCATTCCATTCTCCGAAAGCAATTGCCCCGCTACCACTTCCACTTTGTTGCGAATCATCTTGTTGCTGACGCGGATCCAACCATTGTGAATGATGGAGCGGCGGGGTCGGATACAATACACTACCATCGTAATGGGGTAGGGACGTATAATCCACCGGAGGTGGATCCACAACCACGGGCCGCCCTGCATGCCAGTCCGCATGCATCCTTCGAGCTTGATCATCTTCATACCGATTATTTACCTCCACCTCATGGGAATAAGCATGTGCACGATTCCATGCTTCTTGATGGTCAAAGTTTTGTTTCAAAGCTCTTTCCATGCTCGCACTCATCATGGTTTGATGATCA
Source organism: Flaveria linearis (assembly GCA_024085815.1). Lineage (NCBI taxonomy): Eukaryota > Viridiplantae > Streptophyta > Magnoliopsida > Asterales > Asteraceae > Flaveria > Flaveria linearis. The sequence goes on along the minus strand of CM044002.1, from coordinate 51,402,567 downwards.
AAAGTAGTGCGCTCCGATCCTGACCAAGTGTCAAAAATTGAAGCCGGAGGATGTTGATTCTCAATAACATGTTGCATTGTACCCTCGTATGCCCAATTCTCCTCAAACGACCGCTCTGTATAGTCAAAGAAACTACCACCATATGCCCGACTAGAACTCCCTTGACCCACATCGGCATCTCCTCCTCTAGGCTCCTCTTCATAATCTTCATCCCCGCTAGGTTGTTAATCTTCACTTTTCGGGTCATCTTGCTCACCCGGCATAAGCATCCTTACGTCAGCTTTTAAAACCCTCCATCTTTGGCCTTCTGAATTCAGCTTATGATACCTTTCTGACTGACTATACGTCCATCCCATACCCATCTTTATCAACTCAAACGGCTTATGCCTCTTTGGCTTACCTTGATCTTCCGACGTGATAGCCTTTTGTTGCTTCAATAATCCCGTGATGATTCTGCAATATGGGATAATACGCCTTCCCACTTTATTCCGACACATCCACAGGTGGTTCATTATCAAATATCTAATCGGGAAACGTGGAGACCTATTGAGTAGTGAATAAAGAACAGGTATCTCCGGGTATCTTACTTCTTGCTTGTCAGCCCTTCGTGGTATAACATTTACGATACAAATGGCTAGAAGCAATTTTGCTTCTATCTTTAAATTTCTTCTAAGCAAAGTTCCATGGTAAGTACCCGATAAAAACAGAGCTTCCAACATCTCGTTCCATCTCAGATGTTTATCCGGCTTTATCAACAAATCATCCAGACTTGGAATCATATAATCACGGGTCGGCAAACTATCATACTTAGCCAACTTTCATAATGTCTCAAAGGACATTTCCACCTTGACCCATTCACTTCACCTGTTAGCTTCATTTGAGATGGTTTATCATATCTATTACACTGTAAAGTCGTCATCCATTCTTCAATTTCCTCCATGAACAAATTCTTGCTATCTTTGTCATAACACTTAAGTGATGCTTCCCATCCTAATGCTCGAAATCTAGCAAACACATTGAAAGGACCGAACTCACTCTCCTTAACTTCTCTTTCACAAATGAATGCACTTCCTCTATTTTGTAACCCTCTCATTTGATCATGGAACAATATTGCTTGCCACTCAATCGGTTTCTCATCTAATGGACCAGCTTCCCATTTTGGTTTGTTAGCCATGTTTAGCTCCACCATATCCCCATCCGCCTCAGTGTCATTGTCTCTTCCAACATACTTTCTTCTTTTCGATTGCGTTTCCGGTTGCTTGCCTTTATCTCTTAAAGTTGAACTAGCTCCCAATGGTAAACTAGTTCTTACCATTTTCCTACATGATTCACAAAACAAACAACACAACCAAAAACATAAACAAAAATCAGTCCCACTTTTTAATAAATCCCCACACTTGCTTGTTACCATGGTGGTAGATGCTAGTGAACAAAGAGTTTTCATACTTAGCTCTAACAAAAATTGGGCATGATACCTCTACAATGTTATTTTATCCAAAAGTTCACAACTTGCATCTCAACTTACATCCACTACCACAATAATGATCAAATAACCATGTCACACAAACATAAACCAAGAACAAACAAGTGTGTATGAACCAATAAGAATAACAACCTTAATCTTCATAATGCACCATCAATAATAACAACATAACGTCACATACCTTTGATTGATGATGTTAAAAGCCAAGAAATACCAAAAACTTGAAACCCCTAAAATTTTCGGACCTAGGGCTTGAGATTCGAACCAGGGAACTTCGTTTTTTCACAATTTTCTTCTCAAAAATAGAATCTATGTGAAATTCTAGTCAAGATAGACCCAAAAATCACTTGAATCAGTTAACAATTGAGAAAGATATGGATGATTGAAGGTTGAAAGAGTTATGGTTGTTTATGGAGAAGATGAAAGATGAGAGATGATGAATGGAGAAGATAGGTGTATGTGGTCAGGGTTAAATGTGGGTATGTAAAACAAAAGAATTTTTTTTTAAAAAAAACTGAAAAAAACGATGGACCTTTATTAACCCAGGTGCCACCGTAAATTACGGTGGCCACCGTATCTTACGGTGGACTCTGGGTTCCAATGTCACCGTAAAGCAGTACACTTCTACCGTAAAAGCCATAACTCAACCCCTTCTACCGTAAGTTACGGTGGTCACCGTATCTTACAGTAGACTTGGGTTTCATTTTTTAATTAATTTTTTTATTATTATATTATTATTATTTTGCATGTTAAAACATGGAATGTCGATTAACTAGAAATTACCTACCCCCTCGAAAATCCCGTGTTGTCCTCAACATGATCCTAGAACTATTTGTTACCCGAACAAAAACGAAAATTTTGCAATCAAACAAAACAAAACAAAGCAAAACAAAAACTAAATATTTACACTACCTAAACCTGGGCCTCTTAGGATTGTTCCTCATTAACCGGGCGTAATATGTAGCCCGCATTGTCAAGCTCCAAATTATTTATGTCGTTACCTTCCAAATATGGCTTCAATCGATGCCCATTCACCGTTTGTAACTTGTTAATTTGCTCATCTTGGATTTCTACATCACCAAACCTCCCAACTCGTCGAACGACATACGGGCCCATCCATTTACTTTTAAGCTTGCCCGCGAAAATCCTGAGCCTTGAGTTATACAACCAAACCTTTTGACCCTCCTCAAAAGTCTTTTTCCGTAACTTTGCATCATGTGCCCTTTTAAGTTTGTCTTTGTAGGCCGATGCACACTCGTACGGCTCGTCTCTAATCTCTTCTAATTCATTCAATTGTAACTTTCTCATCTTTCCGCTTTATCATAGTTCGCATTCACCGTCTTAATTGCCCAATACGCTCGATGTGCTAATTCCATTGGCAAATGACAACCCTTCCCATACACCATCCGGTAAGGGGTTGTGCCAATCGGAGTCTTGTAAGCCGTTCGGTATGCCCACAACGCATCATCCAATTTACTCGACCAATCTTTCCTATCTGTCCTAACCGTCTTCATGAGGATTTCTTTGATTTGACGGTTAGACACTTCAACTTGTCCACTCGTTTGCGGATGGTAAGGTGTGGCAATGGTGATTCACGCTATATCTCTTCAATAATTTTCCGAAGTTGAAGTTCTTGAAATGCGAACCACCATCACTTATGATAACTCTTGGAATTCCAAAACGAGAAAAGATGTTGGATTGAATGAAATTACAAACAACTGAGTGATCGTTTGTTCTTGTTGCAATGGCTTCAATCCACTTAGAGACATAATCCACCGCCACTAAAATGTATAAGAACCCATTGGAATTCGAAAAAGGACCCATAAAGTCAATCCCCCATACATCAAATATTTCCACAACTAAAATTGGTTGCAATGGCATCTCGTCCCTCTTTGAAATGCTTCCCATCCTTTGACACTTAACACACTTCCTTGCGAACTCACTTGCATCTTTGAAAATAGTGGGCCAATAAACCTACACGTTAACACTCGATAACCCGTCTTATGTCCGCTAAAGTGACCTCCACATGCGGATGAATGAGCATGAGTCAGGATTTCCAACACCTCAGTTTCAGGCACACACCTTCGAATGACTTGATTAGGCCCGATCTTAAACAGATCCGGTTCATCCCAAATGTATTGTTTCACTTGGACCATAAATTGTTGTCTCCGCTTTTTAGTCCAGTGATTTGCGATGGCCCCCATGGCTAGGTAGTTTACATAATGAGCATACCACGGCGCGGCAGAAGTGGAAACGGCTAAAAGTTACTCGTCGGGAAATCTTTCATTTATTTCACTTACATCGTCAATTTCTTCCACCGGGATCCGAGACAAATGATCCGCTACTACATTCTCACTCCCCTTTTGTCCCGGATCTCTAAATCGAACTTTTGTAACAACAACACCCATCGAATTAAACGGGGCTTCGCGTCTTTTTTCTCCATCAAGTACCGGACCGCACTATGATCCGAATAGACAACCACTTTGCTACCCCAAATATACGAACGAAACTTATCTAAAGCATACACCACCGCTAATAATTCCTTCTCGGTCGTAGTGTAATTCAGTTGCGCTTCGGATAAAGTTTTGCTTGCATAGTAAATTACCACCAGCTTCTTACCAACTCGTTGACCCAAAACTGCACCAATTGTAGTGTCGCTTGCATCACACATGATCTCGAATGGCTTTGACCAATCCGGTGGTTGCAAGATAGGAGCTTTGACCAAATGTTCCTTCAAAACAGTAAATGCTTGCAAACATTCGTCAGTAAAGTCAAATGGAACACTAAAACCTTTGACGAAACGTCTATAAAAACCCGCGTGTCCCAAAAATGACCTTACACCCTTAACATTTTTCGGTGGTGGCAAAGATGAAATTACCTTTATTTTTGCCTTATCCACCTACATCCCCTGTTCCGATATCACATGACCTAACACAATACCCTCTTGCACCATAAAATGACTTTTCTCCCAACTAAGCACTAGATTTTTCTCACACATCTTTTTAAAACTTTTTGTAATTCGCTGAGACAAGATTCAAAACTAGTGCCAAAAATTGAGAAGTCATCCATAAACACTTCAAGTGACTCTCGAACCATGTCCGAGAAAATACTCATCATACATCGTTGGAAAGTTGCCGGTGCATTGCACAAGCCGAATGGCATTCGCCTAAAGGCAAATGCCATATGGACAAGTGAAGGTGGTCTTGTGTTGGTCATCCGGGTGTATAGCTATTTGATTGTAACCCGAATACCCGTCTAAAAAACAATAGTATTTTTGACCCGATAATTTTTCAATAATTTGGTCAATGAAAGGTAACGGGAAATGGTCCTTAGAAGTGGCGGCATTCAATTTACGGTAGTCAATACACACACGCCACAAGTGACCAGTCGGGTGACAATTTGTTCACCACTTTCGTCCTTGACTACTTGAATGCCCGCCTTCTTAGGCACAACTTGGGTAGGACTTACCCAAGCACTATCCGAAATTGGATAAATAATTCCCGTGTCCAACCATTTGATTACCTCCTTTTTTACTACCTCCCTTAGATTCGGATTTAATCACCTCTGACTTCTCGTGTTGGTTTTGCATCTTCGGTGGTGATTATCTTATGCATGATGATTGATGGACTAATTCCTTTGAGATCAGCGTCCATCCAATAGCTCCTTTGTTCTCCTTTAAAACCTCCAATAAAGCTTGTTCTTGCGCCATCTCTAAATTAGAGACAATAATGACCGGTAGTGTGTCATTATCCCCTAGAAAAGCATACTTCAAATGGCTTAGCAAGTTCTTGAGCTCCAACTTTGGTGGTTCTTCTAGTGATGGTTTAGTACCCGAGCTTATCTCCACCAGCAAGCCTTCGAATTGATGAGTCCATGGTGGTCGACCTTCCTTCAAAGCCATAGCATCCTGTTCTTCCTCTTCAACCCTTAGTGCATAAGCATGTACCTGTTCAGAAAAATCACACAAACAAACGTCCGTACCATCCTCCTCATACTCATGCGGGTTACATCCATCAACTAAATCTGCCATGAAACACTCATCAACACCAACAGCATTAGAATTGTTAGTAAAACATTCAAACGCATTTTTCGATTCCTAAAAGTCATATCGACTGTACCAAATCTACAATTGATCACAGCATGTGCGGTGCTCAAAATGGCCAACCCAAAATAACATTTTGTTGTTGTTTTGGGTCCGCGGAGGAGTAATCCAATACTAAAAAGTCAACCGGGTAATAGAACTCATCAATTTTCACAATCACATTTTGAACCATCCCCCGAGGTAGCTTATGAGACAAATCGGCTAAAACAACCGTTGTCTCTACCCTTGCTAATGGACCAAAGTCGTATTCATCATACAAACCCCCGGTAAAATGCTCACCCCGGCTCTAAGATCTAGTAACGCCTTTTCCATTTGAAAATTACCAACTTGAATGTTAATTAATGGCATACCAGGATCTTGAAGCTTAGGGGGAAGCTCCCCATTTAAAACCGCACTTACTTGCCCGGTTAAATCCACCCGCTTAGGCATTTTCTTCTTTTGTTGTCTTTTTTGTGTGCATATCTCTTTTAGAAATTTAGCATAAGCAAGTACTTGTTTTATTGCATCAAGTAGTGGAAGATTAATTTTTACTTGTGTAAACATGTCCCATAATTCTTCTTTTTGGGGACCTCTTGATGCAATAAAATTTTTTCTACCCGAGTCAAGTAAGGCCGATGGAAATGGGACTTGACCCGTTTCACCCTCAACTTTTTCATTCTTTAGATTTTCACCCAACCCTGATGTTTTGTTATTCGACTCTTTAGATGTCACCGGTGGAACATCATCATCACTTTCGTTACCCGTAATATCTTCAACTACCCCCTCGATTAAAATGGGAGAAGATGATGTTTTATATTCTTTGTCACTTCTCAAAACACTAACATGGTTAATAGAAATATTACGAGAAGAACTGTGAGAGGGATTTACCTTGGTGTCACTAGGAAGTTGGCCTTTGTTTTTCTTGAGATTCGCCACATCCGTTGCAAGTTGCCCCATTTGATTCGTCAATGATTGAATGGCTTTGTCACGAATTTTATCTTTTTGAGCTCTAGCATCATCCAATTGATTCCTATTTTGCATCTCCTGTTGCATGGACTTTAGTATCTCCATCACTTCATTACCACCACTTGATGAAGATGATTTGTCTCATTTCTTTGGTTATTTCCCGATGGTTGAAAAGACTTTTGATATCCTTGATTGTTTCCCCTCTAAAATTTCCTTAAGAATTTTGATATTGTTGATGAGGAACAAAATTACCTTGAGGCTTTCCTTGGAAATTTAGGTTAGAATGATTGGCCGAATTCCCATAACTAAAGTTCGGATGGTTCCTCAAACCCGGATGATAGGTATTTGAATTCATGTTGTAGTTTCTTCCACCAAACCCTTGACCTTGTATAGCATTCACTTCCTCCACTTGTTCAAAAGTTACCGTGCAATAATCCACGGTATGCCCCAACTCATTGCAATTTGTACAAACATTATAAACTTGATTTGTAGCTTGTACATTACCATCATCCACTGCATGAACTGGAGCTCGTGTAATGACCGGTCGTGCTCGTCTTGATGATTGAGCCTTCCTCTTTGATGTGACCGCCATTTGTTCCAAAAATGCCCAATCGTCTTGCTCATAATTTGTACCAAATGTACCATTTGTGATAGACATCAAATCCCGGGCATCTTCAGAATGAAGCCCCTCATGAAAAGCATTCAACAACTCCCATAACTCAATTCCATGATGAGGGTAATTCTTGATCATCAAGTTAAACCGCTCAAAAGCCTCATGAAACATTTTACCTTGTTGTTGTTGGAAGCTTCTCAAGCTTCTCCTAGCATCATTGGTCTTTTAGGTTGTGAAAAACTCTTCCAAAAACCTTTGTTGCATTTCAGCCCATGTGTAAATTGAAGCGGATGGCAAAGTGTAGAACCACCTCTTTGCCTTATCCTCCAATGAAAATTGAAACAACACCAACTTGACATCATCCGCAGAAAATCCTTGACCACCAATTGTGTTACAATTTGAGTCATAAGCTTCCAAATGAAATAGGGTTCTTACGTTGCTAACCCTTTGTATTTTGGCAAACTTTGAAGTGAATTTGTTCGGACTTCAAACTTTCTCCCTTGATTGTTTTGAGGGATGACCACTGGTGAAGGATTATTTGTGATGATTGGACGAAAGTGTGCCTCAATACCCCTAGCAGCGTCCCAATTATGCCTTCGTGGGACACCCAACCTAACTCTTAGTCACTGAGGACCCATTGGTCTTTGAACTTGTGGTCCTGGAGGCACGAATTGCTGAAACGGTGGTTGAAAGATTGCCCCCCCATGTTGTGGAAGAATCTGCCCTTGAAATGTGGCCCATATGGCCTCATTTGGTTGTATTTGTTATGGTATAATTTGTTGCCGCACAACTTGTGGTTATGGTCTCCCATATCCTTGCATATCTTGTCCTTGACTGTAAGCATAATTTCCTTGATCAGCATCTCCTTCGTACGTGTACCCTTCTCCCTCTGTTAGTCCAGGAGCTCTTGAATCAATCAAACAATAATGAAGATTTGGATCAAACACATAAAATTTGATGAACAAAGATGAACACCAAGAACAACTCAAAAAACCCCTTGTTTGATTCAAAATGTGATTACCAAAAAATCTGAAAGTGGAAACCCTAATCACATAGCTCATTCAAGCTTTTTAACCCTAATTGCCATACTTTACTATTTATAGTAAATGACAATTTACTAATGACACTTAGGACCCTAAACTATGACAATTAGAAATTACAAATAAAACCCAAAATGTCTAAAACAAGATTAAATATATTTTGTCGACACAAAATATATTTATTAACAATAAACATCCTAGACGAATATATCTTCAACGTCTTGTCTCTAATCTTCGTCCCGAACGTGACGTTTGACTTTTGTTGACTTTGATCGTGACGTTGACTTTTGTTGACTTTGACTGTGTTGATAATATTAGACTATCTTTCAGACCCAACAATATTCCCCCTTAGTCTACTATTATCAACGTCTTTCATCATGATCAGCACCGATAAGTCAACTGAACTTGATCTTCAATTTGGTAAGCTTCAGTCTCAATGTTGAGGTCCAACAATATTCCCCCTAGACTGATGCTTCCCAAATTTTATTGCTGAAGATCTTTATCTCACAAGTTCCCCCTTTTTCTATGCATCGTTTGTGAAGATATTTAAAAGCTTTCCCAATTCTCTAATCTCGAGTGCTTCAGAAGATGTAGGAGGAGGATTCCTAGCTCGGTATCTTTTGCAAACTAGAGGAACAGGTTCTCTGATCAGGTACACTGCTCAACTGATGATCGGCCATCACTTGTAGCAAAAATCTGAAATACATTCTCAAACACAATCTCGACATCTCTAATTAGATCATTTAATTTTAACAAAATAAACCCGTGTTTATCTTTGTGAAAAAAAGCGAACCCGTGTTCGTTTGTGTGTGCAATTTCCCGTGAAATGCATGAAAATGATAAAATTGTAACAGCATAATATGGAAGACCTAAAAGAATTTTAAAATGAAAATTTATTATATTTTATTATTATATATATATAATTTTTTTAATTTTAATTAATTGTTTTTTAATTTTATATATCTATTAATTTTTTTTTATAACCGAGAACTGAATCGATCATGAGATCACATCCTCAAAATATACTTTAGCATAAAGATGAAATTATCATCGACAAGCAATGAGATCATACTGATAACTGAATCCAATTACAGTCTTTGAATGATTTTGAAATTCTCAAACAGATCAATAATGATTGTTGATATGTTTGTCCACTTAAACTCATGCCCTATCTTTTTCAACAAGTATCAGATGATTCGTTAAGATTCGATTAAGCACTTTAGAATGCTAGGACCCCATAATCATTTGGCAAAAACCCTCACCCAACCTCAGGATTTCTTGAATTTTGTTATGATCTTTATAGAACAAGGCTTGTGCATGAGTATGTAAGTGATTATCAACAGAATATTGCATTCTGTGATGAATTCATCATTTAGATGATTTGACACAACTTAGATTAAAATGATGAGAGCTCCAGGTCTATACTCACGTATAACAAAGGAGATGACCATTTAATCATGTGTCGATGAGAGCTCCAGGTCAGTACTATCTTACAGCAAAGGAGATCATCACTCCAGGTCAGTAATTCCGTACAGCAGAGGAGATTAGCATAAACACAAGACACATAAATACACCAAACATGGAAAAGAGATAGAGATATAGCTTATCATCATGGTGGGTGAAAGATCAATTCTCAATCCAATTTTTGTCGGGACTCAGTTTTCGTGCAGGCCAAAATGATTGCGTAAATCCAGACATCCATAAGCATATATTTAATTTAAATCATCATGCTGCTGTCTACTTTATTCTTCAGGCTGAGCCTACCAAGCATATCATTAAAGAATCTATTTGTTTTTCTATTATTTGCAATTAAAAATTAGAGTAAACACAAGTCATGCAAAAACAAACATTTCAAGAAGATATACAATCATTTCTCAATCATCTCGAATCAAGTTCTCAGTTCTCTTTTCCTTTTTATTTACTTTTGATGTACTCTCCCCCTAATTTTTTATTTAGCAAACCTATTATAATTTTTTTAAATTTTTGTTAATATTTTTTATGTTTTTTTTATATTTTTAAACTGTACAAAAATAGAAATTTACAAAAGAAGGTCTTCCAAACTACACTGATTATCAAGAGAAGAAATGAATTATCAAGAAATATGCAGTGAATGTGAAGTAAGAACTGTGAGAATGCAGATAAAAATCCAGATTGTGGATATAATACCATGACCTTAACCTGTTTGTTCCGCCTCAAATTTGAATTAGGAACAATCACTGTCAGTAAACTGGATTACTAACAGTCCTCCTGAATTGTTCCTGCACTCATAAACAGATTAGTTAGAAAGAGGAACCCAGACCATCGTAGTCCTGAAAGTTCCTTTTTCATCAAGATAAGTAACAAGCTTCTGCACACACCCGTTTAAACAATCGGGGATTGCTGTATCCTTCTTTTTAATTTGCCAAATTTGTTTCGGTTCAATTAACTTGGATTTGAATGAATTAAATTGGAAATCATTTTCTGTTTAAGACTAGAAGGAAAAGAATTTGGTGTTGAAGCTTTGGTCATTTTCATCTTTGTATCATGTGAAACCGGCTTCACATGAAAAGGTTTGGAGGGAGGGTTTTTCATCCAACCATTCAAAGATGTGTGTTGTTTACCTCTTGATCCAGAGAAGCAACTCGTGTTGCCTTTACCGTCTGGAGCATTCCTTTGAACTGAGGACACTTCTTTAGCACGTGACCTTCTTTTCCATATCTAAAACAAGCCTTGAAAGGCTTTTGGTTCTTTGTAGTCCTGTGGACATCAGGAGAGGGTAGATCCTCCTTTGAGGTTGTTGCAGCTTGTTGATAACCTTGAATCTTCGTCTTTTGGATATCAGGAGAGCGAACCTTTTGAGGCTTTGTCGACTTGGATTTTAAACTGGTCTGTGATTTGAAGTGTGATGTTTGAGGAGATGAAATCGGAGCATTCTCCCAAGAACCCTTTTGTATGACTGGTGACTTGGCACACTTTGAGGTAGATTTGTGACAAGCTTGATGGATAGAAGATGAAGATGGTGAGTGCTTCTACTGAGTTTTGGATGAATGGATGGTTTGTTTGCGGTTGGAGATAAAATCCGTATTGGTCGTGATTCAGGTTTTAGAAGCTTTTGAGATTTGAAAGCTTCAGATAACATATTGATCTCTGAATCTCCAGGTCTTTCCTTTGTCTTTGATTCGTCATCTGAACTTTTCCAGTCTTTAATAGGCACCTCTACTTCCAGTGGATCTTGATTAATAGGATTTGAATGTGTTGCTGTTGTTGTAGCTTGATGATTAGGTGATTCCTGAACAATCTCTTCTTTCACACTCTTAACAGGCTCATAAGTAGGAATTTCACATGCTTTAAACTTATTAAAGAAGTTAGAAGAAACAACTGTTACAGGTTTGCAAACAACAGGAATTGAACAATCATTAGCTTGACTGTCAGCATCCGGTTTACAGTATCCCATACCAATAGGAGAATCATAATCATCTCGCACCTCTTTAAGGTTAACCCCTTCTAATCCTGCATGCAAACTATTAGTATCCTTCTGAATAATCTCTTGAATCAACTCATTTGTAAGATGAGGAGTGGGTGTAGGAGAATAGCAGAAAGTACTAGGTGGAGGATAAACATATGCTTTATCTTCATGACCCAAACCGGTCTTGATTTTAGCCCCCCTTTGTCTTTGCATAATTCCTCCTGTTTCATACCCGAAAGAGTCTCCTGTTTCATAGCCGATTTGTATCTGCAAAACAGTCAAACCGACTTTGTGCCATTGTGAGATTATCTGATTTAAGGTCTTCTGAAGATGACATTTTTAAACAATTAAACGACCCAAAAATATTTTCCTAAAAATTGTAAAATAATTCTCCCCCGAAAAATATTTTATTTTTTTTAAATGTCACGCTAGAAAATCTTAGCAACTGGGGTCAAGCTGAGATTTCTTAAATGACATTTTTTTTTATATAAATCTTCAAAAATCATTGAATATTTCTTAATCGGGATGACATTAATTAAGAAAAATACAAACCAATTATTAATCTTTAACTAGTCCACATTGTTAAGATTCAAACAATTGTTAGCCCAATTTGGTTGATTTTAATGAGCCCATAAATCAATTTTTTTAAATCGGCCCAATTTGTTGAAGCCAAACCCAGCCCATAAAACTAACCCAATTACCAATTAAAACCCTAAATCACTTCTCAGATGTGATTCAAATACTAATAAAACAACTACTTCAGATCTGATCTTTGAAGAGTACTCTCAAACACAACCTCAAACTCCCTCAAACTCTCTCAAAGTCTCTGCCTCTCTCTCTCTCGGTATCCCTTCAATCTTTCTTCTGCTTTACCTCACAAACAAACTCTCTTCTCCCACAATCAACACACACACAAACACTCCCTTTGAGTTTCTTCTTTCATCATCATCAGCCAACATGTTCATCGAGAGCTTTAAGGTAACAATGGCTCCACGCTAACAGCCGGTGTTATCGCGAATCGGGAAGGTAGGTAGGTCGCGGTTGGTGGTGGTCTGCGTGGTGGCTCAGTGGCCACGAAGGGAGGAGGGTAAGGTTGGAGGGCGACGGGGGAAGGGTGTGAGGTGCGCCGGTGGTGATGGAGGTCGCGATGGTGAAAAGGGTGGTGAGGTGCGCCGGTGGTGGTTGGGTTCGCGGTGGAGGCTGCGAGTGGTGGCTTCGGGTGCGGGTGGTCGATGGTCGTGGGCGCAGCTGGTTCAGGTGGTCGCGGTCACAGTTGGTTCAGGTGGTCGCGGTCACAGTTGGTCGATGGTTCTGGTGGTGTATTCACGGATGGGGGGGTGGACGGATGAGGGGCTGCGAGGTGTTGGGTCGTGGTGGAATTCAAAGGTGGTTGTGATGGGGATGTGGCCGACGATGGATCTGTGGTTCGTGGTGGTGGCCGCGATGAGAGAGGAAGCGTTGCAGGCGGTTGGTGCGACGGTGGTTTTTAGGGTTGGCGGTGGTGGATTTGTGGTGGTGAAGCTCAACGATTGTAGGTTGTTGTTGGTTGTTGTTGGTTGTTGTTATAGCAGTGGTGAATCAACGCTGGTTATGGGCTGTATAGGTTGTGGTGGGTGGTGTTGGATCTGAGAACACTTTTAGTTTCGCTGGGTAGTAATAAGATAGATTCGCCGGAAACTTCGCCGGAAAAGACAAGTTCGCCGGCAAGTTCGCCGGAAAACCTTAGTTTCGCCGGAAAACCTTGAACTTTCATTCAGAAAAGTGCTAAATTCACTGGATGAAGATGTTGAAGGTTCTTCAAGGCTGTCAAGAACACCAAGAACACACACAGTGTGTGTGAGAGAGAAACACCTTCAAACTTCAAATTTCTTTTGATTTCTTGTATAAAACGATTTGTAGATGTAAAATATGATATCAGATGTTGTAAATCTATTGTGAAATGTTGTAGATCTGATCAAAACAGTGATATGGATGAACATAAAAACTCAGATCTAGTTTCTCTTTCTAAAACCCAATTTTCTCTCTCTAAGAAATTTCAAAATTAGTAACAAAATCTTCAAATCAGCAGTAGAAATTGATTCATGTTAGCTCTGATACCAAATTGTTAGTCCAGGAGCTCTTGAATCAATCAAACAACAATGAAGATTTGGATCAAACACATAAAATTTGATGAACAAAGATGAACACCAAGAACAACTCAAAAAACCCCTAGTTTGATTCAAAATGTGATTACCAAAAAATCTGAAAGTGGAAACCCTAATCACATAGCTCATTCAAGCTTTTTAACCCTAATTGTCATACTTTACTATTTATAGTAAATGACAATTTACTAATGACACTTAGGACCCTAAACTATGACAATTAGAAATTACAAATAAAACCCAAAATGTCTAAAAACAAGATTAAATATATTTTGTTGACACAAAATATATTTATTAACAATAAACATCCTAGACGAATATATCTTCAACGTCTTGTCTCTAATCTTCGTCCCGAACGTGACGTTTGACTCTTGTTGACTTTGACCGTGACGTTGACTTTTGTTGACTTTGACTGTGTTGATAATATTAGACTATCTTTCAGACCCAACACCCTCATATCTCCCAAATTCATCGCCATAACCACCATCAACACCAGCTCCTCCTGCTCCCGAGGTTTGTACAACTTGAGGTTGTTGGTATTGTGTATTGGCTTTCATTTAAGAGGTAGGGGGAGTATGAAATATGGATGGGTTGTATTGATATGGTTGTGGTGGTGGTACTGGTTTAGACGACGATGATTGACCGGTTGTTGGGAAGAAATATGAAAAGGGCGGAATGGGTGCTAAAGGGTCAAAGCTAAAAGGATGTTCGGTTTGGGTACTTGTAGGTAATGGGGTATGGGTTGGTTTAGTCTCAGGTGGAAATGTAGGATTGGGTAAAGGCTTGGATGGTGTTGTTTGACCCGTAGTAGGAGGTGGTGAAAGCGGATCCATTGTGTTCCGTGGTGTAACGGGTGATGTAGGTACTATTGGTGAACCACTGATTTTGTTTTGTCGATGTAATACTATATTTCTACGAGCGGCTCGTTCAATTTCTGGATCAAACACTAATGGTGATGATGAGCGTGAATTCCAGGTATGCATACACCTGTAACACATGCACACTACACAACCAGCGTAACACCAAAATAACAAAACAAAACTAATAAACAAACACACGTTGCGCACTACTCCCCGGCAACGGCGCCAAAATTTGACGTGCAGTCGCAGTACACGTAAATTTAATCCAAATTACAACTCAAAGATAGTAGTAAAAGGTATCGAACACAGGGAGTTTGTGGAACATGTGTTTCTTGTAGTCTTGTAAATTAACTACAATTGCCCTAAAATGCAAAAATTAAATATCAAAAATTGGATTGTTTTGGTTTAAGAACTAATAGTAACTAAATAGATTGCAAATCAAAACGTACTTTGTAACAGATTAGAACAAGCGACCACCCTAGATTTCAGGTTTTAATCCGCACTTATGTTTATGCCTACTAGAAAGAACCACATAGACATGGTTCGTGCTTGAGTAGTTGTTTGTGATGAAGGAGAACTAAGTACTCGGATTGTAAAATGCGAGGTTGTTACTCGATGATCAATTGACAATTATCCAACCCTAATCCCTCCCATGATATCTCAATTGCCAATGGCACCAAGAACGTATGGTTTGGGTTAACATCAAACAACAATCAACAATTTACAAACAAATATCCAAACACCATAATAACTCAAACAAACATTTAAAGTTATTATTCTAGAAATTCAAGCACAAACATAGTGTTTCAAAAACAAACCTTACATCTAGGATGATCACCAAAAGTTTAGCTAAGCATGAATTGATACATCATCACCATACACCGATTAATGTTCATACGAATCGAAAACACAAATCAATTGTTTAGAAATGTTTGGAATCAAGCAAGAACAGCCAAAATCACCCCTTTTCTGCCCAGAAGTCGTCAGATCTCGAGATAATGTCAAAGGCACCTCCCAAACGATTTTAATATGGCAGTTACACTTTGTTCGTCATCTCTACCGTACCTTATGGTAGCCACCGTAAGGTACGGTGGAGGCAGAATAACTACGATGGAAAGCTACTGTAGTACTGTAGGAATTAGAGTGTTAGGGGCACCGTATCTTACGGTGGCTACCGTAAGGTACGGTGGAACCCCAATTTTCTTGTTTTGTTCCTTCTTTCCATCCTTCCTTATTCCATACCGTTGTGATCCGTCCAAAGCTGTATTTTCTTCATTTTAAGCTCCATAATACGCCTGAACAAAAGTAACCATAGTCATCTAATTCAAAGCAATTACCCAATCAAATATGAGAATATCACGCATTTTAACATCATAGAAGGGTTGTTCCTTGAACCACCCGTCAATGCACACATGGCGAAGTAGAAAAAGGTATGCATCTTAAATACCTGGGTTGACTTTAGTAAAGAAATTAAGAAGCAATTTTATCCAGAAAATGCTGAAAATGTGGCTAGGAGCCGGTTTAAGCAAACTTAAACAAACCGATTCTATCAAGACTACATTAAAGAATTTACCACACTTGTCCGTGAAATTCCAAAACCGAGTTTGAACGATGTGGCAAAAAGAGTCAAGATCAAAAGATAGAAGACTTATCCATGAGAAAGATGGGGGAGGCAAACCAACCCAGTCTAAGGAAAACACTACATGTAACCATTACCACCGTGAAAGTCTCGGGAAAAGAAGCCATTCAATAAAGACTATAACTACTTCATTTATGATAGGCCACACCAAGCCCGAGACTGTCCGAAGAGAGTTAGCCTACATGCAATGATTGTAAGGGAAGAAAGTTCTCATGAAGAAGGAGACGCTTACATGAGCTCAATGCAAGTACTTTGTGCAATCAAAGCTAAAGTGGAAGTATGACCAGTACCAAACAAAGGATTGCAATTCGTTCAGCCTACCATCCAAGGGAACCAGTTATGAGCCCTTGTAGACATGGGCGCTTCTTATAATTTCATCTCTGTTAGCAAAGCTAAGCAGCTTGGAATACAATACATAAAAGGGAGTAGGTCCATGAAGACTGTGAATGCGAATGCCAAACCAATACATGGAGAGGCAAAGGAGGTTCAAGTGCGTATCGAAGAATGGTCAAGATCCATCAACTTCTCCATAGTATAAATGAATGAGTTCAAAGTCATGATTGACATGGAGTTCTTCAACAAGGTACGTGTTTTCCCTTTGTTTTGCTAATTCTATTCGTATCCTTGATAAAGGGAAGACGTGTATGGTGAACACGGAGCATGGGTTAAGGACCGGGCCAAAGACCATTCTGCCATACAATTCATGAAAGGATACAATAAAAAGGAACCATGTTATTTAGCGGTAACTAGAGGCAATGATGGGGAAACTACCACGACCACAGTCTTAAAGCCAATTAGCCACGTATTAGGGGAGTCTAAGGATGTCATGACAACCTAGTTACCTAAGAAACTCCCTTCACGAAGAGAAGATAACCACGAGATCAAATTGGAACCATGATCTAAGGCACCGGCAAAAGCTCTGTACTGCATGTTTCCACTAAAACTAGAGTAGGTAAGAAAACAACTAAAAGAGTTGCTGGATGCAGGATACATTCGTCCTTCTAAGCCCTATATGGTGCACCTATATTATTTCAGAAAAAGAAGGATGAGTCACTTTGTATGTGCATCACTTACCGAGCGCTTAACAAATTTACGGTGAAAAACAAGTACCCGATTCCGCTGATTGCTACTTGTTTGATCAACTTGGATGGGCTAAATACTTTTTCAAGTTGTACTTATAATCAGGGTACTATCAAGTAAGGATTGTCGAAGGGGACGAAGCCAAAACGACCTGCATCATAAGGTATGGCTCATACGAATTCCTGCAGATGACGTTTAGTCTAACCTGTGACCTCTTGTACTTTTTGTTAAATGTTTGTTAAACGTCGTTATCTCTTGTAAGGGTTTGTTTTGTTATTAATGCAAGTACGAGGACTTATTTGTACTTTCTTGTAAATGATTAAGTAATTAATGATAATAATAAGAATAATAATAATAAAAATAAGAACAAGCATAAAAGAAAATACTAATACTAATAATAATAATGGAAATAATAATAAAATAAGTGTTAATAATTCAAATAAATAAAAACAATATAAGATTAACTTGTAAATTATAGTTTGTGCATAAAATAATAACATTTAAACTTCAGGGGCTAAATTGTATTTATATTTTAAATTAAAACACAAAACTTTGGTTTAAAATGAAATAGTCCTAAATTACAGGGACGAAAGTGTAATTTTTATAAAACCAACCCCCCCCCCCCCCCTTCTCCTCCCTCTTTCTCCACGTATTTTCAGTCGCCGGCCGGCGAGCCCCAAAATCCCGTTTTAAGCCACGGTTTCAACTCCAATTGATCTCAATCGGTTCGAGAATCTGTTTCCAACACGAGGGGGTGTAATAATTCGACCATAAATACGATTATGATAATCGATTGAACACGAAACTGAAACCCAATCAAACTTCAAATTGATTCCTCATATTGAACTAGCAATTGATGAAATTAAAGACTCTTAAACGGTTATCTAATCAATTTGAAATCAATGGAATGATTAATTTTATTTAAAACAACAAATTTCACACCGAATTCAACTCGTAATACCCGAGATCAAACCGAGATCCGTTAGGCACTTAATCGTACAAATTAGAACTATAAATCAGAGGCCAAATGCCCACGACATCTTCTTTCCACTATCTGGACCATCAATTTCACAAACAACAAGCACACATACAATAAACTCGAATCAAGGAGAGTTAGGGTCGAACTTGTAATCGTCAATAGCACATCAATTCAGGTAATCCAATGGGGTTGTACACTCGGTTTTACATGGGGAACAAAAGCCTCATGGTTAATTTGATTATTAACAACGTTTTGATGTTCAATTTGATCCAAATTGAATCTAGGGTTCTTGGGTTGAATTTGTGGATTTTCTTGGAATTATGATTTAAGATTTCTTTTGTGCTTCAGAGCACAAGTCAGAGCCTTGGCCCACTGGTTAAGACACATGGTTAAGGGACAGGTGTTCCCAGGTTCGAACCCAGGACCCTGCATTTTGTTTTAAAAATGATTTTTGTGGAATATTTAATTCACATAAAATTCTAATATATTATTAAATTAATGTAAAAGTCATTCTTTAATTAGAATCTAAATAAAATTTCTTTCTTTTAATTTTCTAGAAATTTAATTTAATAAACCTTTTATTTTACCTTGGAAATTATAAAATTGTTATAAAATATATTTCCTTGTTAGTCTTTGTAATAAAATTAATCCTTTTTAAGTTCTCAAGAATGTCAATTTAATAAATCTTTTATTTTTAAAATATATATTTTCAAGTTTAAATTATATATTTAAAAGAAAATTAATATATATGTATTATATTTAAAATGTACACTTATTGTAATTAATAAAATTGTTTTAATCATTTAAATCTACAAAATTACTATTTTATTTTATTAGTAAATAATAATCATTGATAATAAAAGTCTAACTTTATTAATAGTGCTAAACACTAAAATCATTAGTAATCTTTTAAATACCAAAATAATAACAAATTGTATCTATTTAATAACTTAAAAAAATCATGGGATAAATGATTTATAAATATAACACCATAATGATCATGATTAACTTAACACGTTGTTTATTTAGGTTGAACGTTAACGAATCATCGGTATTTTATACATGGCTTTCTTATTTGTTCATCCTTATTATCCATGTGGGTTTTCATACCTTATTTTATATTATTTCACACTTTTGGGGTGAAACATGTTAATCTTATTATAAACACACTTGTAAATACGTTTTTTACTCTTGTAACACTTGTGCAATTCATCTTGTTTGTTATGCTTATTTGAACTCTTGTAATTATCATGTGATAATTCTTGTAAAATACAATCATTAACTATTGTTAGCCTAGCGACGTCATAGATCTATGGGCCTGACAAGCCTATTTGGTGCTAAAGCCGAGGTTATTGCCGGCTCCTAGTGTCGTATTCTTGAGCACTATGAAAACCAAGTACACTTAGGCTAATCGTTTAATCTTGTAATGGTCATATTTGTCAAGGTTTGATTGTTACATTTGTTCATCCATTTTTGTTTACTTTATTCAATAACCTATTACGTGAATTTCCATCTTTTGATATATATCTATGTATGATTAATCTATGGAAACTCATCAACATTATGTTGACATTATTTTAACATGTTTCAAGAAATAAACCCGCTTAGTTGCTCTTGACGACTTAAACACATCTAGGATTTGACCTAGAGATTAATAAAAAGACATATTGTTGTCACATGATGCTATTTAAATTCTTGTTAAATTGTTTATTTGAAACTTATGTTATTTCCTTATTGTATGTCATGAAACTTGGAAATTAATAATATTGACACTTTAAAATAACGTTGTGTGGCATGAACAATCTGAACCCTCACACCTCGACGTTTCCACCGTTAAGGTTGGGGTGTGACATAACCAATGCTCCAGCTATTTTTTGCACGCTTATGAACAAACTCTTCCACCCATTCCTTGATAAATTTGTAGTCGTATACTTGAATGATATCGTTATATACAACCGCATAATGATGGAACATGTCACCTATCATCGGCAAGTATTCCAGGTATTACGAGAAAACGAGATATATGTAAAGCAGGAAAAGTGTTCTTTCGCTCAAGAGGAGGCCGAGTTTTTGGGCCACAAGATCAAGGAAGGACAACTCATGATGGATGACGTAAAAGTTAAGGCAATCCAGAATGGGAGGCACTGACCAAAGTACCCGAGCTACGATCATTTCTTGGGTTGGTCAATCATTACCGACACTTCACCATGGGCTATTCTATAAAGGCTGCACTGCTAACCGATTTACTAAAAAACCTGGAATTGGGATGATCAGTTTCAAAATGCCTTTAAGCAATTAAAGGAGGCAGTCATGACATGTGACGCCCTAAACCCGGCAGGGCACCGGAGGCACGTCACGCAGTTGGATTAATATTTTAAACACAAATCAGAGCTTTCTATTTACAGCGGAAGACTTTAAACACTATTAGATATTAACCCAACTTTTTAAAACATTTACATATGATTGTATTTAATTATACATCGCCCTATTTACATTATTAACAAGCCCTAAATCCTATGCCAGCAACTGCTCCGGGATAGCATCCTCGTTCAGCTCATACTTGCTTTCCTCTATTATCAGAGGATCCCTCCTTACCTAGCACACACATCACACTCAAAACATCAGATAAACTGGTGAGTTCTAATTTTCATTAAAACATTAACAACATTTTCACACACACCACAGCTATCTTTTTATTGGCAATATTATAAATTCATCTTTTATCATTATTCTGTCCCACTGGACCTGTCCCATCGAACGTCGGTTGCCCCCATCTAGCAACTACCAGTTCCCCATACCCAGTAACGTCGGTTGCCCACATCCAGCAACTACCAGTTACTACACTCAGAAACATTGGTTGCCCACATCCAGCAACTACCAGTTTCTCATACTCGGTAACGTCGGTTGCCCACATCTAGCAACTACCGGTTACCATACCCAGAGACGTCGGTTGCCCACATCCAGCAACTAGCAGTCTCCCATACCCAGTAACGTCGGTTGCCCACATCCAGCAACTACCGGTTACTATCTCTCATCCAGTAGGATGCCAAATAATCATCTAGGTCGTCACCACAAGATGTTCACAAAGCTGAGTGATCGTCATCACTCCTATCAAGCTGTACAGTTTCACACCCAGGCATCTTACCCTAACTGGCCTGTTGAGATTTACATCATATTACCATTTTACAAACATTTCTTTTATTTATTGCCAATATTATCACATTCACTCACACCCTACACATTCTTTCTTTAGCACCAGTTTTAACATATTTTCATTAATCATCACACCCTATCCGACCATTGGAATCATTACCATCACGTAATGATTAACA
This sequence comes from Flaveria linearis, assembly GCA_024085815.1. Lineage (NCBI taxonomy): Eukaryota > Viridiplantae > Streptophyta > Magnoliopsida > Asterales > Asteraceae > Flaveria > Flaveria linearis. Next base: position 51,380,908 of record CM044002.1, on the reverse strand, counting down.
ATGTTCAGGTAATCATTTATTACCCCCACTTTCCCTCTAACAGCTTGACAACTGTTAGAAACATATCCATCATTACTATCACAATTCTGGTACTAAAACATTCAATTCATTTATCATTATGTGTGTGCTAGCCCGAGTGTTAAAACCAAACATTTAAAAAGGGCTTAGAACTCACCTTATCAATTTCCTCACCACAGTCTACACAATCCACGTACCCAAGATAACTAGTCCTTCCTCTAATCAAGGTATATCTAAACCAATAAACCCTGATTCAATAAACTTATTCTCAAACAGGCCCTCATGCGATTGAACACTTATGCGAATGAGCAATCATACGACTGGACCTATGCGAATGAACCATGCGACTGAACCTTCAGTCGTACGACTAACCGTTCATTCGCACGATTGAGTTCTCATTCGTACCCAGTGTTCACTCGTCTTCATTCGGCCTTCTAACCAGGCGACTGAGTTCCAACCGCACTCAGTCGTACGACTAAATTCTCATTCGTGCGACTGAGGTCTGCGATTGAGCTCATTCGCCTGAAACGGATCAGCAGCGGTGTTCTTGACGTTTTTGATCCAAACTCACTCAAAATTTGAGTTTTAACCATCCAACTCATACCATATTCAAAACAGATCCTATACACATCGTTTACAATGGTTTCGGACCATTATTTCATCAAAATTTCACAAAAACTTGGATTTGAATTCTTGGATTTTAAATTCAGAAATGGACCAGACCAATTTACTGATTTAAACAGGTTATTGGATCAAACTCAACCAGTTACACAGCTTATAACATCTCCGGATTGATCCGTGATGTTCAAAACTTACCAAAACGGAGTTTCGCCTAGTCGATTTCGTGACAACAAGGTTTTGGGTGTGAAGGGGACAAGAGAACAGAATAGGTGCAAATAGAAATCTGCCCTTAAACCCCCTGCACCGCCCCATTTATCCATACACTTAATCTTAACTGCCTCACCTTCAGTCGCACGACTGAACCATTCGTACGACTGAACTGTGAGACTGAAGCTCATACGCCTACGATTCGTACGACTGAGTCTCAATCGCACATAAGGGGTGCGACTGAAGTTCATTCGCTTATGACTTATGCGACTGAACACTTAAACACTCAATCAACTCAACTTAATTTAATTAATCATAACTATAATATAATTTACAAGTCCGGATTTAGAAACCGGATGTTACAACTCTCCCCCTCTTAAATAGGTTTCGTCCTCGAAACCAACTATTTGAACAACTGGGGATAATCTCTCTTCATCTCTTCTTCTGACTCCCAAGTGAAATCAGACCCCTTTCTATTCGACCACTGCACTTTAACTAAATCAATAGTTTTATTCCTCAGCCTTTTCACCTTTCTGTCTACTATAGCAGTAGGTTTCTCAACATAGTTCAACTTATCATCCACCTCTATATCATCGAAAAGTACATAAGCATTCTCATCGGCCAAACACATGCGCAACTGGGATACATGAAAGGTTGGGTGAATTCCTTGCAATTGATCGGGTAATTCTAGTTTATAGGCCACTTCCCCAATCCGTTCTATAATGCTAAACGGTCCTATAAAACGAGGACTCAACTTTCCCCTCTTTCTGAATCTGATAATTCCCTTCCAAGGGGATACTTTCAACATAACTCTATCTCCTACCTCAAACTCTATATGTCTTCGCCTTTTATCTTCATAAGACTTTTGTCGATCCTAAGCTGCTTTAAACCGAGCTTTGATCTGATCCAGTTTCTCATTCGTAGCATGTACAATTTCCAAATTGCCCAATTCTTTCTGCCCAACTTCTCCCCAACATATGGGACTCCTACACTTTCTGCCATATAACATCTCATAAGGGGCTCTCCCAATCGTAGAATGATAACTGTTATTGTAGGAGAATTCAACTAATGGCAGATGACTATCCCAGCTACCCCCGAAATCTATAACACAAGCTCGTAACATGTCTTCAACTGTTTGGATAGTCCTTTCAGTCAACCCATCAGTTTCTGGGTGAAAAGATGTGCTGTGCAATAAACGAGTACCCATATCTCCATGAAACTTTCTCCAAAACCTCGAAGTAAAACGCGTATCTCTATCTGACACAATAGATACTGGTACTCCATGACGAGCAATAATTTCTCGAATAAATAATTCTGCTAACTTCTCGGAGTTATACGTTTCCTTGATTGGTAAGAAATGCCCACTACGTGTCAATCTATCTACTATGACCCAAATGGTATCATAACCTTTAGCTGTACTAGGAAGCTTAGTTATGAAATCCATTGTCAATTCTTCCCACTTCCATTTCGGGATCTCTAAGGGTTGAAGCTTACCATATGGTTTTTGATGCTCAGCTTTGACCTGAAGACACGTCAAACACCTATTCACATACTGCATCACATTAAACTTCATACCGGGCCACCAATATTCTTGTTTTAAATCTTTGTACATCTTAGTAGCACTAGGATGTATAGAATATCTGGACTTATGAGCTTCATCTAACACTAGTTCCCTCATCTTAATCGGAACCCACATACGACCACATTTTATCTTAACCCATTATTTTCTTCTAGATTCTTTGTTTGACCCTTCATTCGTTCTCGCTTCACGTTCTCTTCTTTCAGTGCTTCTAATTGAGCTTCTCGTAACTGATGCATAAAATCTGGGGTTATCACTAACTTGTATGATTTAACTCGAATGGAGGGTGTTCATTCTTTCTACTTAATGCGTCAGCAACCACATTTGCTTTACCAGGATGATAAAGTATTTCACAATCATAATCTTTCACCAATTCTAACCATCTCCTCTGGCGCATGTTCAATTCCTTCTGATCAAAGAAATACTTCAAGCTCTTATGATCTGTGTAAATCGTACATTTCGTCCCATATAAGTAATGCCTCCATATCTTCAAGGCAAACACCACCGCTGCCAATTCTAAATCATGCTTTGGATAATTCTTTTCATGTTCTTTCAATTGTCTGGAAGCATAAGCTATCACTCGTCCCCTCTGCATCAATACACAGCCTAGACCTTGATACGAAGCATCTGAATAAATCACCAAATCTTCATTTCCATCTTGCAACGACAATATTGGTGATTGGGTTAATGTCTGCTTCAGTTCTTGAAATGCATTTTCTTGTTCTGGTCCCCAAACATATTCTTCATTCTTCCTCGTAAGTTTTGTTAACGGGGATGCGATTTTGGCAAAATCCTGAATAAACCTTCTATAGTAACCAGCCAGACCCAAGAAACTGCGAACCTCAGATGGCGTCCTTGGAGGACTCCACCTCACTACTGTTTCAATCTTGGTAGGATCTACTAAAATACCTTCTGCATTAATCACATGCCCTAAAAACTGTACCTCCCGCAACCAAAACTCACACTTAGAAAATTTTGCATAAAGCCTTTCTTTTCTCAATCTTTCCAACACTTCACGAAGATGGCAAGCATGATCTCCCTCATTCTTCGAATAGATCAGTATATCATCAATAAACACAATTACTGATCAATCTAACATTGGCTTGCACACCCTATTCATCAAATCCATAAAAGCAGCAGGGGCATTCGTCAACCCAAAAGACATGACCAGAAATTCATAATGACCATAACGTGTGCGAAACGCTGTCTTAGGTATATCTTCTTCCTTGACTTTTAACTGATGATATCCCGAACGAAGGTCTATCTTAGAAAACCAACTGGCTCCCTGTAGCTGATCAAACAAATCATCTATTTGTGGGAGTGGATACTTATTCTTTATTGTTAACTTGTTTAATTCTCTGTAATCAATACACATACGCATACTCCCATCTTTCTTCTTCACAAACAATACTGGAGCACCCCACGGGGAAGAACTGGGTCTAATGAAACCTCTTTCCAACAAGTCTTCAGTCTGTTTCATTAACTCCTTCAATTCCGATGGGGCTAATCTATAAGGTGGCTTAGCAACTGGCTTAGCACCCGGAACCAAATCAATTCTAAACTCAACTTCACGATCTGGAGGTATACTCGGTAATTCCTCTGGAAACACATCTGCAAAATCTCTAACCACAGGAATGTCTTCTATCTTTCTTACAGGCTTTTGCGAATCAATTACATATGTCAAATAGGATACACACCCGCGGCTCATTAACTTATCAGCTTTTATCATAGATATTATTTTCACCGTTGACTCCTCCTTATCACCATATACATTAATCGTTTTCCCATCCGGTGCTCTTAGTTGAATTAACTTCTTATTACATACAATATAGGCTTCATGGTTTGCCAACCAATCCATACCCAAAACTACATCAAATCCTCCTAACACCATAGGATATAGTTTAACAGGTAATCTATATCCGTCTAATTCAATATAACAACCATCAATCATACTACTAATCATCACAGATCTATCATTAGCAGTTTCAACTACAAAAGCTACCTCTAGTGGTCGAACTTCACATGCAAGCATAGGGCAAAAATCAATAGATACAAAACTTCCACTTGCACCAGAATCAAATAACACATTAGCTGGAATTCCATTCACTAAAAACGTACCTGAAACTACATCTGGCAATGCTTTAGCCTCACTGGCTGTCATAGAATATGCTCGCCCTTGGCCACACTCGATCCTTCTCCTGACCCTTTCATCGATCTAACCGGTTCAGGCTTTCTAACTACCAACTTTGGACATTCACTTCGAATATGCCCCGTTTCTCCACACTCATAACATTTACGAGGACCTTCACTACATTCATTAGCATAATTTCCCATTTATCCACATCTAAAACAAGCTCTGCTACCAATCATACATTCACCCTGGTGTAGCCTACCACATTTCCGCAACGTGGCAGCTCATTTCTGGCATTCCTCAGAAATTGACCCCTTCCGAACCTACTTTTCTTTTGGAAGCTTGGGTTCTCAAATCTTCTCTGCACGACAGGTTCTTCACGCCTCCTTTTACTCCCTTCCGGAACAACACTACTATCATAAACTTCTTGATACATATCTGCAGCTAAGTTTACCGTCAACTGGTAACTACTCGGGCAGATGATCTAACCAACTTCCTAACCTCCTGAGGTAACCCCTGCGTATACCTCAAAATTTTCTTCTCTTCAGGAACCACCAAATGAAGCACCAACCGCGCCATCTCCTCAAACTTAGACGTGTATTCCCTATGAGACATATTACCCGCCTGAAACTGCAGGAAACTCATTTCTATTCGATCCATCTCGCCTTTCGGACAAAACTTATCCGATACTAACTTTCTGAATTCAGGCCACAACATTTTGTCAGTAGCCTCCTCGCCTAACGTCTGGATAATCGTATCCCACCAATACAGAGCCTCACCTACAAACGAGTGGGCTGCAAACTTTACCTTCTGATCCTCTACACTCACTCAACTTGATCACGGCTTCCATTTCACGAAGCCATTTATAAGTGGCTACCACATCCATAGCCCCAGAAAATCGTGAAGGATTACATTCTTTAAACTGACTATATGTAACTCCCTTTTTCTCACTAGACCCCTCAGCTTTATCAACATTCCTACTTTCATCAGGTCTAGCTGCATTCAAGGCTTTACGAACCTCCTCAGCAATTGCATCATGGAATTGCTGCCTCGTCATACTAAGCACCTCGGTGCTCTCATCAACATTTCTTTCCGAGGTTCCACCTTGCATTCTTTCACTCTCCCTATCAGCCATAACCTATTAAAACGAGATCGGGATTATTTGGTACTCGCATGTAAGTATATAACCAGAATACTAATAGTAAAGTAAATTATTAATAATGTTGGCCAAGTACTATTAATTGTTTACTTTACTTGTACTATTCTCGTTATTCCTTCTCATGATAGTCCCATCACCTTTTCTTGTTTTAATAAACTATTCTATCTAGCTATCCCTGTTGGCATATCTATTTTCTAGTTAAAGTCTAGTTATTATGACACTAGATCCCTTTAACCACTGCTCTGATACCAACCTGTGACGCCCTAAACCCGGCAGGGCACCGGAGGCACGTCACGCAGTTGGATTAATATTTTAAACACAAATCAGAGTTTTCTATTTACAGCAGAAGACTTTAAACACTATTAGATATTAACCCAACTTTTTAAAACATTTTACATATGATTGTATTTAATTATACATCGCCCTATTTACATTATTAACAAGCCCTAAATCCTATGCCAGCAACTGCTCCGGGATAGCATCCTCGTTCAGCTCATACTTGCTTTCCTCTATTATCAGAGGATCCCTCCTTACCTAGCACACACATCACACTCAAAACATCAGATAAACTGGTGAGTTCTAATTTTTATTAAAACATTAATAACATTTTCACACACACCACAGCTATCTTTTTATTGGCAATATTATAAATTCATCTTTTATCATTATTCTGTCCCACTGGACCTGTCCCATCGAACGTCGGTTGCCCCATCTAGCAACTACCAGTTCCCCATACCCAGTAACGTCGGTTGCCCACATCCAGCAACTACCAGTTACTACACTCAGAAACATCGGTTGCCCACATCCAGCAACTACCAGTTTCTCATACTCGGTAACGTCTGTTGCCCACATCTAGCAACTACCGGTTACCATACCCAGAGACGTCGGTTGCCCACATCCAGCAACTAGCAGTCTCCCATACCCAGTAACGTCGGTTGCCCACATCCAGCAACTACCGGTTACTATCTCTCATCCAGTAGGATGCCAAATAATCATCTAGGGTCGTCACCACAAGATGTTCACAAAGCTGAGTGATCGTCATCACTCCTATCAAGCTGTACAGTTTCACACCCAGGCATCTTACCCTAACTGGCCTGTTGAGATTTACATCATATTACCATTTACAAACATTTCTTTATTTATTGCCAATATTATCACATTCACTCACACCCCACACATTCTTTCTTTTAGCACCAGTTTTAACATATTTTCATTAATCATCACACCCTATCCTACCCATTGGAATCATTACCATCACGTAATGATTAACAATGTTCAGGTAATCATTTATTACCCCCACTTTCCCTCTAACAGCTTGACAACTGTTAGAAACATATCCATCATTACTATCACAATTCTGGTACTAAAACATTCAATTCATTTATCATTATGTGTGTGCTAGCCCGAGTGTTAAAACCAAACATTTAAAAAGGGCTTAGAACTCACCTTATCAATTTCCTCACCACAGTCTACACAATCCACATACCCAAGATAACTAGTCCTTCCTCTAATCAAGGTATATCTAAACCAATAAACCCTAATTCAATAAACTTATTCTCAAACAGGCCCTCATGCGATTGAACACTTATGCGAATGAGCAATCATACGACTGGACCTATGCGAATGAACCATGCGACTGAACCTTCAGTCGTACGACTAACCGTTCATTCGCACGATTGAGTTCTCATTCGTACCCAGTGTTCACTCGTCTTCATTCGGCCTTCTAACCAGGCGACTGAGTTCCAACCGCACTCAGTCGTACGACTAAATTCTCATTCGTGCGACTGAGGTCTGCGATTGAGCCCATTCGCCTGAAACGGATCAGCAGCTGTGTTCTTGACGTTTTTGATCCAAACTCACTTAAAATTTGAGTTTTAACCATCCAACTCATACCATATTCAAAACAGATCCTATACACATCGTTTACAATGGTTTCGGACCATTATTTCATCAAAATTTCACAAAAACTTGGATTTGAATTCTTGGATTTTAAATTCAGAAATGGACCAGACCAATTTACTGATTTAAACAGGTTATTGGATCAAACTCAACCAGTTACACAGCTTATAACATCTCCGGATTGATCCGTGATGTTCAAAACTTACCAAAACGGAGTTTCGCCTAGTCGATTTCGTGAGAACAAGGTTTTGGGTGTGAAGGGGACAAGAGAACAGAATAGGTGCAGATAGAAATCTGCCCTTAAACCCCTGCACCACCCCATTTATCCATACACTTAATCTTAACCGCCTCACCTTCAGTCGCACGACTGAACCATTCGTACGACTGAACTGTGCGACTGAAGCTCATACGCCTACGATTCGTACGACTGAGTCTCAATCGCACATAAGGGGTGCGACTGAAGTTCATTCGCTTATGAATTATGCGACTGAACACTTAAACACTCAATCAACTCAACTTAATTTAATTAATCATAACTATAATATAATTTACAAGTCCGGATTTAGAAACCGGATGTTACATGACGAAACCGGTCTTATAATTACCCGACGTTACTAAACCTTTCGAGCTTCATACAGATGCCTCGGACTTCTCTATTGGTGGATTACTTATGCAGGAGGGTCACCCAATCACTTTTGAAAGCCGCAAGCTTAACGACACGGAGAAGAAGTACACGATGCAGGAAAAGAAGATGACGACCATTGTGCACTGTCTATCAACATGGAGACATTATCTCCCTGGGTCAAGATTCACCATCAGTACAGATAATGTCGCTAAAAGCTACTTCCAAAGACAAAAGGAGATAAGTCCGAAGCAAGTTTGATGGCAGGATTTCCTTGCGGAATTCGACTACATCCTGGAGTACAAGCCCGGTAAAGCTAACGTAGTAGCAGATGCGTTAAGTCGTAAGGCTAAACTTGTTGCATTCACCAGACCAACTTTCAGTCTGCAGGATGAAATCAATGAGGGATTAAACCAAGACCCATTCTCATGAAGGGATAACTAGACGATTCTGGCTAAAGGGAGATTTGTTTTTCACTACAGGAGATCGGCTTTTCATTCCAAAATAAGGAGGTCTCGGACGCAGCATCCTAAAGAAATGACACGACTTAAAATAGGCGGGACATTCCGGAACAAAACGAACTCTGGCACTCATTGTAGGAACATTTTACTGGCTCCATATGAAAGACGATGTTTCTTATATGTCTGAACATGCTTGGTTTGTCAACAAGATAAACTTAAGCAATACCAACCAGGAGGATTACTCGAACCATTACCAACACCTAAGAGTCCATAGCATAGCATATCTATGGACTTCATCACATGCTTACCAAAGACGAAAGAAAATGAAGGATAATAATGGTAACTCATCGGTTTTCAAAATACGGAACATTTATAACAGCTCCGACCGACATAACTGTGGTGGAAAGGGAAAGACTATATTTCAAGAACGTGGTGAAATATTGGGGAATACTGCAGGTAATCATAAACGAACGTGATCCGCGCTTTACAGGCTTCCATCCCCAAACTAATAGACAAACCAAGAGGGTCAACATGCTTCTCGAGTTATACCTTCGGCCTTATGTAAGTGCTAACCAAAGAGACTGGGCCAAGTTGCTAGATGTAGCTCATTTCTCTTATAATATGCAACAAAGCAAGGTGATCGAAAAAAGCCCATTTGAGCTTGTAACTGGTCGGCAACCACTCACAACGAATGCCCTTGTCGTGTCATAGAACAATAGCAGCCCTACCGCCTACAAAGTAGTAAACGAATAGCACGAATAGGCAGCCATGGCTCGGGTATCACTAGATAAAGTAGCGAAAAAGATGAAGAAGTGGACCGACAACAACAGGATACACGTTGAATTTCTGATCGGCGACCAAGTCATGTAAAACTCTTTCCACAACAATTCAAAACACTATGGGCAGTGCATAAAGGACTTACAAGAAAGTATGAGTGGCCTTTACTGTCATTTCATAAGTTGACAAGGTTTCATACCGGTTACAACTACCGCCAAAGTTGAAAATCCATCCTGTCTTCCATATGAGTTTTCTCAAGCCCTATCATTCAGACGTGGAAGATCTTGAACAAGAGAATTCCGAAAGGGCACGGATGGCCATTGTAACAACCTACTATCAGGAGGTTGATGAGATCCTCTCAGATTGAATAGTACGATGACGAGGTGTACCGAGCTACAAAGAATCTCTGATCAAGTGGAAGGGACAACCACGCAACGAAGCCACCTGGAATCAAAAGACATGCTCTAGCAAATCCGAGATCAAATCAGGAAGTATCAAGAAGCCACGACGAGGACATCGCGAGTTTAGGTGGGGGAGAGTGTCACGACTTGTTTATATTCACGACAAACTCTTCGAAACTAGAGAAAATTTAGCCACATTTTGCAAGATCCATGGACCTTTGAATTTTCTGGAAAGACTTGTAAAATATCCAGATATTAACCATGTAAAATATCTAGATATTAATCATAGAAATATCTAGATATTAACTTGGTAAATATCTTAGATATTTATAGATTAGAATAATCTAGATTAAAAATATCTAGACTTAAACCACAAGTATAAATAGGAGGTGATGGTTCATTTGTGAATTTATGAATCACCTCACAAGCATTGTATCAAACTTCCTTATAATAACGTTCTCTTGTAATCAAAGTGTTCTTTACTTGTAGTTGATCATTGTTCATCTTGCAAGTCGTTGAATCGTTGCTCAACAAGTTATCAAAATAGGTGACATATAGCTTCGAAATAGGAGGTGATGGTTCATTAGTACCAGAACTAAGAGTATCTATTACGACAACTTGTCGTCACAAGAAATTGTCGTAATATTACATTTATTAGATAAAAACTTTTTATTAATTAAATTACATTTAAATAAAAATAATTAAACTAATTACATAATAAAGGTGGCATTAATTTGACACGACATGTTACCCATAACCATAATCTTTCACTTGTGAACGATTTTGACAACCAAACAATGACAGAATTAGTGAATGATGTCTAGCCATACATCACAACTAACCAAGAAATAAAGTTTGTCGATTAATGACAATCATCAATGATCGCTATCAACATAACTAAATACATATAATTATTTTTAATTTTTTTAATACGTGATATCGATATCACGTACAATTTGTGTATCATGTTAACCTTCTACTACGCTGTGTTTTCTCAATTATCATTTGAATACCGTCTAGTATGGCCACACATTTTTGCAGTTTAACTATCGAGAGGGCCCATAGATGCCTCACGTAGATGAGTGAAGCATATCTCGTCATGACTATTTGTATCTCATTATATATGTCTTGCTATACAAAGAAATAACGTGTATAATCAACTACCATTTGACTATGTGAAAGCATTATGATACTTATGTTAGAGACTTATAAGCATCTCCAACAAAGTATGAAATAATACAGTCGCTGTTGACATGTATGCACCAGCACAATTCACAAGGTAATCTCAAAGGCAGGTTTATCCAATATTCAATCTCAATGAATACATGTGAATGAGGGATCAATATGGTTACAAGATGCCTAAATTCATGTCATGTATATCAACCAATCATTTCATAATAGCCACGATTCGTAGCGAAACCTGTGACAATGAACAACAATGATTGTTTAGAAAATCACAAATAATGCAAAGAAGAACACTAAAGAATATAACAATTCCACAAATGTAAACTAAAATATGCATTGCTATACTTTAAAATCTAAACAAATAAAAGACTAAAAATCTCAAGCAGGAATAACATGCTTGCAAATCTAAAAAAATCAATTCGTTTCAGAGATACCGCATAATTTTTCAATATGGAGATCATTGGTGAGTTCGAATCTCACTTCTTTGCCTTTGGTGATGTGTTTTTCCTAGAATGCTTTGTGGATTGTTGTTCATGGGCCGAGTGGTGGGGGTGGTAGGGTATGGACAAGGTGGGGCGGCCCAAAAGTAACTTGTTGGGCCTGACCATGGTGTAGTACAGTTTGTGGGTGCCAAAGGTTGGTTTGTCCAAGGATAATGTGGCGAGTGAGTTGCGGGAGTAGGGTTTCTAACACGTCCTCTGTCGCGACCGCGGTCACGGCCTCGGCTACTTCGGTTTGAGGTTTAAGCAGGTTTTGGAGAAGTGGTTTGAGTGGGCGGAATTTGTTGATGAGAAGTATGGAGAGCGGTATCATTTGCGACACGGTTTGCTTTGGTGGTTTCCTTAAGGATTAATTGGGAGTGTGCTTCATAAAAAGTTACAAAGAGGTGATCTCTACAATAAATGTGATGGATACAATCACGGATACAATAATGCTATATAATATTTTATACAGTCATGCCATATAATATGTTATCTATGCTAATAGGGTTTTCCATTTGTTCATGAATTACTACGTTTTGCCTGTAGTTGTGTTGTTTCGTGTTGGCTTCTATTTGTGGGATCGCGTGTTGTTGGTTTACGTATGGTTGTTCGTTGGTTGTGATGATCAGACCAATAAGTGTTTGTTGTCTAGCGTGGCAACCATATGTAGATGGTTTGCAGTTAGAGGCGGTAACCCGGTCTGAGCCAAAGCTATGGCCGTGATTGTTTTGTTTTGTGTTGGTCTCCATTTATTGGATCGCACGTTGTTGCTTTATGTCAGGTTGTTCATTGGCTGTGATGATCCAACCAGGTGGTTGTCCTAGCGTGGCAACCATGCATACATCGTTTGCAGCGTGAGGTGGTGATCGGGTTTGAACCGCAACAATGTTAAATCATCATCTTATATTAACCTACATGTTTATCAACCAAGTGAAATGAGCAATACGATTCCCGGAAGAAAATCATTCTCTTGATGTGGCAACCATGTTGGTTTGCAACCACAACAAGAAAGTGGATTTGAGCCATGGGTTGAAAGTATAGTTCCTAGAAATTAATGTATATGTTACCGATAATTATCAAATGAAGCAGGTACCATATTTTTTTATGATCTAAAACACTTGTGCAACTCGCGAGGTTGTATCCTCCTAGTTAAATTTAATTGTCGTCACATGAGCTCTTAAATAATGATGACTCATCGATTCGCATTATGTGATATCGTCTAAGTATATGTCTTACACACAAGTTATCAGTTATCACAATAGTTTAATGTTTTTATAACAGACCATATATCGAATCAGCTTTGGTATCAATACATTAGTTGGACTTGTTTTCAAAACCAAATGACGTAGTTATGATGAGTTTAAATTTAAAACTATATCGTAGTTATGATGAGTTTAAATTTAAAACTATATATAATTAACTTAAAATATAATACAAATTTACTTCATTTGCTACGGTGAATTTACATTTTTAAATAAAAATTTTAATCTTAAATAAATTAAATATGAAGGCTAAAATAGTAAACAGATTGATAAATAAGATTTTGAAGAAAAAAATGAAACTTTTTTTGAAATCTGGTTCGACCACTCGGTCTAGTTTAATGGTTTAACCGGTCCGACATGTTAAACAGGGATTGCTCAAATACACTCAACCAAACTGATTCTATTATCGGTTTATGATCTGACTAACTGCTTTTAAAAAGCAATGCAATGGATGTGTACGAGTTTGACACACTAGTACCATAAAATGATCCTAATAAACTCTCCTACACATATGCTTTCTTTGATGTGTCTAATGGTGCCACGTGTTCAGCCTCTCATCAATGATATCTTGCTTCAAGTTCAAACTCTTTCAGCTCGTAGGATAACCGTTTAGATAAAAGCATATCTTAATTAAGATTAAGAATCGTCTTAGTCGTTATGAAAGCTTGCTTCTTTAACCTTTTACACAAATGTTAATTCACTTATATACTTAGATGAATTTATTGAAAACAGAAAATAACAACCAACTAATTTTCAAAAACCTAGAAATAAGAATGTTGATAGGCAAGTTCGACCGTACCCTAAGCTCCGGTCCTTCTATGCTCCGTCAGTGAGCACAACTAGTGATGCCCTAACATCTTAATTAACAAACTTATTAACAAACCCAATAGCAATTAAACTTAGGTGCAAATATGTGGTTTATTGACTTTATATTATATGAACCCATTTTTTTCACCCGACTAGGGCCCAAAAAATTTCAAGGACTTTCGGGGCCAGCGGCTATCGACTTTAGATTCTTACACGTGCATGTTGTGTCGCATAATCTTGGTATTGTATAGTAACCATCCTGATATGGGAAAACCAAAAATGTGAAAAGATTTAGTTTTCTCAAGTAATATGCTTTAAACTTGCGTAGTTTTGTTAGCATTCAAAATTAGTCTTAATTTAATTATTGATGTGACTTTTTATACATACATCCAGTGTTTCCTTCTTGATGGTTTTCTTGCAAAACTACACAGTTGTCTATTTTTGTGTGTCTAAATATACACACATTGCATTTGGCCTTTAAAAAAAGGTATTTTGAAAATTAGCAGTTTTTATCCTTTAACTACCATAGGAAATTAGCCCTTTTAACCTTGCAAACTATACAAATTTATTAATTTTCTTGAAATTTTCACAAATCATTTGGCCGGCACCAGTGATGTTCTTGTTCCCCTTCAATAGCCATGGCATCCCGTCGTCGTTGGGCAACTTTTCACCTATTCAGGGGAAAGACTCGTTTCCCATGCGACTCGATTCAAGGTTTTGAAGGATCGATTGAAACGGTTAGGGGTGGGATTAGCTCAAAGGCCTTGACACCTTCAACATACGTTCCTATACACATTGTGTCCCCTCGACCATGCCATGTCCCATCATGAACATTGTTCATTTCCAATGTCCTCGACTCCTACTCAAGATAATCACAAATACAAATTTAGCATTTTCGTTTTGTGGGTCCCACGACAACCAAAAAAGGTGTTAGCGGGTATGAAAATCGTATGAGAGGAAGACAAACCTGAGCCAAGGTGCAACAAGGGCACATGAGATGGGATATACAGTCATCCAGAGAACTATCACTACCCTGAAGAAAGATAGCATATGTATGAATAACTTGAATATACAAATTGACTTCTGAAGTCAAACCTAGTTCATTTGATAATGTAAAGTCATCAAAGTTTAAAAGAATGGAATCGAGGCTCGAGGCGTTTTCCCTTCGCCTCACGAGGCGTTTTCCCTTCGCCTCACGAGGCGTTTTCCCTTCGCCTCACGAGGCGTTTTCCCTTCGCCTCACGAGGCGTTTTCCTTCGCCTCACGAGGCGTTTTCCCTTCGCCTCACGAGGCGTTTCCCTTCGCCTCACGAGGCGTTTTCCCTTCGCCTCACGAGGCGTAAGCCTCGAGGTGAAACGAGGCGTACGCCCGAGGCCGAATTAGAAAATAAATATAAAAATTATACATCTTATAAAAATAAAATGCTAAAACATCACACAAAGCACTTTCCTAAGTAATTTCATCATCTAAGCAAAAATTAATCAATTTGATCCAAATATTTACCCTCCATATCTCAAGTAAGACTAGTTTCAGTCCCAAATTGACCTAATTTCAATCCCAAATTTGACACTTATTGACCTAATATGAAGTCCCAAACATTCTGCATAATATAAGATCATTCAGTTATCAAATTGACATCATACTAGTATTCTCCCAGCAAAAACATGATAAAAAGATAATATAAATTGCACAAAATATCAATGTTTACTCAAACTTGCGCCTCATTACCGCCCCACCACATCACCGTTTTTCGAACTGCCTCGTCCTAAGAGGCGTACGCCCCATCTGAACCCTATGAGGCACCGCCTCATATACGTTTTCTTACCGCCTCGCCTCAAGGCGCGCCTCGAGGCGTATGCCTCGGCCGTTTTTTTAAACCATGAAAGTCATCAATTTCATAGAAGTTTAATATTGTAAATCATACAACTTAGAGTATAAGATTTAAGACCAACATCATGTTCTTATGCCCTATTTCAAAAAGGTATAAAAGATTATATTAAAACTGAAGTCAAAATGTAGCCTAATTGACTTGTAAAGTCAAAGGCATCTCATTTTCTTAGAGCATATGCATATGGGCCATTACAAACCATACCAAGATTAAATCTTTACCTTGATATTGAACTTCTTTCTCAACTTGGATCGATGAAAGCCCATATACGCGCCAAGGAAGAGTGCAAAAGCAGCCGCAAGATACAAGAAACAGGGTTTCTTGCTCATGGCGAAAGCTACAAAGTTGCAGAGAGCAATTGTAGCTAGAATCATGTATACAAATCCCTATGACACCCCAAATTGCATAAACGTGTTAGAAATACACATGTAAGTAACATAAGTTTGTGTTTCTGTAACGATAGCAAACATAATGATTGAAATAATGAAGTTATCAGTGTGCACCTGAAGAAAACAAGAACCAAAACCAGCTAGTCTCATGTTCTCCCCAAATCTATACCATGGGCAACTACAAATTCAAAAATTCATAGATTTCAGATAATCAATCGTGTGTATCAAGCTTGAAACCTTAGCACGCAAGATTTTTCAATCACCATCTTCAAAGCAAACTCAAAGACACATTGTTCATAACTAACCTCTATTCTTTAAACATAAAACACAATTATGTTTTGACTTTTAAGAAGTCAAAACAGGATGTTCTTCCAAGATAAATGACAAAAGGAAAATTCTTAAAAAACTAAGAGTCTCTTACAACATTATAAATTCAAATTCCCATCTCAATCATCTTGCAAAAACCCTTTTTCCCTATTATCTACACTCAAGAAGATGAGCTAATTCATATGAAAAATGTGCTCAATACTCTAAATTACACTTTTTTCTACCATTAAAGCTACCATCAAGCACAAATATCTACGCTTTTTCTGCCCAAAAGGGTTCTTGCTTAACAAAACATAAAAATACCCTTATAATCATGTGCACTATTGACCTTTGTACTTCATATAAACCATATTTTGACTTTAAAAGTCAAGTGGGGTGTTCTTTTAAACACATTAATCGATCATATAGAATGAAACTTACAATGACGATTGAAGAACCAATCGACGATCATCAAAACAATCAAGAACATCACCTTCCCACATCCTAAAAACACCACCACTCAATTCTCCACCATCTCCATCATAAATTTCCTCCAATTTGTTCCATTTCCCCTGGTTCGTCTTCATCGCCACCGTTGAACACAACATATCAAAGTCCAACACCGCCACCCGCTCAATCAACCTCTCCTCCTCCTCCGTCACCGCCACCATCGCCGCCGCCGTATCGGAATCCGCCATTAATCTCTCTCTGTGTATACAAAAATCTTCAAGATTTTGTCTACTTCTGAAAACCCTTGAAAACAATTCGTGTTATATACAATTGGCAGAGAGAATGAGTGGATAATGGATTCTTTTTGTGATTAATGATTTGGGTACAGCTGGTGACATGTAATAATGGTGGTCAAAGTTTGGTATTTGTAGGGTTCTCGAACCGCTGTCAATGGCAAGAGTGTTCAATTTTGACCACAAAAATGACCCTTTTCTTGATTTTGACCATCTTCTTTAAATTCCCCACAAAAAATAACGCTTGGGAAGAACACATGCTTAATCTTTAGCAACAAGTCAACGATCTTTTTGGATCTTTATATGAAGGTTATTAGTTTAGAGTTCGTTGCACAACATGGTTTATTTGTATTATTAGAATTTTTTTAAAAAATGGGACCTCTTTGAATATGATGTTGACAAGGGGGAAAATCTCGGTGGGTTTTGACATTGAGGGTATCCGTCTCTGGTAGGGGCGGGTTCTAGCTTGACACATTTGACTGGTTTGATTTGACATAGGAGACCACGCCCCTGGTAGGGGCGGGTTCTCCATTTCTCCTACACCATCCGATCCAACAAATAAAAAGATTCCACTTAATCTACACCGTCCGATCCACTTAATCTTAAATCAGACCACGCCCTGCCAAGGGCGGGTTCTGACTTTGACTGAGACCACTTTATTGAGAAATCGCCCTTGGCAAGGGCGGGTTCTCAAAAAATATTCTACCCACACGTTTAACCTACTCACTTACTAATAAATATATAACTCAACCGAATTCACTCAAGTCTCCATACAAAATTCAATTCACACTTGAAAAAAACTAATTATTATCATGTCTCGACCTTATTTTTTACAAATATATTGGGGTGGTGATATTTCATTTGAAAATGGAAATATGATATGTGATGTTTCTACAAGAAGTTCAACCATTATTCTTCGTAATAGAGTGTCATACGAAGAATTCGTTGATTTGATTTATATTCATCTTCAGGTTCAAAAAGAGTATTATAATTTGAAATTAAAATTATACTACTTATATGGTGGTTTCTCTCAAAGTTCTGAAATTTTTAATGACTCAAGTCTAGAAGTGTTGTATTATTTGAGAGAAAATATTAAAAATTTCCGTGGAAATGTTTACGTTATCATTGAGCCGAAAATGTCTGTTCAACAATCTAATTATATGGATCTCGTACGCGGTTTCTCTGTATCAGAAGCACCCGATCCGTCAAGCAATTCTCATCATCAAGGCAATGTAAGATCACACGATTATGAAGCCGGTCCGTCAACCAATTCTCATCAGCAAATCGATGATGATAACGGAGGTTTTGATAAGTCAGATGATGGTACTTCAGACAGCAGTGAAGATACTGAACTCATTCCATCACAAGAAGAATCCAGTGATGATGACAATAACAACTATGGAGTTTCAAACAATTATAATTCTGGTGTTAATCCAGGATCTTACGGAGAGGTGAATTATTCTGAAGATCCTCAGGAGTTAAGAGATTATGAAGCTGCTGATTTTGACGATGAAGACCATATGGATATATGGAATGAAGAGTCAAAAGAAATCCGTGTTGGCATGTACTTTAAATCGAAAGATGAAGTGATGCATGCAGTGCGGTTATGGAATCTTGCACGTAATAGAGAGGCTGTAGTAGTTGAAAGTAAACGTACAAGATGGAGAGCAAAGTGCTACAGCACTAGCCCTAATTACAACAATAATCTTCATAATGGTCCTCCATGTACATGGTATGTTTATGCTTCCAAGAACCATGATCATCACATGTGGAGAATTTCAAGATGGGTGAATGCGCATAACTGTTTTGGTACTGTTATTGGTAACAACAATAGAAGTTTCAAATGCCGAGATATTGTTACCCGTATTATCCATTTTATTCGTCAAGATATTGCTTTTCTCATCAAGCAAATTCAAGTACATTTAAAAGACACGTTGAATGTTGATGTTTCATATAATAAAGCCTGGCGAGCTAGAAAAGCTACCATTGAGAATATTTATGGTAGCTGGGACAGTAACTTTGAACAGTTACCTACGTACATCAACGCATTACAAGAGCAGAACCATGTTATTATGGAATGGTTACATCATCCGACCGGTACATCTGCTTATTACACATTTAAATATGTGTTTTGGGCATTCGGTCCAATAATTAACGCATTCAGGTATTGTCATCCGTTGATATTTGTTGACGGCACTTTCTTGAAAGGTTCCTACCGTGGAAAATGTTAATTGCAGTTGCCAAAAAACAAACAACTACGTAATGCCGGTAGCTTATGCAATTGTAGATGAAGAGACGGTAGAAAGTTGGAGTTGGTTTTTCAAACAATTCTGGTCACACATTGCAGTTCACCATAATTGTATTGGTTCGGGAAAAAAATTGTGTGTTATTTCCGATAGGCACAAAGGAATTATTCGTGCTATGAATACTCTTGAAGAATGGAAAAATAATGCCGTGCATCGATTTTGTCTCAGACATGTTCGAAGTAACCTCATGCAAAAGTTCAAGGTTTCTACCTTAAAAAGGCTATGTTGGTCTATCGGAAGCACCACCCAACGAATATAATTATTTTGTAAGTCAAATGACAAGCATCAATCCTGAAGCGTAGGAATATTTAAAAGCTATTAAAGAGAGTAAATGGACGCTTCTACACGATAAAAATCATCGTCGTTGGGGTAACCTGACCACAAACATTTCCGAAAGCTTCAACAATACGTTGCGAGGTGTCAGGCTTATGCCAATAAAAGCTATTATTAATTGTACGTTCGAGAAAACAGTCGAACAGTTCAGAAAGCATACTGACATCGCAGCCAACTGCAACACCGCGTTACCCCCTCGCATATGGCGTTTGTTTAATGCACGTGATATTAACTCGCAAGAGCATATCATAACCGAGTTTGATTACAGGGAGGCGAGATATAGAGTTCTGTCAAAGATCCAAACAAATGAAGCTGGTGGAAATGATTATACCGTGGAATACAAAAACAGAACGTGCGTGTGTGGTAAATGGCAGATGCAAAGATTCCCATGCTCACATGCAATTGCAGTTTGTCTCCATAGAGGTGAATCACCTCATAACATTGTTCATCAGGTTTATAGTACTGTTGTTTATCAAGAACAGTATAACGTGTAACATCACGTATATTCGTTAATAAAAGTTAATTTTAAAACTTCGATGTTGATGCCAATAATAATCATAATAATAATAATAATAATAATAATAATAATAATATTAATAATAATAATAACAATGATAATAATAATAATAATAATAATAATAATAACAATAATAATAAATAATAATAATAAAGTCCAGGGGTTAGCTTGTAATTTTTGAAACTTCGATTGAAACTTTAAACATAAAATAACAGAGCCTACAAACCTCAGGGGGCCGAAGTGTAAATTTTAAAAAACTCATCCCCCCTTCCCCGGCGCCTTCTTCTCCGGCCGTATTCCGGCGATATCAAGCACTCAAATCGCGCGGTTTTAATTTGAATCAAAAGCCTCCGACAACCTCGTGACAGAGATTCGAACATGTGGCCCCATACAATTCAAATTTGCCTCGTTTACAAGTTCAAAATCGAACCCGGTTATCCCATTCAAAAATCAAATCAAATTGAGCTCCTCCGCTTAAATTACACCTATATAACAGAGAGTAAACCTCCATAATCACACACACAAACTCTCTGTAATCTTAATTTAATCAAACACACACACATACATCGAAATCAATCATCGTTTTCATCGCGGACCTGCAACTCACTCGAACCTTACCTTCGGAGCTTCAAAACCTGAAATTGATAAGGGGCTTCTACTCTCGATCATCATCCGAAGCTTCTTACCAAGTTAATTTGATTATAATCACGGTTTGAGCATCGTTCGATTGGCACCTAGTCGCGGACCTGTTCTTCATCGAGTTCATCTCCAATCGATCCTCATACGGGTAATTAAACATATCAACACACTCGGTTTTTCATGGGGATCAAAAGCCCCATAAACCTAATTGTTAACAAACTCGAATTGAACCTCAATTAGATCGGATTCGAACTAGGGTTCATCCGATTTTGGGGGTTAACTTGAGTAGTGTTTAAAATCAATTAAAACCGGTTTCAATCGCGGCTATAAACCTTGGTTCACCGGTTCAGTGCATGCTTACAAACCAGAAGGTCCCGGGTTCGACCCCGGGCCACCTCACATATTTTTTTAAACCTCCTTTTTAAGCTTTAAAAATTCCGAAAAAAATCCTAAAAATCATAAAAATGTTTTACAAACATTAGAAATTTTTTTAAACAACCTAATTATTTTCTGAAATTTATTTCGATATTTTATTTATTTATTTTAATTGTTTTAAATAAATAAAATAACTAATTATATTTTCTACCAATTTATAATTAGTGTATAATATATAATTATACAATAAATAAATTGAATCCAATATATACATAGATATATATTATCCGATTATCGAAACAACTTTTATTTAAATAAATTACATGTATATAATTTTACATAATCGTATACAACTTATAACTTAAGTATATAATTAACATACAATATATAGTTATGCTTACTTATGTATAAATGTATTATATACATATAATTATGTATATAATTATACATATAATTATATATAATTACCTGATTATATATAATTATGTATATAATTATACATATACAATTTATTAATAAATTGTATATATGTATAACTTATATGTATAAATTTCTATCAAAATTCTTGACATAATCACTTTCAACAAACTCGTTTATTTATTTCAAGACATTCAAACCAAATAAAATTAATTAATTTAAACTACCATTCAAGACCCAATGGAAATCCTAATACATTCCCAAATTCCCAAATCATTATTATTCTAATTTGAGACACCGTTCCTTAGGTAAATCATAAGGAAATCATTGGTGTCTAATCTATCACATCCAGATCCTAATCTCATCAATCAACTGAGTATTCATATCCCCTTTTTATATCATTTCCTATTTGGGGGAAATCATGTGATACAATATATTCAAACATGATATTCTATTATTGTTTCATTCTAAATTCAATTCAAGACAGGTTATGTTATTACTTGCAATTACGTGAACATACTATGCTAAACTGGACGACAATAAAACCCTAATTCAATCAATCAATCCTGGTATCAATGGTAGATCTACTGGTTTGGATAACCCACCCCATGTGAATAGTCGAGTGGTAATTGTGCCAGAGGCAAGAGTCAATCTATGGTGTTTGTGTGGAGTCTATTATATGCAAGTGTCAAGTCAAGGGGTTTATATTGTGTCGGTTTATCTATATGCTTTACTATTGCAATATAAGTCTTAATGTTACCTTGTGAATTGGATTATTCTCAATCAATCAATCAATCTATATGTATATTCAAAACTATGACTACTCACCAGCTAATTCGTTAGCTGACTTTATTTTCTCACATGATTTCAGGATAAGCAAGTTAGTGGACTTCTACCAGCTCATTTAAGACCCGGACTTAGTCAAAATAAAAGACAATTACTATTTGTGGTTTAAATTGTTGTATTTGTGCATGTTAAACTTATGTTATCTTGTAATCTGATTTTAATATTATTTCCACTATTAGACAACCATGTGTTATGAACAATCAATCATTCCCTCGTCCGCTCCGATGATTCCGCCGTCGGTCGGGGTGTGACATAACGGTCATTTTTACCCGCTTCGTCACATTGATTATTGGACGAACCCGGGTTGGAGGATAAGAGGCGATCCTTCAAAAATCACCACGTCACGAGGTAGGAGAGGCACGAGAAGGATACACAATGAGATGGATGTTCATCATCCAGATGCACCTGTTATACGTTGATGTTCAATATGTAGACAAACAGGTCATAACATGAACACTTGTCCAAACTCATATTCATGAGAAGATTGTTGTATATTAATTCCATTTGATGTTTAATGGTTATTATTGTTTAATATTATTATGTTTTATATTATAAAATATAAATATTAAATATTAAATATTTTATTCCAAAATTCACCACCCTTCTCCTATAAATACCACCAACCTACGTACATCAAAATTCACCACATTTCACATTTCACAACTTCCCTTCCAAAACACTACTATAAATGACACACCGTCCCGGTAAAGAACCAGCTCATGAACTCCGATCGACGAGTTCAATTATACAAAAGTTGAGGCGGCCTAAGAAGCAACGTGAATCATCTTCGTCAGAAAACAACCCAGTGCATACACCATTTTTAGTTGCAGATGAAGAAGAATCTAAGAACTGGTCAAAAGATGCTATTGACTTCTACAACAACGGGGATGCGCCATATTGTGTTTCAGTTCTGTTTGGTGGTGAGTGGCTTGGGAAGGATTTTTGGGGTGCTTTATTAGGCTACGAATGCGACGGTCGTCTTTCTCCATTGGTAAAAAAGTTATATATTTTTTAGTTAAATAATTTAGTTTTATGATCTAATTATTAGATGTTAATACTTTATATCACAGCATATAGAAGGTTGGGTAGAACGGATGATGCGGATGAGACGTGAAAAGCTTGTGAAATTTGGACCATCAGGGTTGAATTGGACAATTCTACCACCTCAATTTCGGGATGAATTATGTGTGTGGGAAGATGTGAAGCCTGTCAAATATGGCAACGGAACTGATGAGTTGTACCCTCCATTTTGGGAGGTGCAATATGTTTATATTCCAATACTTATAAAAGCAGTAGAAGATTGGTTACTTATCAGAATTAACTTGCATACAATGGAGATCCTTCAGTATTGGTCAAATAACTTATATCGTGAACTATATCATGAGTTACTTCTCCTTATTTTAGATTTTATTCCATGTAATTTTTACTGTCTGATGGAACAGATTGGTTACTGGAAAAAAAATTATACTGGACCATTTATTCATCTTGATAAAAGGGATGACATGTCTTTTACAACTACTGAGGAGTACTTGCCTAAGGACGGGGGTGATCTTGGTGGTGATTCAGGGGTTTTTGTTTGTATGTTAATGCAAAAACTAGTTCAAGGAAAAACCTTAAGTATGGAGGGAGATTTTAAAGACACGTGTGCAAGATATCGACACTATATGACAAAAGAGTTTTATCAGTATCGTTATGCATATAGTCACCCTGAATGGTTTACAGAAAAGATAATCAAACGCAAGACCCACAAGTGACCTTCTTTGTTGTATTACTGCTTTACTTGTTACTTTTATTGTACTACTTGTTAGTTTTTGGATGCTTGTATTTTATAATAAAATTGTATTATATAATAAAATTGCATTATAAAAAATATAAAAATTACATTATTATATAAAAGAAATAATATCTAACGAGTGTCATCATTATCGTTTGTTGCTTCATCATTTAAGTCGAATGGGCAAGGAGATGCATTAAAAACCGGTCAACTGATTGAGCCGTCTCTTGAAATTGAGGGTAATAAGGTAGCGGGGAAGAATGGTGAGATGATTGTTGGTAACCAGTATTAGGGCTTTGATAAGGATTTGACGGGCCCCCTTCTTCAAAATTTTAGGTACCCATTTGACTAAAATGTAGAAACTGAGTACTTGAGGTACCACCGTAAAAAAAATCTGGGTTGCTCATTTGGCTTAAAAAGGGGGAGTCGAACTGTTATTCCATGGAATCCCTTTGTTCTATCATATTCTGTTGCTCCACATTATCATCAACAACTTGTCGACCTACCCGCCCTCATCCTCTACCCCTTCTGCGTAAACGCTGTGTGACAGGAGGAAGTTGAGTATCATCAACATTCTGTGTCACATGCGTTGGTAGATAACTTATATGGTTTGCATGTGCAAATTCCATATAACGGCTCGCCATATTCCTCCCCGTTTCATCCCCTGGTCTTTGATAAAACTGACTCATCCCATCCATCTATAAATAATAATAATAATGATATTAATAACAATAATAATATGAATAATAATAAATAATCATTATAACAAATAAATTATTAACCATACCATCATTCTTAATCTTTGACCATCATTTTGAAAGCCATGAGGGTTCGTGTCTTGATGAGCCGGGTTTGTTGTATACACAACAGTGCGCTCTAAATACCACCTCATGTATGCTTCAGAAGCAATTGGCGAATCAGTGTATGGTTCATTAGCAACTGAATTATGCCGAGACGCCCATGCTTGAACAAATATATTATGATGTTGTAACTAGTTTTTATTTCTACCACCTTTACGAGCAATCGAATGTAGATTTATGTGTTGCTCCCGGGTTAGTAACACACTTGTAGGGATTGGTTGAAACATCCCAAACTGTCTTAAAACCCTACTTGGAATGTGAGGCTCAACAAGTTCCCAACATATAAGGTATGTGTCACTTCTCCAGCTTTGATATCCACTTGTGCAGATATCAGGTAGAATGTGAATAATATTATCATAAGGTCTCCAATTAAACTGAAATAAAAAATATGAATTAATATGTTTTCATAATGTTAATATATACAAAATAATTTTAGATTAATACCGTGGCCTCGCTTAATGAATGCAGCTGAGATCGATACACGCTCAAACAATGCGGAGTGGTGTTTACATAACTAAGTTCACCATTCCAACTGTAATCATGTTTTCAAATATACCCGTTAACTAGAAAAATATAAGATTAGTAAAAAATAGTCATACATAAGCTTTCTTAACATACCGTGCACCATATGGTAATCTGAAATCAATAGATCTCGTATTCCAGGGACACATAGAAGGTAATCTTTCCCATGCCTATAATTGCAACAAGAATAAAGGCCCACCAACCTCTCGATTTGTGACACTCGTTGCCTTACATAATTGTCTATACAAAGATGCTAAAACTGCACTTCCCCAACTAAGTCTACCACAGTTATTTAAATTTTCAATATGACTTAAACAATTTATGTGCACCCAATTGCTAGGAGTATCAGGAAATAAAGTGGCACCAATCATAAATAATATAATTAATCTAGCTCGTTGGATGCACTGAAAATCTGTGGCATTATTAGGGAATGGTTTTATTATTTGATCTAAAATAAACCTTAGGTTTAACTTATAACCACTTACAGCGTTTGTAGCTAGTGTACAGCCGGTTAAATACTCAAACCTCATTATAATTTCAGATGCACTCATCACAAAATCAGTGCCAGAAACAACATCATCTTCAACCGGCAAACCCCATAAAACTTGTACATCTTGAAGGGTTATTGTGGTTTCTCCCACAGGTAAATGAAATGTGTGTGTCTCCGGCCTCCATCTCTCTACTAAAGCTGAGATGAGAGCACGGTCAAGTTTACGATAACCACACTCGATCACACCCACAAAACCAGCCAACCTTATGTATCTCATAATATTTTCAGGGATAGGCACTTCATCAATGTAATCCCAAAAAGCTTTATCACCTCGTCTAATACATAAAATTCCTTCATCGCTTTCTGGTTCTCGAAAATAATAATCAGCTCTATGTTGACCACTTAAAAATAACAGATCGTTATTTAGTGGACCTGGTGTAATTCTCCAGCTCATTTTATTTTTCCAAATAAACTATGAAATAATAGAATAATTAGGTGAGTAATAAAATTTAGGTTGTGTAGATAGATAAAATTTGGTTGTTTAAATGAGATATATATATTCGAGGGGTGAGGGTATTTTATTTCGATAGAGTAGTAATGAAATGTCTGGGTTTTTTTAGAACCCGCCCTTTCCAAGGGCGTGGTCTTCTGCAGTTAGGTTATTCTATTGGGTGGTGGAGATTGATTGCAGAAGTAAATTGGACGGTTGCGGGTTATTGTAGAACCCGCCCTTCCCATGGGCGACTTCTTGCTTGATTGACAACCGCACACAAATTTCGATGTGGGACAGAGGTTGCAGGCTCGGTGACAGCAGGGACAGAAGTGGCAGGCTCGGTCAATGAGGGGAAGAACCCGCCCATGGTAGGGGCGGGTACCCCTAATGTCACAACATGTCAAGATTGGTCCCCCATGTCACCTCACCTTTAAAAAAACACTATTTTTAAAAAATTCGTATTATTATGTCGTTCAAGAACATGTGTGTGTAAAGACAAAGGTTTTTATTTTTTCAGAACTATTTTCATATTAAGAACCCATGAGAAGGAGAAGGTTCCTAAGAAAACCTTCACTTATAAGAAAACTAAGCAAATTATTTTTAAACCATCGATCAATTTGATCAATGGTTAATAGTTATCAATGACAAATTTGTAAATATTAATAGATAATTAATTTAGTTA
Source organism: Flaveria linearis (assembly GCA_024085815.1). Lineage (NCBI taxonomy): Eukaryota > Viridiplantae > Streptophyta > Magnoliopsida > Asterales > Asteraceae > Flaveria > Flaveria linearis. Next base: position 51,353,717 of record CM044002.1, on the reverse strand, counting down.
AATGATTCAAGGGTATATAGGGTAGATTGTAGTTTTTTAATTTTAGAAACTACCTAAATACCTTAAATCTCTCTTTCTCTCTCTTTCTCTCTAAAGTCAAACATAATATCAAATTTATTTAAAATCATAAGCATTCATTTAAAACACAAACCTAAAGTATATTAAAAAACGAAAATGTTTTTTGCAGGATTTTTGTAATCACATACATGCTTACATATATGTAAACAAGTTCACATATATGTTTGTATATATATACGTGTTTACGTATACGTAAACATGTTCACATATATTCTTACATATATTTAAGCACATCTACATTTATGATTACATATATGTAAGCATGATTACGTATATGTTTTTGTTATGTAAACATTTATCACGTATGTTTGCGTGTAAGTAAACTTTTTTAAATATATGTAATGATACACCTTAAAGAATAAGAAGAACAAGAAGCCAAAAACAAATATATCTAAGTGGTATCTATTACATATACGTAATACAATGAAAGAACCAAAAAACAAAATCAAAATACATAAACATGGACGAAACTAAAGTTTCATAAATGCAAACCTAGTGCAGGATCGATTATGGGTGGTTTTTCTCTCAACTCACTGCGAATAACACTCAGCAAGTAGTCTATAAAGAGTTGATCACAATATACCAAGTAGCAAGCAGTAAGAAAATAAACACAGCAAGTAAATTTTCAAGGTACTTTTATATATTACCTCTCAACTCAAAGGATTACAAGACTCTTGGACTCAAATCGCTTGTCTAAAGAGTTACAAGGAGAAGATATATATAATACTACCTACAGCCGGATATACTTTGATACCAGCTGGACACCTCTAACCTTACATCTATACTACAAGACTCTAGGTGAGGTCTTTCAGACATTTTGCCTGAGAGTTGGTAGTCAGGACATGTCCCTGACTTACCTTTTGTCACCAACTAAAGTTGGTAACATGTACTAACATAAAAAGGTGAACAGTAGAATAAAGTATGGTCAACAACATGGCTCTTTAGGAAGATGCCATGCTGTATCAGAGGTCTGCAACGGACTGTCAGGGACCATACTTTTATCTGCTGGACATAGCAATGTATTCCGAAGGATAAAGTACTTCGGAAGAATAAATTCTTCCGAAGCCACTTATACTTCGGAAGACGGCTTCTTCCGAGGTTTGGAGTCTTCTTTGTCTTCGGAAGCAGACTTTGTCTTCAGCTCTTTCATCAGACTTTGTCTTCGGAAGCTCAGACTTTGTCTTCGGAAGCTCAGACTTTGTCTTCAGCTCTTTCATCAGACTTTGTCTTCGGAAGCTCAGACCTTGTCTTCAGCTCTTTCATCAGACTTTGTCTTCGGAAGCTCAGACTATGTCTTCAGCTCTTTCATCAGACTTTGTCTTCGAAAGCTCAAACTTTGTCTTCAGCTGTTGACTTCAGCTTTTGCCTTTAGTAGATATCTTCAGCTGTTGGCTTCAGCAGTTGACTTCAGCTTTTGCCTTCAGTAGATATCTTCAGCTGTTGGCTTCAGCTGTTGTCTTCAGCAGTTGACTTCAGCTTTTTCCTTCAGTAGATATCTTCAGCTGTTGTTCTTCAGACTTTCGGAAGATCTCTTGCTCAGCTTCGGAAGCCTTTGAATGTAGTACCAAAAATGACTATGTGAAGTAGTTTTGGTTGCACCAGCCTTATCATGATCCAACAAACTCCCCCTAGGCTAATGCTACCAAAACTTCACTTCCCTCTTCTTCTCAAAGCTCTCAGCACCATAGAAAGTATGTGTTATCAGTGTCTTCATTCTTTCCTGATGTGGTGCTGAGAATCTTGTACAGATCCTTGGTAGACAAAACCTCCACTCTGTCACCTTGGATTATGTGTACCCTTTGTTGGGCCCTCTGAAAAGAGTTAGTTGATGGGAACTATAGTCATATTCCCATCTAACTATTGGTTCCAATTCAGGACCTTCCACCATCTGTAGAAAGGTTGTGCCTTTGGTGGTTGGTCTTTCCTTGTCTTCCGCTCTTTTCAACTTCAACTCTTCTTCAATCTTGGCTCTTCTACTTAGTTCAGCCAAGTGGAGACCGCTGATATGATTTCTGATATGTGCAGCAGTCTCAGAGTTGGAGGGATTGGAGAATGGCTTCTCTGCAAGCTCAGCAAGGTCGAATCTGCTGAGATGCAATAGAGATGTGGCATTAAGCCTGTTGGTTTCACCATTCTCCCTTTCCACAACAAAGTTGTGAGAAGGTTCATCGAACCTCTACTGGATTATAGCATTCCTAGGTCCAGGAGATTGACTAGAAATCATGTCCTCTTTCCTGGTATCCAGCAGAGTGACCAGTCTCCTTCTTAGTCTCTTCTCCTCAGCATTGAGGGTATCGGAGTTGAGACCAAGAAGTCTTGCAGCCTGGCCCAAGGTTTCTCTAGGCAACTCAAGAAATTGTCCTAGGGTGAGGGAGCTTGAAGAGTTATCAACATAGGTGATATTGATAGGTCTCCCTCACAGGAGATGCTGCTCAAGGTGGTGCAGTTGATGAGCCTTGTCTTGAACTCCTTTATTTCCTCAAAGGAGAGATGTTGAGGAGGCTGAGGGGATGGTCTTGGTTTTTGTTGGGTAAGCTTAGGTTTAGTGGTTTTGGGTTGTGTTTTAGGTTTTAGGATGGGTAGTTTGGGTGGTTGAGGTGATGTGGTAGGTTTGGGTAGAGTTGTAGGTTGAGGGGTGAAGGTTTCATCAGTGGGTTCGGTTTTGATGGGAAAAGGGTTTGGTTCTGGTGTGGGTTGTGGTTTAGGGGTTGGCTGTGGTTGAGTGGCCGGGGTGAAGACCATTCCCTATCCCCTCCTGTACATCTCCCTCCTTTTTCCCAAACGGATGTCAGCTTTAATTTCACTGACAATCCGCTGGAGTGTCCTCTCAGACATAGGTCCCACAGGCCTACCAGAGAAGCCATAAGCCCGGAGATAGTCTTTCATCCAGGCTTTGTCATTGGACTTCTTGGTGGCAGTGACCCCTTCTCTTCTTCCCTCCTCTTCTTCTCCCTCAACTTCTCCCTAGCAGCCTTCTTCCTTTCCTTCTCCATTTGATCCTGCTCTTTGTTGTGGAGCAGCAGGATCATGTCATCATCATGTGGAGACAGTTCAGGAAGACTGAAGCCTCTTGAGAGTAGGAATTTGATCCTATCCTCTCTCAGCTTCAGGGCTGCCTCCCTTCTCTCTTCTTCTTCCCTCTCCAAGGCCAACCTGGCTTCTTCTTGTTGTTTTAAACTGGTTGACCTCTCCAAAGTCACCAACTCCTCTAGTGGTAGCAGGAGTATCTCCTCATTGGTAGCTCCTAGGCTGATGAGCTGGTCAATGAGTGTTGTCCTTCTCTTTTGGTTGATCTCTTCCTGATTGGCTGCAGCTGCCTTAGAACTAGCAGCTAGCAGCTTTTCAGTAGGGAACCTACTTTTCTTTTTGAGCTTCTCAATCCTCTCCTCCTCCTGAAGCTCTTTCGCAGTGAATTTTCTTTTTCCTTTGTCTTTGGCAGTGCTTGACTGTGGTGGTTCTTGGATGGAGGGTTGTGATTGAGAGAGAAGTTCAGCTGGTGTTTGGGTTGGAGGAATGTCAGAAATGTCCTCCCTGCTCACCTCAGATGCTATTTCAGCAATAACATCTGTGATGGTCAATTCCTCGGACATCTGGAATAAGCCTTCCGCAGCTTCTATTTCGGCCTCGGAAGACTTTCTTGTTCTTCCGAGGCTTCCATGTCAGCTTCGGAAGCTTCAGCTTGAGCTTCGGAAGATAAGACTGCTGCAGGTTCTGTCCCAACTGTTTCAGTTGCTGGGCCATCAGTCCCCATTTCCCCTTCGAAGCTAATCTCAGGTTCCATATGAACCTTAGGTTGACCAACTTCTTCCACAGTGGTAGAAGGTGCTGTCAGTCTTTGAAGCTCTCCTCAGCCCTAAAATATATAAGTGTGGTGTCGGGGCTGGGCTGTTCTAGGGAGGATCTCAATACAAACTTTGTGAAAAGTCTGTAGAGATCTTGAAGCATTCTTGAGTCAATCTCTAGAAAAGATTGAGATGACTCAGGTAGTGTGATGAGTTGGGAAGTAAGGGATTGGGTCTGTGGTTTGTCACACCCCAACCTTGACGGCGGAATCGTCGAGGCGTGAGAGTTACGATTGTTCACAGCCACATAACGCTATTGCCTGAAACATGTTAAAAATAATGGTCAACATATTGTTGGTAAGCATTCTATAGTTTTGAATACATAAGTATATAAAGATGGCAATTCAAGTTATAAGTTAGTGAATAAAGTGATTAGGGATGTTATGAACAATGCAACAATCAAACCTCGACAATGTTTTACAAGTATCAAACGACGTTAATATTCTATTAACGTTAAAAGTATATACGATCAGCTAAGTGTACTTGGATCAACCAAGCAGGCTTGTCTTACCCATAGATCTATGACTTCGCTGGGCTAGCAATAGTTAATGATTGTACATATAACGCCATAACATGGTAACCACAAAAGTTCAACTAACCACAACTCACAAGTAAATTGCCATAAGTTTACAAGATTCAACGTGTTTACAAGTGCAATGGTTAATAAGTAACATGTTTCACCCCAAAGTGTAAAAATATGAAAAAGGGGTATAGAAATACTCACATGATTGAATATGTATATTTTGGATGATTAATAAGGAATAATCTTAAGCGTCGTTTCGACGTAGTCCTTCACAATGTACCTAAATATACATTTTACAAGTTTAAGTTTATTAACAAGGTTAACGTTTTAACGCGAACTAGGGTTTTAGGATTTTGAGGTTTTATAAATATGATTAGTTCTTAAAATCGTATATATTTTATACAATAAAGATAATTTAATTAATCCATTTTATAATAATTTATAAGAAATTAAATTCTTATAACATGATTAAATTTACAAAATGTAAATTAAATTTTTATAATTGTCATAATGAAAGAATACGTAATGATTAATATAACATTTAATAATTAAATAAAATACGCACGTTTTAATAATAATTTGTACTTGTTATTCGAACCAATAATGAATTAATAAGTTAAACAATAATTAACATCAATTTTATAAAAAATGAACTAATTACATTATTTGTTTAAAACAATATAATAAAATAAATAAATAAAAGGTTAAGATAGATTTCAGAAATTAAGTAGATGGTTTTAAAAATTTTTAATGTCAGGAAAAATATTTTATAATTTTTAGAATTTTTTCTGAAAATTTTAAAGCTTAAAAAGGCCCCAAAAAAATGTGTGTAGGTGCCCGGGTTCGAACCCGGGACCTCTTGAACTGAATGTGAGCATTGAACCGTGAACCAAAGGGCCTAAGCCGCGGCTAGAATCGGTTCCTAATTCTTTTAAACATATCTTCAATCCAACCCCCGATCCATCCGAGCCCTAGTTCGATCTGAGGCCAAATTGAGCAACGACTCGAGATTGTTAACAATCAGATTGATGGGGCTTTTGTTCCCCATGAGAAATCGAGTGTGTGTGTATGTTTAATTAACCGTATGATGTCGATTTGGAGACAAACCCGATGAAGAACAGGTCGCGGTCCAAGTGGTGATCGATTGATGCTCAATCGATGATGATAATCAAATTCCTCGTGTGGGAAGCTTCGGATCACCATCACGAACTATATCCCTCAATCAATTTGAGGTTTTCGAGTCCTGAAGGTGGTCTTCGACCAAGTTGCAGGTCCGCGGTTGAAGGTGATCGAATGGTGGTGGTTTCGGGTGATTTTTCAAGTGGAATCAAGGCTGAGATAGATTAGGAATATGTATAACATCGTCCACGTTCGATTAATTGAATTATTATTGTTGTTGGTGGGTTAACCGACCGTTAAACGGTCGGGAATAAAGTTGATTCGAGGTAATGAGCTTTGGATCCGAATTATTCGATGATTGAAGGTGCATAGGGTTCGAATCTTGGTATCGAGGGTGTCGGGACCTTTAATTTGAGTCAAAACCGCGTAATTGGGCGTTTGGGGATCGCCGGAATACGGCCGGAGGGTGGCCGGAGCACTCGCCGGAAAATCGGGGGTGGGAGATGGTTTTTAAAAAATTACACAAATGGTCCCTCGACTTCCATCTTTTGTTATTTCATGTTATAAATTTCCTTTTTAGTTTCAGAAATTACACAAACACCCCCTGTACTTTATTATTATTTTTATTGTTATTATTATTATTATTATTATTATTATTATTATTAGTATTATTATCATTATTATTATTATCATTATTATTATTATTATTATTATCATTGTTTTTATCATTATTATTTTTATTATTATTATCATTATTATTATTAATATTGTTATTATTATTATTATAAAAGATTGAACGTCGTGAAAATACGAGATGTTACAGTCTCCCCTACTTTAGGAAATTTCGTCCCGAAATTTGTTTACGAGGAGGCTGAGATGAAAAGATACGAACGCTCGGATTTCATTTTGTACTCACGTTACCAGGTGAATCAGGAGATAAGCATGAAGCCACAGATAGATCATAGTGATTCTCTTTTTTTTCTTTCTTGGTGCAGTTTGTGTTTTCATTTTCTGAGGTTCACTTTGATGAACTTTCGGGTTTTGAAAGGGTATCAAAAGAAGAAAATTCATCATCGATTAAGCTGACGTTTTAGTGTTTACTTTATGTGCAATGGCAGAGCCATTAGAGATAAAAAGAGAGTCTAAAGTGTGTGGCTTCTAGTTATCATTATAAGGTTTCACGTTGATTAAGAATGAACGTTAATACAAGATGTACCGTCTCCCCTACTTTAAAGAATTTCGTTTCGAAATTAAGAATGAACTTAAATGAGCAAAAGAATTAAAATGAAAGATAAGTGTTCAAACTAACAGTGATTGACGTTTAATTATAGATGAAACGCTTCACTTGATGGAATCTTACAAGATTCTTGGCATAATGCATGCCAATTTGAACCCTATCAGTGAAATGTGAGACGTTTTGAGATAAAATGTTGGAAAGCGATGCCGAGTTACCATCGTATATTAGACTTATAAATCACAACTTCCAGAATATAATTTTGTGGTAAGGTGTATAAAAGACCAACAATGGTAAGCAAGGTTAATCGTCGGAATTTAAGAATCCCAAACGTCATCATATGAAACGATCTTAACGCATATTTTGTGAATCTGCATTTCTCCTTTGACCAACCATCGGTCTAAGAATAATACGTTATGCGAAGATCTTGGAATAAGTTTACAACTATGGTTAAGAATTTTATTAAGAATAGAAAATGAATCAATCATTCAAGATATCGATCGATGTTTTAACGTCATACCATGGTATACGAATATTTGAAACAGATACAGGTCAATTTCTCGACGTTGTGAGATAATGGGTCGAATTGAATTTTTAGCCAATCGGTCTATAATGCACCGATTGTCATCATAACATTTAAAATAAGAGACACTTAGTGGATGAAAAGTTAAACAGAAAATTCACGGGAACACGAAGATTAGGTTTTGTCATATGGAAAGGTAAGACACTTGGACACCTACCAAGTTATGTCTTTTCTTTTATGCCAAACCCATGACTACAAATTACGAAATTTTTATGAATCATTATATCCACATCGCAGTGAGGATAATAACGAGTCTTGTTGTTCAAAACCAAGTTAGAATTTCAATGATTTTCAAGATTAAAGATTCAAAAAAAAACGATTCAAGAAATGATGCAAACAATAAAAAAGGTATTTATAAACATGTTTTGCAGGATAACAAATTCCGAATATAGATCGCATACGTAATTCATCATACCCATAGGTATAGACGAGAACATTCGTATGACTAGAAAGACTTAATCATAAGTTGATAATATCTTTATTTGACAAAGGATTGTTTAGGAAGACTACCATCACGTATTTAGGTGTTGATGATATCTCAAAATGAAAGTTGATAAGTAAGGAATAAATGGTTCGATGTAGCTAGATCGAGTCAAAATGTGAAGATAAAGGGAAAGAAATCGATTTAAGAATTTACATGCGTCAAGCTTGGAATCAAAATCAACCTAAAATAATCGGGTCTTCTTTCAAGTTCAGAGATCATGCTTTGGCTTGATAGATCAAAACACTAACATTGTTTCACCCTTCAAGTTACTACATGTTTCTCGTCACTTGATTACAACCTTGGTAAGTTGAAGATCAATAAATGAGAATAGTCATTAAGATGTGGTTTTCACTCCTAACTTGATGGTGTATTCCCAAGGTATGTCCACTAACTTATCAATCAACCAGTTTGATCCCAACCAATTGTTGAGGATCCACATAAATAAGACGTGGTAACTCACCATTAAGGTAAGGAAAATCACTCCTATCTTAACGGTGAAGCTCTTACAAAAACAAAATTTAACAAAATGAACTTCTTCATCAAAATCCAGAACTCACTCCTACTTTGACGAGGACGTTTCATTTGAAAAAATACAATTCATAAAAATGATATTATCATCAAGATATGAAATTTACGTCTATCTTGATGATTGAGCTTCATAATAACAAAAAAAACAATCAAAGATTAACATTTGTCACCAAAGTACGGGTTTCAATCCTATTTTGGTGAGATCCTGTCATTTGTGAAGTACAAGTTACAATGAGAATAATTGAAGTCAATCCTCAGGATGAGAAATTGCCCTAATCCAGAGGATGAAATTTCATAAAACACACAATTGGAAACCATTTATCGAAATGAATAGAGAATCATCAAAGTAAGGGAATCACCCCTGTTTTGATGAGTTAGAATTGTTTAGGAGGTACGAGTGTTCTTAGTCATAGATTGACTTACAAACTCTCGCATCTCCCACAGTGCAGACGGTTCAAGGTTTGACTTAACGACGAAAGGAAAAGGATATCATTTAGAATTTCAGAAAATTTCAAGTTACATCAATGTATCAAAAGGAAAATCATGCTTACAAAATTTAAGATCAAAGTTCGAGGTAACAGGATTTGTTATGATGGTGTTCAAATCTTGAATAATTTCAATCAAGGAGACAGAATCAAGAACAAGAATGATTCGACAACATGATGAGATATGAACATTCGATTCACAATCGAAAGGAAAATACAAGGACTTCTCAAGATATGAGGTCAACCATAACCTTGTTGAAGATACGCGTACTTATAAGTGATCTCTCATCTCAAGGGTTTCGAGTCAAGTAAACGGATTCAATGATCGAATCAAATCACTATTTACACTTTGCTTTGACAAAGTATCCAAAGATGTAAGAATTTCACCTTACAGCATTGAATGTCTTTAGTCATGGGACACACCCTTAGAAAATTTGAGAACCATAAGTAACGATTTAAAGTTTTAAAGACCATTTGGTTTAGATTCCCAATATCTTTAGGTATATTAAGATCCATATTCACGTTGATCAAGGTATAGAAATAGTTACATGAAACGCTGAGTTCAATATCGTTACACGTTACACGTTGAGCGTAAGAGTTGAAATGTAGGATGAGTTCAATATTATCAGGAACATTATTTAGGTTAAGAATGAGAAAATATTAAAACTTTGGTGATAAACCCGTTCAAGGATTCAAGGATTTTTAAGATACAAAAAGGATGGTTCCATTTGGTAACGCATTACCATTTGGAATTATTGACACGTCAAGGTAAATTGACTCATTTGCCTTAGAGATTTGTGTATTTTGACCATAGTTTATCACTCATCCCAGAAATCCCCAGGTAGCGTAATGGGTCTCACAATGAGATTTATACGAATACGCTTGTCTTAGCCCTCAGGCCTTTTGCCAGGAAATCCAGAATACAGGTGTCTATGTGTCACATAAATTTCCTTGGTTTATAAAATCAAAACCTTGATGAGATTTGTATAGATTAGACATACGTCTAAAGATCCAGATCATAAGTATAAGTATACGATTCCACATGTCGTCGAGAATAAGATTGAGTGATTTTATGTAAGGGGAGAGTCAAAGATGAGTTTAGGGAGACAAGTAACTAAGTTTAGGCAATCCTATGCTAAGGCATCAAATTGCACATAAGAAGGCATAGCATTATGTAACATGCAAACCATGTATTTACAAGATAAAAATACTATAATGTGCATGCATAAGCTATAGTCTAGGTCACCATTTCTAATAACCTAAATCCCTATAGTTATGGGCTCTAATACCAATCTGTCACACCCCAACCTTGACGGCGGAATCGTCGAGGCGTGAGAGTTACGATTGTTCACAGCCACATACGCTATTGCCTGAAACATGTTAAAAATAAGGGTCAACATATTGTTGGTGAGCATTCTATAGTTTTGAATACATACGTATATAAAAGATGGCAATTCAAGTTATAAGTTAGTGAATAAAGTGATTAGGGATGTTATGAACAATGCAACAATCAAACCTCGACAATGTTTTACAAGTATCAAACGATGTTAATATTCTATTAACGTTAAAAGTATATACGATCAGCTAAGTGTACTTGGATCAACCAAGCAGGCTTGTCTTACCCATAGATCTATGACTTCGCTGGGCTAGCAATAGTTAATGATTGTACATATAACGCCATAACATGGTAACCACAAAAGTTCAACTAACCACAACTCACAAGTAAATTGCCATAAGTTTACAAGATTCAACGTGTTTACAAGTGCAATGGTTAATAAGTAACATGTTTCACCCCAAAGTGTAAAATATGAAAAAGGGGTATAGAAATACTCACATGATTGAATATGTATATTTTGGATGATTAATAAGGAATAATCTTAAGCGTCGTTTCGACGTAGTCCTTCACAATGTACCTAAATATACATTTTACAAGTTTAAGTTTATTAACAAGGTTAACGTTTTAACGCGAACTAGGGTTTTAGGATTTTGAGGTTTTTATAAATATGATTAGTTCTTAAAATCGTATATAGTTTACACAATAAAAGATAATTTAATTAATCCATTTTATAATAATTTATAAGAAATTAAATTCTTATAACATGATTAAATTTATAAAATGTAAATTAAATTTTTATAATTGTCATAATGAAAGAATACGTAATGATTAATAATAACGTTTAATAATTAAATAAAATACGCACGTTTTAATAATAATTTATACTTGTTATTCGAACCAATAATGAATTAATAAGTTAAACAATAATTAACATCAATTTTGTAAAAAATGAACTAATTACATTATTTGTTTAAAACAATATAATAAAATAAATAAATAAAAGGTTAAAATAGATTTCAGAAATTAAGTAGATGGTTTTAAAAATTTTTAATGTCAGGAAAAATATTTTTATAATTTTTAGAATTTTTTCTGAAATTTTTAAAGCTTAAAAAGGCCCCAAAAAAATGTGTGTAGGTGCCCGGGTTCGAACCCGGGACCTCTTGAACTGAATGTGAGCATTGAACCGGTGAACCAAAGGGCCTAAGCCGCGGTTAGAATCGGTTCCTAATCTTTTAAACATATCTTCAATCCAACCCCCGATTCATCCGAGCCCTAGTTCGATCTGAGGCCAAATTGAGCAACGACTCGAGATTGTTAACAATCAGATTGATGGGGCTTTTGTTCCCCATGAGAAATTGAGTGTGTGTATGTTTAATTAACCGTATGATGTCGATTTGGAGACAAACCCGATGAAGAACAGGTCGCGGTCCAAGTGGTGATCGATTGATGCTCAATCGATGATGATAATCAAATTCCTCATGTGGGAAGCTTCGGATCACCATCACGAACTATATCCCTCAATCAATTTGAGGTTTTCGAGTCCTGAAGGTGGTCTTCGACCAAGTTGCAGGTCTGCGGTTGAAGGTGATCGAATGGTGGTGGTTTCGGGTGATTTTCAAGTGGAATCAAGGCTGAGATAGATTAGGAATATGTATAACATCGTCCACGTTCGATTAATTGAATTATTATTGTTGTTTTGGTGGGTTAACCGACCGTTAAACAGTCGGGAATAAAGTTGATTCGAGGTAATGAGCTTTGGATCCGAATTATTCGATGATTAAAGGTGCATAGGGTTCGAATCTTGGTCTCGAGGGTGTCGGGACCTTTAATTTGAGTCAAAACCGCGTAATTTGGGCGTTTGGGGATCGCCGGAATACGGCCGGAGGGTGGCCGGAGCACTCGCCGGAAAATCGGGGGTGGGAGATGGTTTTTAAAAAATTACACAAATGGTCCCTCGACTTCCATCTTTTGTTATTTCATGTTATAATTTCCTTTTTAGTTTCAGAAATTACACAAACACCCCCTGTACTTTATTATTATTTTTATTGTTATTATTATTATTATTATTATTATTATTATTATTATTATTAGTATTATTATCATTATTATTATTATCATTTTTATTATTATTATTATTATCATTGTTTTTATCATTATTATTTTTATTATTATTATCATTATTATTATTAATATTGTTATTATTATTATTATAAAAGATTGAACGTCGTGAAAATACGAGATGTTACATGGTTCCTCAATTGTTTGTCTCTGAACTTTCTCCCCCTTTTTGGTAGCATCATCTTGAGAGATAGATGAGCTAGAGGAAGAAGTCAGTGAGACCTGAATTGGTACATGCCTAACAGACCTCTCCGTCTGTTTCTCAGCTAGTTTAGCCTTGAGGTTGTTAATCTCAAGTTGTTGAGTGGAAGTCCTTGATTCTAAGATCCTCACCTGTGATTCCAGGTTGGAGACCTTAGAAAGCAAGTACTGAAGTGTTAGTTGCATACTTCCCTCATCTTCATGAGAAGAATCACGGGGAGATGAGATAACATACCTAGTATGCTCAGTCTCACCACCAGATGTGGCTTCTTGGCACCCTGGTTTCCTTTGCTCAGAGTCATCTCTTTCAGAGATGTCAATGGGCAAAGTTGTCGTAGACTCAATCCTAATTATGTTACCACTGTCCTGAGAGCTCAATGAGAGACTCTGAGTAGTGGCAGCTGAGCCTACATGAGTCCCCTCCACATCAGTAGGACTCACCTCAGTAATTGCCTGCTGATGGGGGCTAGAGACAAGGGATCTCTCTTGGCTCTGTTGATCTTTCAGAGGGTGTTGTAGATCAACTTCATGGCCATGGAGAGATGTAATCTCTTCATCAGTACGGAGTAAAAGGTCAGTGAAAGATAAGGAGGTTAAACCAATTGACCCGGGACCTAGATCAATGTCTACAGGCATTGAGCCTATGGTGGGGCTGTCCCTAGAAGGCTGCATAGGGGAGTGTAGAGACTCACCCTGTGGGCTTAAGGCTTGGGGTTCGGGCTCAGGGGTTTGAGACTGAGGAGGCTCAAAACCCACATTGAGGTCGAATGTGAAGGATGGTGTGACCTCGGGCTGAGTGGGAGCCCATGATTCCACTCTAGCCCTTTGGGTTTGAACTGAAGGAGCTTGTTCAATCAGAGTAGATTGAACAAGGGTTCGTTTGGGTCATCTCTGGTATGTAGCTTTGATGGGTAAAGAAGATTTTGGCATTGTGGTGGAGGTTGCTGGTGTGGGTTCATCACCTGTGGGGATAACAGGATGTCACCAGGAGCTATGCGCTCAGTCATCTCTGGAGGTAATGGAGTGTACCTTCCAGTGAAGTTGATGGAAACCTTCTTCAGTATTTTGAAGATGGTAGGCCTCATTTGTGGAACAGTAAGAGCAGTTGCGCAGACAAGCTTGCTTGGTTCCAGCTCACAGTTGATTATGTGTTGAATAAATCTGGGATACATGAAGAATGTATCCCTGCTCAGATTGCTGATAAGGTTGGTCAACACAAATCGTGAGTAGTTGAATCGGAGACCTCTCACCAACCCATGAACTAGGCATCCTAGTTCATATGGGATTTGATCCCAACCCCCTGATTTGTTGGAGAGGCAGTGCAGGATAATGTGTAGCAGGAACTTCCAATGGTAAGAGAAGTTAAACTTGTAGACGGTAGACCTGCTTACATCCCCTCCATATCCCATGAGGATATAGGTGCCTTCCAAGTCTTCTTTGGGGAACTCAGTAGGAGCCCCATCATCATGAAGCTCAAGATGCTCCCTGATGAGCTGTTCAGTGATGACCAACTCTTGGCCACAAATGCGGGTTCTCAGGACTCGAACCCCATTTAGAACTGCAGTTTGACCGTTGCTCCAGAATTCGGACATATGGTTGGAGTATATGGTGGGGTTAACTGTAAGTGCAGTGAGGTATGTGGATTCGGTAAGAAAGGTGATGATTTGGGTGAAGTCGGCATCCCTTGACGAATCAAGTAATACGACTTGGTTGTGCTGAGGGTTTAGCGCCATTGAAGAAAAGGTAAGCTTGAAATTTGGGTGAAATTGCAGGTTTGACAGTGAAGGGAATAGTTAGGGCAGTAAATTGGTAAAAGAAGATGAAATTGATCAGTCAAGATTATTTAAAAGGGGATGAATTGTGATAGTGGCGGTAATAGGGTAACTGTTTGGGGTTACTGTGGGTGGTATGGTGGTTTACGGCGGAGAAATGATAGTGGCGGCAAGGATAATTTTAAATAATCTGACCATCATGGACAAAATCTTTACTTTTTACAGAGTGGGGCCCAAAAGATATCCATTACATATAAAAACCTTTACTTCCGAATGTAAAACATTTCTGAAGGTAATTGTCTTCCGAAGTCAATTTCTCTTCCGAAGCAAGGCATTGCTTCCGAAGGTAAAATGATCTTTTGAAGGTACTTTCTCTTCCGAAGCAAAGTATTGCTTCCGAAGGTAAAGTTATCTTTCCGAATGAAGAGTATTATAAGGTTCGGAAGTAGATCTGATGTAAAATCAATCGCTTCTTCCGAGACCGAAAACTCTTCCGAGAAGACAATTTCCATTGAGGAATTTTAGCTTCGGAAGATATTTAAGAATATCTTCCGAGAGTTAGTTCCTCTTCGGAAGGAATTTACACTTAGAATAATTTAAAGATCTTTTGTAACAGGGCTTAAATTGTATTGACACAAGACATTACACATTTAAAAAGCTTTTTCAAAAGAGGTAGTTAATCAATATTTATCATCCCAATAGCTGATATGAGATACTTAAATCTTTGTTCATCAAATGCCTTTGTTAATAAATCAGCATATTGTTCATTTGAGTCAACTTTGATTAACTTGATCAGATGTTTCTCATGAATATCTCTAATGAAATGATACCTGATATCGATGTGCTTTGTTTTGGAGTGCTTCACCGGATTCTCAGTAATGGAGATAGCACTATTGTTGTCAATATGGATAGGAGTAGTCATGAAGTTGAATCCATAGTCTAACATCTGATTTTGAATCCATAGCAGTTGAGCACAGCAGCTAGCAGCAGTAATGTATTCAGCTTCAGCAGTTGATGTAGAGACACAGGATTGTTTCTTGCATTGCCATGAGATAATCCTTCCACCAAGAAATTGACATCCTCCTGATGTTGATTTCTTGTCAATGTTGCAGCCACCATAGTCACTGTCAGAGTATCCATAGAGATTGAAATCACTATTTCTTGGATACCAGAGACCTAGTTTAGGTGCTCCTTTGAGGTATCTGAGGATCCTCTTTGCAGCAGCTAGGTGAGACACCTTTGGAGCAGCCTGATATCTTGCACAAATGCATGTGGCAAACATGATATCTGGTCTACTAGCAGTGAATACATCAGAGAACCAATGATTGCTCTATACTGATGTTGATCAGTATCCTCCCACTCAAGGTCAGGGCAAAGATTATGGTTTCTGGGTATGGGTGTCTTGGCAGATTTACAATCCTTCATTTCAAATCTATCTAAGATGTCTGAGACATACTTAGATTGACTTATGAAGAACCCTTCCTTCATCTGTTTCACCTGAATTCCAAGGAAAAAGTCCATTTTTCCCATGGAACTCATCTCAAACTTCTGCTTCATTATGCTTTCAAATCCTTGCATATTTGGTCGTTTGAAGAACCAAATATGATGTCATCAACGTAGACTTGTACAAGCAAAATGTCTTCTCCACTCTTTCTGATGAAAAGAGTCTTGTCAATGGTACCTCTAGTGTATCCATTCTTCAGGAGAAACTGAGACAAGGTCTCATACCACAGCCTAAGTGCTTGGTGCAGCCCATATAGAGCTTTATCCAGTTTGCACACATAGTTGGGGTGCTGTGGGTCTTCAAATCCTGGAGGTTGACATACATAGATTTCCCTATCTATATCCCCATATAGAAAAGCACACTTGACATCAAGTTGGTAGACTGTGAAGTTCTTGGATGCATCATAAGCAAGGAAGATCCTAACTGCCTCAAGTCTTGCAACAGGTGCAAAGACATCAGTATAATCGATTCCTTCCTCCTGGGTGTATCCTTGAACTACTAGTCTTGCCTTGTTCTTGATAATCAAGCCTCTATCATCTTTCTTGTTCCTGAATACCCATTTAGTGCCTATGGGTACTTGACCAGATGGTAGTGGGCATAGATTCCAGACCTTTTGTCTTCTGAATTGAAGCAGCTCCTCCTGCATCGATTCAACCCAACTACTATCCTTTAAGGCATCTTCTACCTTCTTTGGCTCCATCTGAGACAAGAAGCATGAGTACAAGCAGACATTCCCATGATGAGTTTGTCCTCTTGTTCTCACACCCTCAGAGACATTCCCTATGATGTTCTCAGTTGGATGAGTGTTATGAATCCTAAGATGAGGAATCACTTCCAGTTGTAGAGATAAGTCTAGGTTAGACATATTCTGATCAGGAACTGGATCACTCTGTCCAACTGTTGTTTCAAAGTCATTCAATGAGGACTGATTGAATGATTGAGAAACATCATCAATGGTTGGTTGTGAAGTAGGATTAACAGTTGCATGTTCCTTCAGAATACTACTTCCCTCAACCTGGTGTTGTAATGGATCACCTGAAGAACTTTGAGGTTGATCAAGTGATTCACTTGTTGAAGCTTCACTATTCCTGGAGATAGTTACACTATCAGATCTTTGAATGGTTGAAACTTGTTGCCTTTCAGCTCTTGGAGAATTTGGAAGAGGTCTAGGAAGCTCAAATAGTTGACCTGCATCAGCATCAGTATCACCTTGAGCACCTGTTCCAGCTGAAACATTCTCACAAGATGGTTTAGAATAGTTTGGAAACAATTCTAAATCAAAGATATACTCAGGTCCATTCCCCCTAACACAAGGAGTGTGCTCATTAACAACTATATTGGATGACTCCTCAAATTGTTGATTCTTGATGTTGTATACTCTATAAGCTTTGGAGCTAGAAGAGTATCCAACAAAGATAGCATCATCCGACTTCTCAGTAAACTTTGCTAAGTTGTCCTTTGTGTTAAATATGGTACACCTGCAGCCAAAGGACCTTAGAAAGCCAATGAACGGTGGCCTCTTGTTCTATAACTCATAAGGGGTTTTTCCATGGGGCTTAACTACAAGAACCCTGTTCTGCACATAGCATGCAGTGCTGACTGCCTTTGCCCAGAATGTTAGAGGCAGCTTTGAATCAGCTAACATTGTCTGAGCAGCCTCAATAAGTGTCCTGTTCCTCCTCTCAGCAACACCATTTTGTTGAGGAGTTCTGGGAGCACTATATTGTCTGGCAATCCCTTTTGAGTCACAGAATGAGTCAAGAACAAAGTTCTTAAACTCAGTCCCTTGATCACTTCTAATGATCTTTACCTTGTGATCAATTTGATTTTCTATTTTAAGAATAAAAGATTTTAAAGTTTCAGCAGTTTCATCTTTACTTCTTAAAATGAATACCCATGTAAATCTTATAAAATCATCAACTATCACAAGGCAGTATGATTTCCTTCCAATGCTCATTATACTTGTGGGTCCAAAGAGATCCATGTGCAATAAGTGTAATGGAGTAGTGATAGAGTTAACACATTTGGATTTATGAGATGATCTGTGTTGTTTCCCTTTCAGGCATGCAACACAGTTATCTTTGCAGAAAAATTCCTTTTTAAGCAAACCATGTACCAAGTTATTTTTAGCCAATTTATTCATTGTTTTAAAATTCACATGACACATGCGTTTATGCCATAGTGTTGACTCATCACTATCAGCTTTGGAAAGAAATCATGATACTTTACCCATAGGAGAAGCATTGTTCATATCCAGCTTGTACATATCTCCTTTCCTGGGAGATCTAAGAAGCACCAATTCCGGAGGAATTGTCATCCCTGGTTTGAGGATAATGCACTCATGTTCTGTGAAAGCATCTGATGCTTCTGGTCACAGAATTGAGAAACACTTAGCAGATTATGTTCAAGCTGTTTGACAAAGTGAACTTTGTCAATGTTTATTTTGCCATTGGATATACTTCATCTGCCAGAAATATATCCTCCGGCCTCACCTCCAAATTGGACAGGCCCTCCATCAAAGTTCTGGAATTGTTGAAGGAGAGATCTGTTCCCTGTCATGTGCCTGGAGCATCCACTATCTACAATCCAGACATTGTTGTTCTTGTCAAATGGACGTCCCTGCACATAAGATGAGATGGTTAGTTTTGTTTGGAAGCCCAAGCCTTGCTGGTCTTGGGCTCTTTCAACGATAGTGACATAATTGAACCAAAAGATATGCATTGGGGTTCAATAGAGGTCGTTGTTGAAGAAGAGGTTTGGGCTGCAGCATCTTCCTTGATCTTCCAATCCATCCCTTGGTTGATCTTTGAAGATGAGCTTGTTGAAGCTTGTGCAGCATGGTCTTCTTCTGAAGCTTCTTTCTTTTCGAAAGAAGCCTTCACCACCTTTTCTTCCGAAGTAGTCTTCTTCTGAGATGGTTTTAAGGGAGCCTTCTTGTTCTTCCGAACCTTAGAAGGTTTGGCTTCCGAAGCCATTTTCCCTTCAGAAGAAGTAGTTTCTTCCGAAAGCAACTTGGCTTCCGAGACCAACTTTTCCTTTTTCATCATTTGGACCTTTTGAAGTAGTCCAACTGAGAAACCTTCTCTGACTCCTTCTTTTCTAACATTATTTGCATAATGTGTGCTTGCTGGATTGTAGTAACAATCTTTAGCCATGTGGTTGTGCAGACCACACATTATGCATGCAATGTTAGTTTTCTGGGAACTTGCAGGTTGCTGTTTCTTAGGTTTCTTCTCTTCATCAGCAACTTTCCCTTTCAACTTCTGATCCTTCAGTAGGACAGGAGTGCTGGTACTACACTCCTTTCCTGAATCGGGAGTACCTACCACTTGAAATCCGGCAGAAATGAAGACACCCTTTTGCTTTGGGTCGATCTTAAGCTTGGACTCTGCAACCTTCTTGGAAGTCCTTCTAGTAGCTTTAGCTCTGCTTCTTCTTGCCTTGGTGGTTAGGATTTGGTCTTCACAGGTGGAGATGAGTGTATCCTCATGTTTCTCCCCTGTGGTGGCCACTATTTTTGCCTCATCCTTTAGTTCCAATGGAGAAGGGTCAGCAGTTGGAACCTCTTGCTCTTCAGTACCACATCTAGGTAGTCTAATAGACTCATAAGAGTGTGGTGGAGCTATTTCATTGGTTCCCAACCCTTCTTTGTTTTGATAAAACATTTTGGAATGAGAGGTTGATGCAAGAATAGTTTGAAAGCTTTGCTCAGCAATAGCTTGCTTCCTGGCCTGAGCCTCAGCTGTGACCAACTGGGCTTGAACCTCAGATAGTTTGGATATCAGATCTTTAATTTGAGTCTTATAATTAGTCTCTTCATGTTTTAAAAGAGACACAGTTTTCTCTAACTCCTCAATTTTCTTTTGATAGTCAGATTCAGCTCTCTTAAAATCAGATTTTAGCACATTTAAAGACTCAACCTCAGATCTGATTTCCGAAATGTAATCCTTATAAAGTTTAACTTTAGCAATACAGGCAGCAGTACAAAGATGTTCATATACCTGATCATCATCTGTTCCGGCCATGAGTGCTTGAGCGGGAGTCACATCCTGTACCATGAAGCACCAGTCAACTTCTTGAGCAACAGCAGCTGTTTCAGTTGACTTTTCTTCATGCTTTGAAGCAGTGGGATGTGTGGAGGCCTGTGGGGTTCCCGGGTTGTTTTTGGGAGCCTTGCATTCCCTAGCAAAGTGACCAAGTTGGTTGCAGTTGTAACACTTTGCTTTGCTCTTATCAAACCCAAACTTACTGTTGACTGGGTTTTGAGGAATTGCCTTCCAGTTCTCTTGAAGAACTTTTCGCTCTATAAGTTAAAAGAGCCATCTGTTGGACAATGTCCACATACTCCACATCATCTGGACTGAAGCACTCCAGATAATCAAAGCAAATCACCAGAGTGTCCACTTCCAGAGACAAAGGCATAACTATCCTGAAAGGAGTTGTTTTGAACCTTTTGAGACTGTGGAGTCTCAGGTAGAGTAATGTAGGGTCCACTGTGTGAGTTGTCAGGGTAACATAGCAACTGATGTTGTGGTTCTATGATTTCCCTTTCAACCACATAAAGGGCTGAACTCAGCTGGTTATTGGAGTGACCAGAGGAGTTCTGCATGTTCATCTCCATCTGGAATGCACTTAGGATACCATACAACTCTGTCAGAGTAAGAGTCTTAAGGTCCGAAGTTCTTTTGATTACAACACAGTAATGTATCCATAGTTTAGGAAGTGAAGACATGAACTTCCTAACTATGTCTCTGTTCTCAAGAGCTACTCCAATATCCTCCAGAGTATCTACTAGCTCAACATACCTAAAGTATTATTGAGTCAAGGTCTCACCAGCCTTGAAAGTAAAGTTCTCAAACTGCTGCTTCAAGAGATCCTTCTTGTTCTCTTGGGTTTCCTTGGATCCTTCATACATCAGCTTCAAAGCTTCCCATAAATCTTTAGCAGTTTTGCACTTCTTGAAGCGTCTGTAGACGGAGTTGGGGAGAGCAGTTTGGAGAGAAGTCATAGCCCTTTGATCTAGCTCTATTCTCTTCCTATCTTCTTCTGAGTAATCATCAACATCTTTTGGAATGATGCGATTACCAGTGGCAGAAGTGGTGCTTGGTATGAAAGGACCATTGACAATGGAGTCCCACATCCTTGAATCTTGACACTTGATGAAGCCTTCTATTCTGATACACCATGTGTCAAAGTCTTCAGGGGTGATCAGTGGGGACTTGGTCATGGTACCGGTTTCCATATCAGCCTTGGAGAGAGCGGCCATTTGAGTGAGTGGTTTGAAGTGAGGAGTGAAAAACAGGTTGATTTGGATGGTAAGATCTCACAATCAAGAGCCTGGAGCTCTGATACCAATTGCAGGATCGATTATGGGTGGTTTTTCTCTCAACTCACTGCGAATAACACTCAGCAAGTAATCTATAAAGAGTTGATCACAATATACCAAGTAGCAAGCAGTAAGAAAATAAACACAGCAAGTAAATTTTCAAGGTACTTTTATATATTGCCTCTCAACTCAAAGGATTACAAGACTCTTGGACTCAAATCGCTTGTCTAAAGAGTTACAAGGAGAAGATATATATAATACTACCTACAGCCGGATATACTTTGATACCAGCTGGACACCTCTAACCTTACATCTATACTACAAGACTCTAGGTGAGGTCTTTCAGACATTTTGCCTGAGAGTTGGTAGTCAGAGCATGTCCCTGACTTACCTTTTGTCACCAACTAAAGTTGGTAACATGTACTAACATAAAAGGTGAATAGTAGAATAAAGTATGGTCAACAACATGGCTCTTTAGGAAGATGCCATGCTGTATCAGAGGTCTGCAGCGGACTGTCAGGGACCATACCTTTATCTGCTGGACATAGCAATGTCTTCCGAAGGATAAAGTACTTCGGAAGAATAAATTCTTCCGAAGCCACTTATACTTCGGAAGACGGCTTCTTCCGAGGTTTGGAGTCTTCTTTGTCTTCGGAAGCAGACTTTGTCTTCAGCTCATTCATCAGACTTTGTCTTCGGAAGCTTAGACTTTGTCTTCAGCTCTTTCATCAGACTTGTCTTCGGAAGCTCAGACCTTATCTTCAGCTCTTTCATCAGACTTTGTCTTCGGAAGCTCAGACTATGTCTTCAGCTCCTTCATCAGACTTTGTCTTCGGAAGCTCAGACTTTGTCTTCAGCTGTTGACTTCAGCTTTTGCCTTCAGTAGATATCTTCAGCTGTTGGCTTCAGCTGTTGTCTTCAGCAGTTGACTTCAGCTTTTGCCTTCAGTAGATATCTTCAGCTGTTGGCTTCAGCTGTTGTCTTCAGTAGTTGACTTCAGCTTTTGCCTTCAGTAGATATCTTCAGCTGTTGTTCTTCAGACTTTCGGAAGATCTCTTGCTCAGCTTCGGAAGCCTTTGAATGTAGTACCAAAAATGACTATGTGAAGTAGTTTGGTTGCACCAGCCTTATCATGATCCAACACCTAGGTTTACATATATGTAAACAAATGATTATGTATTTGTAAATAGTATTCTCATATATGTAAACAACAAGAAACACAAATAAAAATCTTAAGCAAAACATGTTTATCATCTTCTTGGAATTCATCATCTTCATACTAAGTAATCAAGTACAATATCATCTTTGTGTCTAATATTTTTTTTGAATATTAAGGTTATACTTCATATTGTTCATTGAGTTCATCATAGTTCATCATCATGACTCAACGATTAGATATACTCATCAAGTCAATCATCAACACTCAATTATTACATATACGTATCCCTTGCATTCTGCCATTATCTTCATCGATGTTTATCTTTGTTTGTCATCATCTTTATTGAGTTCTTCGCTTTATTGAGTCCACCATCAATACTCAACTTTTGGATATAGTCACCAAGTTCATCATTAAAACTCAACTGATACGTATACGTAACCTTGACATTCTGCCATCATCTTCATCGTTGGTATCAATACTCAACTTATAAGTATACGTAACCCTGGCATCCAATCATCATCTTCATCGTTGGTTATCTTTGTTCTAACATCATCTTCCTTGAGTTCTTCGCTTTATTCCGTCATCATCTTCGTTGCATCTTTTTTCTTTCGCTAGCCTCTAACTTGATTTTGGTGATTTCATATTCTTTTTTTCGCAAGCCTCTGACTTGATTTCATCACCATTACTAAGTTTTGACCTTGATCTCATGACAAGCTCTCCCTTGTTGAACTTCATTATCAGTTTCTTCTCTTAGAATTGATCTATTCAATTGAAAAAGAAACAAAAAGCAATTACTTTCTTGATCAAATGCACATAAGAATGTTAGAATCGATTAAAACTTTTGAAATAGGTTATGTAGAAACAAATAAAGAATCGAATTTGTTAAGAATCTATTTTGTTTGATGAATTAGTTTTTTAAAATCTCTGTAATTTGATTTAATTTGTTCAACCAGGGAGAAAAAAATAGGATTTTAGTCAACAATAGATTTTACTATAAATATGTTGTATATCAATTATTAAAACACCCCTTGAAAATATTAAATATTAATAAGTAATGAAAAATTATGATTGGTTAGATTTGATTTTATTGATTTTCTTAAAACTATATAGTTTTCTTAGGACCCCCCTCCTCTTGAGAAATACGTAAAACAATTATATGTGGTGAATTAATAATTTAATGAGATGGTAACGTTTATGTTTCTATAAATTGGAATGAGGGGGGAGGGGCACACACCTTAGACTTCATTAAACTATCCTGAAATCCAACAATCGCACACTGACACATCACAAGTATTCTTAACTACCTTGAAACACCCAACAAGCTGAAAACGCAACCCTGAAGTACACTGAAACTTTATTTTAATATTAAAATAATTCAAAAGAAAATTAACTTTTATTAAAAAATAAAAATTACAATAATTTAAATAATAAAAATACAAATACAAATAAAATAAAAAATTCTAAAACTATAAAAACTAAAAATCACAAGCCCAATTATATTTCTCAGCTATTTTTCGTTTCCAGTCCAATATTACTTGTGTTTTGTTTGTGTAAATATATATGTGTTTGTGTAGATAATATTGTGTATGTGTGTAAGTATTTATAGTGTTAAAAAAAAATTTTATATGAGACGCGCCTCCAACGAATATCTTCAACAGCTATATGGCCGTTCTTCGGTTTCTTCTTCGGCAAATGGTACCTGTAAGCAACTACCCGCAAGGATGGCGGCGGTGTACCCGAGCGGGTACCCCCTACCCGAGCAGGTACCCGAGTGCGTCCCCTCCTCGCCGATATGCTATACTCGGTGATTAAATATGGTATTATGTTGTTTTATTAGTTTTGAAATAAACGTGTAAAACGAGAGAGCAAGATTTTGTAGAAGATAAGATATTAGAAAAAGGGCAAAAAGCCATCCAAGTTGAGATGGAATTGGTCATCTTCTACTATAATAATAATTATTATTATCATCATTTAAAACAACTAAAACAAACCTACCTGGAATATTGCAAATGATAATAGATCGCATTGATTAAGACATTTTTATTAATAAACAAGTTTGGTAATTATTGTATAGAAATATAAAGGTATGTCAAAATATAAAGTTTTTATAGATTTTTTAAGTATAGTTTTATAAGAATTTGACAAACATCATATTATAAATCAAAATATTGTGACATGGGCTTTAGAATTTAGAAACCATATTTTGACATGGAACTCTTTAATTTTTATGAGTATAATATAATATAAGAGATAAGATCAAATACCATTACTTTATAATGTGGTTGAAATCTAATGGAAGATGCCCACTCTGATCACGCAAAAGACAAATGAGTGGCTACACTATGTTTGATAAAGAAAACAATGGTTAATTTGGATTGTCCAATTAATAATAACGTTGGTACGTACTTCCATTATTTCAATATTATAATTATTTTTATATATTTTGTTGTCCTTTTAATATTTTATAACTTTTAATAAAAATTATTAGAATACACTGTTATTATAACGTGTTTATTTTATCTTATTTGAATGTAAGTTTAATCAGAAATCAACACGGGCAAATATATCCAATCAAATATCATATGTTCTTAATTTTATATTTCTAAATGGAAATGTGTTTTGCTTTTATAACTTTTGGTATATAATATTTTATGAGATTACGAATATAGTGTTAGGATGTATTTATCATTATCTATATATGCATCGTAACCCGATCACCGATGACGTGTTTATCTTTTTATGTTTTGATATAAATTGTATCTATAAACAATCTGGTATAGATTTTTAATTTTTTAATTTTAGATACATTTTTTACTTTTATCTTGTTATAGTTTCAAATACACCGATACAACATACTGACCTTAGTTATTTGTTTTTGTTTTTATTTTTATTTTTTAAAGAAAACGTACCGAAAACACGCACCAACAATGTAACCACACATTAGGTAAGACTATGAGGAGAAGGGCGTTATAGCCCATGGAATGCCCCATAAGACGCCCCAGAACGCCCTCTACATTGCCCCATGGGGCGTTCTAGGGCTTGAAATCCTCCCAAACTTCCTATATAGAACGCCTTGAATGCCCCCATTTTGTTCAATGCAACGGTCACTTTACTTTCTCAAGGGGCATTCCAAAGAATGCCCTACTCCAACAAAAAGGAAGAGAAAGCCCCACTATCTAGTTGACGCCACGTGACGTAAGGATATGAGTTTGGGGCTTCCTTAGAATGCCTTGTTTCTCATAGTCTAAGGTAGAATTATTGGTGCTTCCTTCCCCTTTATTATTCTTTCTTTACATTTCCGTCCACCCAAGATTCCCGTGGCCGGTGGGCCATTTGAATTTCCAAAAATTGTAGTAAGATATTATATATTATAGATAAGACGTTAATGAAATTATTATATACAACGAAATATTTAAGTTATAATCAATAATATACGAAAAACGACAATGATTGTTCATAAATATTCATCTTTTGTTTATATAACATTTGATATTTGGTACAAAGTTTTTCATCTTTATCTAATTTTAGTAATTTTAGTCTCTGTCTACTTTAACCTTTAGATAATGCAACTAACAATTGATTATGTGTGAAAATATATCGTCTAAAAAATAAACTAACTTTGGATCGCAATTGTCCTTGACTCTTGTTTATCATCACTACAAAATAGACATCAAGTAGAAATTGTTTTCTTTGAAATTTGAAAGGAATTCTTTATCCAAATGTGTCAAATTAAGACGTGGATAAAAGTCTGATTTCTTATGTTACTTCCGGATATAATCTAACAAGCTTAAATAACATGATAATGTTATCACTTTTAGTATTGTTGCATTACATAAACCATCTTTTTTATCAGTATTATGCGACGTAAGACACTAATTAACATAATATATAATTAAAGCAGTTAACTTTTGTTTTCAAAATTAAGGTAATCTATTACAGAAATGAAAATATGGTAGATTTAAACAAAGACATATAAATATAAATAAAAAAACTACTTGAAAATTAATTAATCAATTATAGATGAATGAGTCAAAATTGCTCCTTTAGGTAAATTGATTGATAATAAGACGAGAATTATGCTAATAATGTAAACAAAGTTCTTAATATATGTAATGATAATTATAATTTTGAGAAGAGATCTTAAGATAACCATAATATTATGTGAAAAATAGAGAAAACCAATAACATCGATTACATAATTTATATTTTTTTATCACTATCCTTTATATTTGTGTATGTGTATATATAAATAAGGGTATGAGTCAAATAAAAAAACCATAGCATGGTTTTACAGATACATCACATATAGGTTACGCATATGTAACCATTTTTTATTCGACATAGTGTTACGTATAGGTAAGATTCTTCATTCTCGTATTTATGTTCAACATATATGTAACAAAAACTTAAATAACCTTTTAACAATTAAAATAATAAAAACTTAAATAACTTTTTATCCTTTTAGTCTGACAAGACCTAGATTTGAACCATTCTGACCAAGACCAAGAAAAGGGGCGACCCATTCACACTGCCTTCACACTTGCACACCGCCTTCACCCTTGCACACCGCCTTCACCCTTACAATCCGCCACCTGTCGGCGACCCCTCTCCAGCAGTCTCCTCACCGCGCGACCCCCTCCTCCGCCAAACCCCACCTGCGACCCCCTCTACCGGTCCACCAGAAACCAAGACCGAAATCTCCTCTTCACTAACCGGTTCGACCACCGGTTCTGCCGCCAGTTGTACCACCATTTTGACCGCCGGTGTGGTGGAGGGAAGTCGGGATTTGAGGAGGGGGTACCACCATTTTGACTGCCAGTGAAGTGAGGGTAGTCGGATCGACCGATTTGAGGTGGGGAGTTATGTATGTTGAGTGATAATGGGGGAGAAGATGAAGTTGTGTGTATTGGGTGATAATATGTTATAAAGGGATCTGTTTTGGTTTTAGGTGCGTGAAGTGCAATCGCCTTTAACCGTAAAATATTATTTGTGGATTTGTTTACGTTTGTTTGAAAAGTAACTGATAAAATAGAAAGAATTCAAATTTTGTTTCGTGCAATTATACGAGTTAAATAATTGGACAATATTGTTATTTTTATTTTTCAGAAGAGTCAGTTAGATACTGGATCAAACAGTCAAGTTTCAGTAAGATGCAGACTCAGTCAGAACTTTTAACTGGGTCAGCTTCTGACTCAGTCAGATCTTACTGAGTCAACGGTAATCAAACTGCCCCTAGTCTATTGTACTCACCTTTTTTTCTAATATTTAACTTTTTTATTTTAACCAATACTTTTACATCTTTTACATTGATGCTACTTGGCAAGGTTTTATGCCTCCCGGTGCAACGCAGTTGGCTAAATACTAGTATATTACTAATTACCAACTTTAGTATGCATTATGGGTTATATTATATGTATTAGTGGTTTGTACTCATCTTTTGTTATTTTTTCAATCTTTAACTATTTTATTTTTAATCCAATACTTTTACATCTTTTACAATTTAGCCTTAATATTTTTATATATTCAACTTTGATTCCTATACTTTTCATATTTTACAAACTTTCATTTGCGTTGCATTCTAAATTTTCTAGTTAATACGCCGCAACGTGATGTAAAAGTATTGGGTGTAAATATAATATAACGAATGATTAAAAAAAGATAAAAGATGGATACAAACCGCTAATACATATAATACAACTCATAATGCATACTAAAGTTTGTAATTAGTAGTAATCAGTATTCAGCCCCATGTGTTGCCATGGAGGCGTAAAACCATGTCACGTAGCATCAATATCAGACCGTCGCTAGCGATCACCAACACCAGATATCTAGTAAAACAAAAGAAAACGAATGAAAAATAAACGTAAAAACGTTGAACTATGCACGTGCGTTACGACGTGTTGATGTGTATAAATTAAAATGAAACGTAAAACACAACGTGGCCATTAAACAGAAAAAAGTAGATGTAAAAATGTTGAACAACATAAGCATGTTGCAATATGTCAACTCGAATAATTAGACAGAGACGTAAATGAAAAATTTGTAGACGATTTAAAGTAATTATACTCTTGCTCTTTACCATTTACCATTTATCATTTACTCGATGGTAACACGGGTGATTCTTAGGGAAGGTAAACATTAAGAGGCTTTCTTTTTTCCTTTTTTAATTAAATTAAATGAGTGTGACAACCTTCTGTATTATCAGCTTAAAATATTTTAAACAAAGGCGCAAACGACGAAACATCAATATTCATTAGGCTAAAGCATGAGATATCACAATTAGGCCACATCCTTGTCACATATGTGTTAGATATAAAGTACAACCTTTAAGGATTTAAACCACATATCCTTGTTACTTTGTGACTACCGTTGTCTCATATTGCATGTTAGCTTTATACCTCTTACGTTGTGACGGGGACACACTGCGGTGGGTAATAACGGCCGGTTGGTGTTAGGTTTTGAAAAAGGATTGTTTCAAACATCAAAACATTGTATCAAAACAAACTTTAGTTTACTTTTATAAACCTAGATGATAAACGAACATATACTATTTATTGAGTGGTGAAGTGTTTGATTTTGATTGGACTTGGATAAGTATAACGGGGGACCCAAAATGCTAATTATATTCATCAGTAGATGGAAAAAAAAATGTGATAAAATATAAAAAACATAAAAGTTCACTGTATCACTAAACTAAAATTTCAATATATATAGGCACATATGTCTAGTATAATAATTACACTAGTCTAGTACTCTTAACAATAAAATGATAAATGATAAGTCATCTATCACGTTCTCTTAAGTATTCTTATTACAACTGTTCAATTCACTAATTATATTTTTCTAATAACATCTTTTCTGCTAGTCGCTTACAAAGATATTCCATAAATGCATCAATTTAATCCTCAACATAGCTTTGTAATAACACCATTCTATCATTCTATCATCTATTTAGTTAGTTACTTGAGTACACTAGTATCATTCAAGCCTACACAACATAGAATTCTTCATCCTTGTAACCATATGAAACATAGAATTCAAGCAATATCTTATTTGAGTCCACAAGCAATTATAAAAAAAAAAAAAAGAACTTGTAGTATTCTCATTTTTTAAATGTACATATACATTATTCTATTTTTTTATGATATTTAGACCGTTTTCAATGGATGTTATGGTAGAACGTTTGCGACTCACCAAATGCCTAGGTGAAGTAGAGAAGCCAAGAACATATGTTCTATCGATGAGAGAAGTAAGTCCACATAGACGGGCAGTGAGGTAGGGACGTGCATGGAGTGGTTTGGTATCCGAATCGACACCAGGATTTTTTATTATAGGATTTCCAAACATATTGATTTCGGTTAATTTGATTTCTGTTTAGAGGTTACGGACGGGGTATTCACATCATTCGTTTAACCCAATCCATGTAACTAGTAATTAAAGATAAACCTAGTAAGAACATGAGTTCTTTTGTTACTCATTAATTAATTAATTAATTAATTGTTTTAACGTAAAGATAGCCTGAAAGATGGACCGATATTATGTTGCTTCTACCTAGGAGATTAACACATCTATGTAACATGTTATCATTATATTCATGCATTGCAGATGTCATTATAGTGATAGTTTCTTGCTTTGTTGCTAGATTGTTTGCGATTCAATACAATTGTATTTGGCTTAACATGCCAACTTGTAATGTAAAACTTCTTTTTACTTCACTAACAAAAGTGATCATGGTAGTATTGTTCATATATACAGTTTTCAACAATCATTTCAAGCTATATATAGAATATATATCAGGAGCACCCACTAAATGCTCACGAGTGCATGCATTATTGGTAGTCTCTCTTATGACTTTGACTTTTTTTTTCTATCATAGTTCAACTAACATTAAAATATTACCTACATGCTAGGGTTATGTGTTATGAGATAACACCAATCCTTAAGTTATCCTATAATATTGTTTTATGTGGTGTTAATTATATATCGCATAAAATCTCTGATTAAGTATTCAGACCCTGTTGTGGATCAGGTTATCAAGGGTTCTAACAAATTATTTAATTTCTTTAATTTCTTTTAAAAAACTATTTAAATGCATGAATATTAAAAACAAAAGGTTACATTAAAATATAAATAGAAAACATTACATATTTTTTTTAAAAAAATAATACAAATACTAGTCAAATACGAGATCATCGAATCGTCTAGCTCACAAATGCTCGACCAATTCATGATGAAGGTTTCCGTGTATTTGACGATTATTGATTAATGCTATGCTTTCAATTATTTGTTGATCAGGGATTATCAATTCTCATTATCTTCTCATCTGTCTAAAATCGTATCGGGTTTTTTAGAAATCAGTAAAATTAGATAAGTACAAACTATGCTCATTATCTTCTCATCTGTCTAAAACCGTATCGGGTTTGTGATCAAATGAAAACATTTTTTTGGAACCCCAAATGTTTTTTCAATGTCTTTTTTTGCGGACTTTTTTTTTCGAGAAGTAATTTTGTTTGTATACGAGTAGAGACGTGAAAGCTTCAACCAGTGACGCCCATTAGTTATAAATTCAATCAACAAGCACCTGTATCTCAAAATGTTCTCCAATTTGCATGAAAAGATCGAGGGGGTTCGATGTTGTCGATAAGGTTGTCGATTAAAGGAGATTGATCAATGTTATTGAGGTCGCTATTTGACCCGACAACACCAAAAAACGCATGTCAGAACCAAAGATCATACGAGGCCGTCGTCTCAAGTATGATAGTAGCAGCGGGGTGATCACCACGGTACAACTGACCTCTCCTAGCAGTAGGACATATAACCCACTCAACAAGCGTACAATCAACGGTACCGAGCATTCTAGATAAACCATGTCATTCACGATGCACCTAGTATATGCGCTAAATGTCATACATAGAGGGGCTACGCAAATATCTTCAAGAATAAGTCGAAGCGATTTCTACAAAAGTTTTCAAGTGAATCACGTGTAATTTTAAAATATTATAAAACTAAGGAAATATTTATATACCTAGACAAAAAAATTTAAGTGAATCACTTTCAATTTTTATACCTAGACAAAAAAATTTTAAACGAATTACGTTCAATTTTATTGGATATTTGTAAATACTTGTCCAACGCGTTTGAGGTAACACCGTATTCTAGTTTTCGAAGAGCCGCCGTAACTTTTTAAAACTCTCTTTGTCATAAATGCATTCGGGAAAAACAGTGTTTTACCAAAGTGTTGTTAGCATCCACTCGGTCATGATTTAGAGGTGAAGATCTCGTTAGTGATTGTTGATGTTAAGACTGGTCAATCAAATGCTCGACCACCATCTTTCCCGTCTCAAAAATGAGTTCGTCTTCTTCGGAAGTGATGTGTGTGGGTATATATATATATTTTTAATAATTTTCGCAACACTTGGTTTTAAATTTATAACAATGATTTTTACCTTAAAATTAAACAACACACAAATAGGCAAATGTACCTATCGTATATGTAGCATAGTTTAGGTAAGAACAAAGTATCGATCCAAGAACATAATATCTACTAATAGTAAACCTTTGTTATTATTTAGCCGGAAAATATAGATGATTTGGTAATTTTTATATTTTTAACTAAAATAAACATAAATAGATAAATATAGATAGAAATCAAGAAAGATAATCAATCAAAGGGAATATTCACTTAGACTTATGAATCCACCTAGCCAAACAGTGATAAGATACACAAATTTATGATAAGATCATTCTACACACGTGTAACATGGAAATAGACTTGACCCCATCAAGGCTACCTAATCATATGACTCTTTGGAAAGTTAAAACGATATTAACATAGTAACCACCTAAAGTCATTCTATGAAGAACCAACGATATAATTATGTTGAATATAAACGTAGGCTAAACTCCTGCCAAGGTTATTTATTCCCATAATTCTTTGAAAAGCTAATGCGATAAATACATACCAAACAACTCCAATCACGTAATGTAAACAAAATCATGAAGTCCTCCAACTTGTGAATATCATATACGAATATATGAACTACAAATTTACGCTAGTAAACCATAAGCACATATACACAATGATATGAGTAATTCATAACAAATGTAATGGCCTTTTCAAGCATATACATAAGGATGCACATTTGAATAACAACATACATGTTCGAATCCCCATCCACCGTTACTAGTCAAATGCCATGAGTACACATACATACATATACATATTCATGAATAAATACCCTAACACTTATGAGTTTTTACCATAATATGGCCAAGATACGCACGAGATTTAACATATAATCAAGTCAAACAAACACACATAATCATTGAAGAAGACTCAAGACCATGTTAAAGTCATCAACATAATCATAATCAAAAATTACATGTAGATCATCAAAGTTAGCTAGGATCATCTAATCTAAGTGAATCAAGAGTTTTAGCTCATTGTAACTATAAAAACACTCAAGAAACTTGAATAACTAAAAAAGATACATGGTTAGATGAAGAGATTATCAAACCAAATCAAGCTAGATGAGTTGTATGTTGTTAGATTCTTCTTTAAAATACTTGATCTTCAATCTTGACTTCTTTTCCTTCAATAGATGCTCAAAATGGTTTTGGGGGCTGGAAAGAACTAAGGTTTTTAACCCCTAAAGTTGTATTTTGAAAATAATGCTCAATTTAGGTTATAAAGTGAGATCTGTGCCGTCTTGATCTGATGCTGACATGGCCATATCAGAACGTGACATGGCTATGGCAATTGCCAAATTTTAAAAATTCAACTTATTTCTTAAGTTTTTCATCAAAATCATCAAGTCATAATCCAAAACTACAAAATTCATATGAAACACAATTAAATGTCGTCCTAAGTGAATTTGTAACAAAAAGGCATTCAAAACGGGGGATAATATGCGTTATTAATATGTATAATTTTGAACATATCATGAAGATTTAGATGAGGAGGAACTTCATTCCATCTTTAAAAAAGTATTTTTTAAATAAAATAAAATGTGAAAGAAAAGGTGAGTGAAATGGAATGGTGTGTATAAAAATTAAATGTTATATATAGGTAAAAAATAAAATAAAAAAACTTATTTTATTTTATTGAGCCTTTAACAACTCTTTTTATTAAAGAGCACAACCACCAACGGTCAACACCCGCTACCAGCCTCACGCAGTCACACCCCCCGTCGCACCCCACATCACGACACCATATTGTGTTGTACTCGATTAGGATGGCAAGCGAGGTGGCTCATGCCCTGATTCACCCCACCACAAAATCTTAGTCTAACCATATTAGTTTTGTTATCACTTACGCCACACGAAAAGTAAAACCGACACCACATGTTATAATTAACTAGCGTTAAATCCGCGCTTCGCCGCGGTTTGATTTGGAGCGTATACAATAACATCATAATTATAGTTTTTGGGATTATCATGATTTCAGTGAGTTCAACTATATATACACTCAGATTGTCGCTACACATGTTTTAGTAATTTATATTATATTATCATGATACAATTATCGAACATTAAATTGTTATAGATACAATAACACGACAGATACACGATATTATATTGTAACTAATATAATAACATGAATATTATAGTTGTTGTTGTTGTTATTGTTATTAACCTTATAATAATAATTATTAGTAGTAGTAGTATTAATATGATAATATTTATTATTATTGTAATTATTTTTTAAAACTTATTAAATAATATGTCATTAACTAACATATTTTACATAAATATTTAAATTATTAAACTCACAATATGCCCCTAAAAAATATTAGTATTATTGTTATTATAAATATGAAGATATATATTAGTTGTGTACTTAAATATTTAAATAAAATAATACTTAATTTAAGTAGTAAGTAGTTATAAAAATATAATTAGTAAATATAAATTTAAATGCCAATTTATAGTATCATAAATAAAATAAAATAAAATTTAATGAAAGTTAAATAATATCATATTATAAAATAATGTATTAATAATTGTATTAAATAATATATTAATTAGAAGAAGTTAATTAAATAGGGGGGAAAAGTTAAACTATTATATAAAACACATGTATTCTATACTTAAAATGCTGTATTTGGCGTCTTACACTTTGAATTAAATTACTATCTTGTCATCTTAAGATATATTCATCATATAATGGTCTGCCTCGCGTGACACGACGGGTGTCACCGAGTCTCACTTAAAAAACACAATCTAACCTGACCTGACTTAAACATTAATTATATTTTGGTGTTATTATTATTATTATTATTATTATTATTATTATTATTATTATTATTATTATTATTATTATTGTTATTATTATTGTTATTGTTATCATCATTATTATTATCATTATTATATATATTATTATTATATTATTATTATTATTATTATTATTATTATTATTATTATTATTATTATTATTATTGTAACTATGTAATATTTAGTAATTATATACTTATGTATATAAAAAAGATAATACTTAATATTGGTTGATCGGAAAGCTCGGGCAGGAGTAGGACATTCCATACAATTCCGATTCGCTACAGACCAATTACCAGATCCACCTATCATCTAATAAGATATAGTTATAAATAGATAAATAGTAAACGTAGATTTAATTATTATTTTAAAAGTATTATTAATAAGATAGTACTTAATTTAGTGAATTGAATGATGTATTAATTAGAAGAAGTATACTTAACGAGGACAATTTAAGAATTAATACATAACACACTTGTATATTGTGCGTACCTTACATTTTAAATAAAATTATAATTGTATCATCCCTAAATGTTTTATATAGTAGTATAGATTAGTTATATCTTAACTAAACAGTCTATTAATCTATATATAATGTTAAAATAGTAACTTAGAGGGACACTTGGCACATTTCTAGGCCCTCTAAGTTTATTTTTCTCGCCTCTCTCTCCTCTTAAATAATTACCTAAATTAAAAAATTATTAAATAATCTAATTCTTTTATAGATTAAATTTTTTAATAAATTAAAAAAGATGACTTTTTATTAATGTTATTTTAGAAAACAATTTTTATACAATTAATTTTTTTCTCAAACGTCTAACTTTTTTTAAAATATAAAATATTTTAAAATTGGTATTTTTAAAAAGTAAAATTTTTTATAAACGAAAAATAATTAAAACTAGGAGTTATAATAAAAATTTTAAAAAATAACGTTTTTAACACGGTTCACTTTGAAAAAAAAATATTTAACTTTTTTTGGAAAGAAAGTTTAAAACAAAAGTTTAAAAATTGATATCGTTATTTTATTACTTATAGTTATTACTCATATGTAATTTTAATAATATTTTATTTTAGATTAGCATTTTATACTTCATAAAATTTTATTATATTTAATATTTTATTTTTTTAACCAGTATAATACACGGGTTTACTAAATTTTATATTAAATAATAACAATTAAGAGATATTATGAACATTTATAACCCGATCCAACCCGATTCAATACTATATCTCTATATTTAATTACAGGATCAAAATAATTCAAAAATAATTTAATTATTGCACATAACTTTTCAGTGTATATTATTCAAATCTTAATTTCTTCACACTAATATCCTCACACACATTTAATATCTAGCCCACGATTTGATCCGTTAAAAGTATTCCTTTTAAGTATAAAAGAAGACAGTTTCTGTGACTGTATATTTCACTATGACAATAAACAAAAGTTAAGGTCAATCTCTGTCAAGTGTCGGTTTATAATTGAAAGATCCTATTTTTACGAATGATCAGATTTATAGCATCTTGTCAAAAGTTAAGAGTAAAGATAGATTGAAGTTTTTAGCTTTAGACAATAAGTGTAAATTTACTAATGTTACTACAAATATAGTTTACAAGGATGTTTTTACTCATTTGTGACCTTATAATCAAAAGTTGTTATGTCTTATTTGATATATAACACACTTGATTTTATTTTTATTTTTATATTATTTAATAATTGACTCTTCACAAATACGTGTAATACACGGGTAACTAAAGCTAGTTGTTCATATAACGATATAGATTATTTTAAATATTTATAATTTATAATTTTAATCTCCCTTATAGATTAATATCTTACAAAGCAAAGAAACCGAGAAACACTGAATGGAGTCATATGAAGCAAGACCCAAGCGGTCAAGCCCACCATACTCTTATCAAGCACCATCAGCACACAATCATCTCTCCAACTTCTTCTTCAACCTTCTAGACCCTCAACAAAAACTCCATAGCAGCTCCGGCGACCGACACACAACCCTCAGACACCAACGTTCCACAACTTCCGACATCCAAACTGTCAGCAATGACATCACCCGAAAAGCCACCGCCGGCGATCATCGTCCCACCGGCATCCCCCCGGGTCCCCAAATCCGGCACGTTGACCGCCGGAGGTCAACGCAAAGTCGCCATAGCAGTCGATTTAAGTGATGAAAGTGCATACGCCGTCAACTGGGCGGTGCAGAACTACCTCCGCCCCGGCGACACCGTCATCCTCCTCCACGTCCGCCCCACCTCCGTCCTCTACGGCGCCGATTGGGGCGCCGTTGAAGCACCCGACGCCGCCACCGATGAAGAATCGCAACAAAAACTCGAAGATGACTTCGACGCCTTCACGACAACCAAAGCCAACGATCTCGCGAAGCCCTTGGTCGATGCTCAGATCAACTTCAAGATCCATATTGTGAAAGATCATGATATGAAGGAGCGATTGTGTTTGGAGGTTGAACGGTTAGGGTTAAGCGCTGTGATCATGGGTAGCCGAGGGTTTGGTGCTTCGAGAAGAACTTCTAAAGGGCAGAGGCTTGGGAGTGTGAGTGATTACTGTGTGCACCACTGTGTGTGTCCGGTGGTGGTGGTGAGGTTTCCCGATGATAAAGACGGTGGTACAGCCGTTGGATCGCCGCTTCGAGTTAACGGTGGCAGTGAGGGGTTGCTGCATCCGGTGCCGGAGGAGGAACCGGAGTTTCATGATGCATCTGATAAGCATACAGGTTAGGATCTTGTTGTTCTGGATCTAGGGTTTATGTGCAATTACTTCAGAAATCAATCAATTTAAAGAGCAACAGATTGATAGTGCTCTTCAATTACAGTTTTTTGTGCCCAATTTGTGGAATAAAGAGGGTCTGTTCATCGTTTTCATAGATACTGATCATTGTCAGTTATCAGTTGTTTATGGTTTATGCTATAGCTACTCTACCTTCGGGCGTGTTTGGCTTTCCTTGAACTTATTGATTTTTCATCAACTTAACAAGTTAGTGTCAGTGACTTATTAACTTATTTTCTCTTAACAATTACATTGTCAATTACTATAAAATGATTTTTTATAAAAAAAGCACTCCCAAACACCCACTCCATCTAATCTAAGACTCAAATCGCCATTAAAAAGGTCGGGCCTGGGGCATTGCGTTTGACATAACCTGCAAACGACAGTTTAAAAAATCTCAAATGGCCTTTTGACCTGCAAGCAGTTGTTTGTTGGGTTTGAAAAAGCACGCCCTAGGCACAAAGGTGTGGGCTAAGGCGCAAAGGTGTGGGCTAAGGCGCAAAGGTGTGGGCTTTTTGATACTCGGGGCGTATGGTGTACAAAAAACACACATGAGGTGCAGGAAAAAAAAGCGCCTCATGTACATGGGAGGATTTTGTGTTTAAGAAAGCTCTACTTTTGGCGTTTTAAGTTACATTAATAGGTTATTTATATATTAAATCATATTTAGAGTAAGAGCTGCTATAAACCAATGAGAAATATAAAAAGAATATATATATATAACTATATTGTGCCTCACGTATGAAAAGCGCTGTGCTTTTGCATCTTGCTTTGCGCCTTGGTGTGTCTAACGCATTTTAAAACCAAGGCTGTTTGTTGAAAGATAAACGGTTGTTTGTAGAAAGTGTGGGATTAGATTTGGGGATGGTGTGGCCGTGT
This sequence comes from Flaveria linearis, assembly GCA_024085815.1. Lineage (NCBI taxonomy): Eukaryota > Viridiplantae > Streptophyta > Magnoliopsida > Asterales > Asteraceae > Flaveria > Flaveria linearis. The sequence continues at coordinate 51,315,470 of CM044002.1, read as the reverse complement.
GGGTATATCAGTTTTTTTTTATTTGCAACATTACAAATGAATTTTTGTTGGGTACTTTTGCAGATCTTGAGAAGCCATCTTGAAAGTGTAAATGTTGTATTGAGAACCTGAGAAGATATTGCAGTGCACAAATGTATGAACTTGTAAGCCTTTTTGGTGTTTTTAATTTTCTTGCAGGTGTGTGTTGTGTGTGTGAAAGTTGGGGACGATTATGCAGAGGTTGGTTTCAAGTTGTTTATGTGTTGAATCATCAGCTTTGACATTGTTAAGTTCTCGATTTGTCATGTATCTCTTTACATTCATGAATTATACTAAGATGAGATCAGGGTACTCATGTTTCGACTTTCGAGTATGTTTGTATGTTCAATTAAAATCTTACCTACAAGGGCAAACCCGGTGCTACTTGGCTTTGCATGTGCTGGGTCTTGAGAGGGTTTTAGGCTAACTTTGGCCATACATCAGTCTTACCTTGCATCTTTGCAAGAGGCCATATAATTATCAAATATGCAAACGAATTTCATGTATTTACTTTAATTCACAAAGTTTATAAAAGAGCGTGGGGGTGGAGTTTGTGGTGATGGTTGAAGTCATAGGATACAATATTTTCTACAAAGCGTAGAGGTAAGGTGACGTACATTAGATCGTGAAACGAAATGTCTCTTTCCAGACTCAGCGCAAATTCTAACTAAATAGCACCTATGAGTACTTGAGAGGACGTATACATAGCTTGTTGGCTTAAAAACTTCTATGAAGCATACAAGCTCGTATGTTGCAGACGCCTCGAATAAGATATAGACTCAAACTCTAGGTATGTACATCTCAATATGCATCTGAATGACACTAAATCTTCGTATCTCTTTATTCTAGTGCGATATTACGTAAGAATTTTAAGCATTGTGTTTCAGCGTCACGAAAGAGAGTTTAATATATAACAGGCGACATTCATGTATCGTGTAGTAGTCAAGTCTACCAACTGGTATTCAGTTTTCCCACTGTAGGAGCTTAACATCAGGGTTTTTTAGTAACGTGTCTTAATTTTTATTGAGTACATAAGCTGAGACCGCCGTCCGAAGGAAATTTTGTTAATTATATTTTGAAATATGAATCAGATCATGTTTGATCTCAAATAGGAAACTAAACATCAAAACAATAAAACTTACTTGTGAGGATACTGATCTTTGACAAGAAGGATGATGTCATGATGTATAGAGAGATCAATAAATGATCTTAAGAGGTTATTGTGTAGTTTAGTTATCTCCCTAACTTTTCTATTTCTATTTATATTTAATAACATGTAAGGGGAAACTTAGAGTATATTTAATAACATGTAATGGTAAACTTAGAGTAAATTACACTGATTGTCCCTGTGATTTGTTTAAAATTTTGAACTTAATCTTTAAAATTTTTGAATTGTGAATATAGGGGCTAATTATGTCATTTGATGAAACTTATTTAAATGATTCGTATGCCGCAAGTTATTTCTAATATTTTTCACATAAATGAGTGATTATTTGTGATAAGTATACATAAATTTGATCAGGTTAAACACTCAACAAGTTTTATATTGAAACTTAAAGCAAATAGTTATAGTCATTTGAATTGAAGTTAATTCGAGACCATCAACCGTCATACTAAAGTTTGAATATAAAACATTAAACACAAAACCAAATGATTGAAATAAACTCTTAATATACAGTATTCATCTGTACATATTTGCCTATAGATTATTAAGCGCGCATATAAGTTATTATAAATAAAATAAATATTCGTGCAAATTAAATTAATCATTAATGCAAACTTGATATGTTATTATATAAGGTCTCTAATAAACTTATCATTGTTACGAGTTCTTGAAAAGTTGTGGGTTATGACTTTTAGTCATTAAATCTGTAAGTATATGTTATGTGCTAATGATCTCGATACAAAGATTGTTTTCTTCTACTTGTTTTCGTACGAATAAATATTTTGTATCGAGATATAAACCACCTCCACTCAAATTGTTACTGTTTGAAAATTGGCGACAACCGATTGTCAGAGTAAATCTTCAACGGTTCTAATATGAATTTAACAATTTTGAGTCTTGGCAATGAGATTTCTTAACTTTTTCACATGACAAATTGCATTATAAACAACAGCATATTCCGCCATCATTATAAAGGTTGTCATCAACTGCTGTTTATGATTCCTCCATTAAATAGTTCCGTATGCTAAAATATAAGTATATCCCGAAATTGATTTATTTATCGTTTTTACTTTTATCCAAGTCAGAATCAAAGTATTTCATAATTACAAACTTAAGAGACAATTCCTTCTTAACAAGTGACAACTGAATCATTGTAATCATATCCTAAAAAACTTGTAGGAGAATCATTAGTAAGATGGTCTAAATCTCAGCCGACTTACAAAGGTAATCTTTCGTAAAAGAAGGTTTATTTATGGCTGTTTCATTTGTGTTTCACTTTGAATTTTTAAGATGAGTTATTTTATTTTTATTTTTTGTGTTCAATGTGAATGTATTTCATGTATTTTGACTTGAGAAAGTATTTCATGCATTTTACCTGATGTATTAGTACTCAACAGATTTGAGTTTTTTTACTACTGCAATACAGTTTTAATAGATATTAACATTTAGTTTAATAGATATTTAGTTTATTAATGGTTGTAATTAAGGTAGCGTTTAGTGTTCAACCAATTACCACCGGCCACCACTAACACCACAACCACCTCCGTCAGCCGCCACCACCACCGGGCGCCGCCACCGCCACCACCGGGCGCCGCCACCACCACCACCAGAAACCACCACCACCATCTTAAACCATCAACGCCACCGAAAACAACCACCACCCATCACCACCATAAACCATTTTACATTTCATTCCTTCATTTTTTTACATAACAAATAACATAAAGTAATTATTCATTTTATTATTAAAAGATAACCAAACATGATAATATAATGTACTAATTTATTTCATTCTCTTATCCATTTCATTTTTTCATCCAATTCATTCCCTCATCTATTCCGTTCACTTATCAATTACATTCTTTCATCCATTACTTTCACTCATCCATTCCTTTCACTCATCCATTCCTTTCACTCATCCATTCCTTTCACTCATCAATTCCATTCACTCATCAATTCCGTTCTCTCATCCATTTTTTAACACATACCAAACAGACCCTAAATATTATGTTTCAAAGTCGTAACTTAATAAAATAATAACCAAATTTTAAAAGTATTTAAATTAAATAACTCAAGTTTAAAAAGTGTTCCGATTAGATCACTCAATTTTCATGTTTTATTTAAATTATAAGTTTTAACATGTTTTTTTTAGCATTTTTTCTTTTTGTTTCATAGGAAATAATTTTTTTCTTTTTTCTCGATGTTGATGTGGAGCGGTGGCGTGAATTTTAGGTAATTTTTTTATTTTTTAATATAATTAACATGTTTTTATATTTTTAATAAAATATCATATATTTAAAATTCCGGCCCTTACGTCTTCTTCTTCATTACTTCTTGACATAAGAAAGTTCGATTATGACTCGATTTGATAGTTTAATACCATGTCTTTCAATAAAAAACTTAATAGGTGACAAAACAAATGCCCACTGAATCCATGCCTCAACGCGTAGAGGGGATAATCTATCACTATATAACAAGGTAGGAGTCCATATTTGCAAATTATCAAGCATCATTTTTAGGATGCTGAGTCATATTCTTAAATAGACGTTTAAACCTTAACTAGTTATTTCTCCCGCGTGTTGCCGCGGGAGCTTGATACAATAACTCGTCCTCATCCATCATCATCGACCCATAGATGTTACCCGCCCATAGTGAATCCACAAAGGGGAAAACAAACCATCAACCTGAAGTGGAAGATGAAGCAACACTCGCAGGAACAGATTCCCAACGTGTACGCTTCGCCCGTGGATTCTAAAGAAGCCAGCACACATGATAAGGAAAAAAGATTAAAAAAGATTTCAGGCTACACATACAACCACCACACATAATACAGAGCATCAAACAACCTACCTCACCAATAACAGAACAAAAGCATAAGAGAATGCATGCTACAACCAACTATAACACTAAAAAAACTCATACGCTAGAATGACATAAAACTTCAAAAGACATAAGTAACCTGAAAACATACATGCATGTAATAGCAGCACACAGTATAACATGCTTACCAGGCGAGAAGACGTTAACCCTGCAAGACAACAAAATAACAGAACAGAAATAATTACGAAGTATAATAAAAAGGGTAATGACAATTACATCCCATAGCAAAAAAGAATTATAAAAGTGGCAAAAAAAACCCAACCAAGATATACATAGTAACAATACTTAAAAGAAGACCAAATGTAGAATGAGGAAAACATTGATAAAAAGTAATCATTCGTATGAAGAAAGAAAGGGGCATCGATACAAACCCAACTGAAGAACAACTCGAAGATCTAACACTGCTCTGTTCAACTGTAAACCAGTAACACAATATTAATAATACCAAACTTTTTAAGTTGGTATTTAACTGACCACACATTGATCACACATTGTCAAACACCAGTAATAGCAAACATATTCAAGTATATAATGCATCCAAATTTATGTAGAGTTCACGGGACAAACATGATTCATTTAGGTATTACTGCAATTCCATAAAATATATACATACTTCCAGTATCTATTAAATAAACATATAAAAAAACACATCACATTTCTCACCAAAATCTAGCTAAGCGATGACTGTATGTTAATGTTCCAAACGCATACCTAGATGAACATGTAATCTGCGATAATAGCGAAACAACACAACCTAAACAAATTACTTGGCAAACGAACACATATTGTAGTTTACATTGAAATCTTGTTCCTACATGCAACAATAATAAACATTCAAAAAACAGGGATTATTTACACATCGTTTCAACAATATGCTCACTCAACTTCACGAAATCTGTTGACCCCCATGGGACCGAGTCAGCATCGACAGACATTATCAACCAACCTAAAACACTCAACTTCATAATATAACCAAAATTACTAATCACCATCAAGAACTCTCTCTTCTACTTGTATAGATCTCCCTGACTACAGTTCCAGTATCTAAAACATTAGCTCTGCATCAGGCTCTAAAATATTGCAAAATGATTTCTGTCAATTCCTAAGGCAAATCTACAAACATTTTTTGCATTTTACAATATACAAATTTGGTTTTAAATTCCTTGAATTTTGTTGTAGAACTAAATTACATCTTGCTGTTAATAGATTCTAAACCTGGGTATCTATTCAAATGAAAAATCTTTATATGTTTGGTTGGCGCAGTCATGCACACCACATGTTTGATAAAACGCCTAAACGAAATGCCCGCCTATCGGGTTTTAATCCTTTAATTATCATCTGCTCCAAAAGCATGGGTGCCTCTTCGACCCGTCTGTTCTTGCGAAGACCATAAAAAAGTGTCGTAGGTAATGACATTTGTTGAAATACCCTCAAGCTCCATTGGATCAAAAATTCCTCCTGTTTCATCAAATTTCTTGTGTTTACAGAACCGATCAATAAATCCATTTCTCTCAGAACTCTCAACCTAACCTCACAAACCCAAAATCCCCTTACAAATAGACAAAAGAAACCCAACAACTGAGCTATCAAATGCTTGAGACCATAGCACCAAATTCAACAAACAAACCAAAAAAAATCACATGCAGATCCAAAGAAGAATTACCCCAATCCACGAAACGCAAACAAAGGAGAACACGGAGCCATAAACACCATGACAACCCAACAACAAAGACAGAGCAAAAGAGCGAACATCACGAACCTGCAAATCAGAGAGGAAAGCAAACGGAGGGAGAGCACCGGTGAAGAGGAGTGGCGGAGGGAGGGCGTCGGTGAAGAGGAGCGCGTTGTGACCCATGATGCCGATGATCTTTGTTCCGCCTCAGCAGACCCGACTTCGGAGAGCCGCTTCGGCTCCGACCCGGTTTCGGAGGTCTGTTTCTTGATCTTCTTGGACATAGCCCTCTCACTACTTCCTCCTTCAATCCATGATTGAGATGAACCCAGATGAGATTTGAGCGATTAGGGTTTTATTGAGGTGTGGAGGTCGGTGGTATCTTCTTGGAGATAGCCCTCTCACTACTTCCTCCTTCAATCCATGATTGAGATGAACCCAGATGGGAGATTAGGGTTTTATTGAGGTGCGGAGGTCGGTGGCACTGTAGCCACCGACATAAAGGATTAATATGTATATATAATTTTAAAACAGATTCCCAAATAGTTACTATTTTAGTATTACTAATTATCAAGTTATGGTTGTATTGATTGTTGTACTATGTGCATAAAAGGCTGTACATATTTTTTTATTAATTTTATTTAAACCCAATACTTTTAGATATTTCACAATCTAACGCTATAATTTTGCACTTCCAATTTTAATTCCCTATACTTTTCATCTTATACAAAAATTTTGAATTATGGTTTAAATTTTGAGAGTTAAAACGTCGTAGCGTGCACATGTGTTGTTACGCTTTTTTTTGTCATTTAACATCCACATCGCAACGTGCGGGTCCTAGATCGACTTAGTTATTGTTTTTAATGATTTATGTTTCACGTGTGTGGTTCATTGTGTTTACCTCTACTTTCGGTTTGGTTTTATTTTTTCGTTTATATTTCCTCTTTAACACAAGCTTTTCCGGTGTCAATAGTCGTTGACGGTGGTACGACATTGGTGTTATTTGACATAGTTTTACCCCCGCCGCAATGCTGGAACTTAATATTAGTTAAACCTAACTGATAAATAATAAAATAGTATTCACTACGGTCTGCAGATTAAGTTTAACTTTTTAGGTTAAAGAGTTTTTTTATATCAACAATAATTAGACATATTGTCCAAGAGATGATGAAACGACCAAGAAAATGAGGAGAATAAGACATTGACCCGTCACCAAACATAATTAGTCCTGAAATGTTGTTTAGTATTCGGAATTTAGGTGCTGTTCTAAATTAAATTTTAATTTTTCCGTACATTCATTGAGATATATTCATTTTTCTTAACTATTGTTATGCAGTTAGGATGACACGTTCAAAGACATAAACAAAATAAGGTTATGTAGTTAGGATGACAAGTTCAAGGATATAAACAAACTAAGGTTATGCAGTTAGTATGACACGTGGAATGTTTATGTGGTTAAAATATTAAGCAGCAGAAGGTTGAACTATCTATATCAAATTAAAACTTTTGCACCCTAAACCTATTAATATTCACTTTCTGATCTGAACCACTTGACTCGTTGAATTTAGAGTTCAGGTGACTACGAAGACTAGACATCGGAAAATGAACCTGATGAAGGCTGGCCAATGACGCAGTTGAAAATAATCTTAAAGTTGGCCACATTCTTTTTTATTTAAAAAACTAACGGGGCTTAACTTTAAGTTAATAAAAGATTGTTTGATAAAAATAAGCTCAAAGTTAAGATTGTTTTTAAATATTTTCTGAGTTGATATTAATCCCGGTCAATAATTAAAAGTTGAAATTATTTAAATCTAATAACCCAATAATACATGAATCTTACTCTAATTAATCAAAACAAATTTGCCACTTGTCATTCTCAAATGATTGTTTCACCGCATGTCAGCTTGTCGTAACATTCTTATTTTAAATCGCTTAAATTTTGGGATTTGTAACCATTTTCAGTTTTCGTTTTTTTATAAAAAAGTTAATTTAAATGAATGAAATTTCTATATTAAAACTATTTTTGGCTATAAATGCGAGATCGTGAATAGTCCTTATTGGCTATATTGGTGTAGTTAGTTCTATTGGGTAGTGGCTGTTGGAATTGTTATCATTGATGTTAAGTTGGAGCGGTGTCGTTTGAATCGGTTTGGTTTGAGACAATTGTTCTGACGGTTTTTGTTGTTGGGTTTGTCTGCGATGCTTTTGGAACATGTTTGTTTTTTCCGATCGAGATTGATGATTTCGTTTTATATCTTGACTGTTTGAGAGAGTTGTAAAATTTCTTAGCGTCGGAGAGCGTAAAATTCAGTTCGAAAATTATTAAAATTTTAAATTGTATATTTATTTGCTAGATAATTTTAGTTTTAAAAATGTTTTAATGGTATGATGATCAACATTTAAGCGGTTAAGATTTTCAACCCCCAAAATCAAAGGGGCATTGTTACCGTTAGGTGCAACATTTTAGTGAGCTTGGGATAAATTTTACCAAAATGACTATGTGTGCTCTTATTGAAGCTGGAAATACCGAAATAGAGTTGAAGGAAGTTGACAAGTCAACACTACTCAATTATTCGAGTTCTCAGTAGGACATTTATGGTGTATAAGATGCCAATTGAGACTTTTTTGTATGTTTTCTTAGTCACCTAACTAAATGAACCGATCTTGCACCACACATGCTGTTGGGACCACTCGGAAAATAAATTAAATCAATATTACATAAGTGTTGGACATATAATATTCAATTTATAGTTGAAATAGTCACACCTAAACAAATGTCATTTAATCTAACATTTACTATCAAAACAAACAAGTTTGCATTCAACCTAAAAAAGATGTTTACAATCTGCTTGGTAAAGTTCCTTACTTTAACACTATTACAAAACGACAGTATTATAATGCTAGCATTACATGTATTTTGTAGCACTATCTAAAGAAACTACTGCAGTCTTAACAGTAAACTTTCACAAAGTTAGTGTGGTAGAAGTACTAGCTGAAACACAACATGTTTGTTGTAATATTGTTCTCTTACGTGAGATGTAGCGAGCATCATTGTCTCTTTTCTCCTCTTGTTTATCAGTAGTAATCTCTATTAACCACCATTGTTGCATGGATAACTTGCACGCCAAATTAATTACAACAATGTAAACTTTACAATATTTGATGCACTCTTCTAAGATTCAAACACTACTCTTTTAACCATGCATTGTACGCACCATTGCACCAAGTTAAACGCAAACTTATTAAAATGAAGTTTCTTAATAAATATTTCTATATGAATTTTTGTATCGAAGAGTATAATGTTGTAGCTATTTAACAATAATCATAGTATATTAATCAAGTAGTCCAACAATCTCACACATTGTTTCCTTACTTTTTTTTGTTGTTTTATTTCTCACCTATAAACTTTCAAGATAGTTAAAATTCTCAAGCTTGATAATAATCCTATACTAGTGCCTAAAGCTCTCGAATAAATTGGTTCGAGCTCAAACCGCTATAAGCCAGATATAAGTATCTCTACCTTGTATTTTTACAGATGTATGTTTTCGTACATAACCTCTAAGTCATATGACATTGATGTTACAATCCCGTTAGAATTCTAATTAATCTTCTACTAATAGAAACAAATCAAGCCCTACCAACATATAGTAATCTTCTACTAATAGAAACAAATCAAGACCTGCCAAGATATACTAATCTTCTACTAATAGACACAAATTAAGACCTATCAACAACACCTATATAGTCAACTAACACTTCATCTTCTTTTCTACAAAGATAATAGCAAAATCAATGGGACCCAAATTCACATGTGCCATCAACAAAACCTGCAAATCAATCAAATCACCCAAAATACCAACTCAATACACACAATTAAACACCTAACAATAAACCTTTGATCATCATCCTCTTCACACAACATGAAAAAACTCCATTTTCACACCACCATCATCATCTTCAACTTTATCTTCATCTTCTTCCTCTTATCCTCTGTTCTACCTCAAGCCACTGATACCATCACACCCACACAACCCCTCACCATCAATCAAACTCTAGTATCCAATCGCGAAGTTTTCGAACTCGGGTTCTTCGATCCAGGCGGTAATAATCTGTATATAGGCATTTGGTACAAGAAAATCGAGCCGAAAACCGTTGTTTGGGTAGCTAACAGAGACTCCCCTGTTCACTCTTCGTCTGCGAAGCTAACTATCGGCGATAATGGCAACTTAATACTGTTAAATCAAGCGGAAACCGCCGTATGGATGTCGAATCAATCATCTCCGGTGAAGAACACGGTGGCACAGCTTCTGGACTCCGGTAACTTTGTAATTCGTCCGGAAGATGATCAGAATCCGGTGAATTACATATGGGAAAGCTTCAAGAACCCGACGGATACTCTGTTACCCGGAATGAAGCTCGGGTGGGACCGAAAAACCGGTGTGAATCGGTTTTTACAGTCGTGGAAGACGACGATCGACCCGCATTCGGGCGATTATTCGTTCAAAATGAACATCAATGGCTTCCCGGAGATTCTGCTATCAAAGAAAGAAACAGGGGAGAAAACTCTGTACCGGAGTGGCCCGTGGAACGGAAGAAGATTCTCCGGTGTACCGGAGATGAAGGGCGTGAGCATAATCAAATTCGAGTTCGTAAACAACGACAATGAGATCACATATTCGTTTGAAATGAAGGATGATTCGGTTTATTCGCGGTTGATCATGATTTCTTCGGGCACGCTTCAACGGTTCATTTGGGTCGAGTCGTCACGAACATGGAGCCAGTACTGGTCCGCACCGCGTGATCAGTGCGACGAGTATAAAAAATGTGGGCCGTTTGGGGTGTGTGATGCAAACGCCTCACCAATCTGCAAGTGTATGAAGGGGTTCAAGCCCAATAACCAGCAGGCGTGGGACCTGCGAGACGGGTCGGGCGGGTGTGGTCGGGCCTCGGGTTTGGATTGTGGGTCGGACGGGTTTATTCGACTGAAGAACATGAAGTTGCCCGAGAGCTCGAGAGCGTATGTTGATCGGAAGTTGAGTTTGAGCGAGTGTGGTGAGGTTTGTAGGAGAAATTGTTCTTGTGTTGCTTATGCTAATATGGATATTACTGGATCCGGGTCGGGTTGTGTGATGTGGGCTGTGGATCTTTTGGATATGAGGCGGTATGCTGATACCGAAGGGGGCAGGATCTTTACGTTAGAGCTGCGGCTTCAGATTCGGGTATGTTTATTTTTACTGTACAAATACCACTAACACGCTAACAATTCACAACTAATAAATCATACAAGTTGTATGAGCTTATACGGACCGTAGACTTGAACAAATGAACCGTATGAGTTTTTATAATATTATATGCATATATGGGTCGTATGATTTGTTATAGTTACATATTGGTCCGTATAATTTTACTGAAATTGATAGATGCGATGTGCACACCAATGAGAAGTAAGTTCATATGGTTCACGTACCTTTTATACGACTCGTATGACATATTAAGGTGTTAGCAGGATGATGTTTTTAATCTTTAACTTTTCTACATTAAGAACTTGTAAAGTACAAATAGGTAATGCTAAATATTTCAATAATATAATAATATTATAAATTTTAAAATTAATAGTATACAATTGAGATATTCACTGTTTACGTTAGTAAAATTTTAAGATAAAGAATAATAAATTAAGAGTTATAATAAAATATTTTAAGTATTAAGTTCGGTTTTTCTCTCTGAGGTTTGACCAAATAACTATTTTCCTCCAAAATATTAAAACTATTAATTTACCTCCAAAAGTTTAATAACTTGTTTCAATTTCAGTTCAAAATTTCATTACTTGTTTCAATTTAAATTCATAATAATAAAGCTTTTGAATTAAAATTAAAACGAGTTATAAAACTTTTGAAAATAAATTGATATTTTTAATCTTTTAAAGGAAAATAGTTATGTAACAAAATTGAAATTAACTCTAGTTTTAAATAGAATAAATGTTGTGGCATTTAATTGGGTGCATTATTTGTGTCTTTTATTGCTAAAATAATGTGATGATTTGGATCAACCTTGTAGTATTTTTTTTATATTAATATACTCATGAGTTAAAAAATTAAAATAATAAAATCATTAGATTTTATTAATATTTGTGTGTTATATATCATCAGCAATTAATAAAATAACAAATAATCAAAATTTAAGAAATTATAAATAATAAATAATAAAAATCAGGAATTATAAAATTATAATTTAAGATATGGTATAATTAAATCATATAATTTAGTATGTTTTAATAATTTATTATAAGAAGATTTATATTTTAGATGCTTAGTTATTTGGTTTACTTATTTATAATTATTTTTATTTAATAGGTCTGAGGATAAAAGTTTAGACTTTGTCTTTAAAAAACTTTCTTTTATTATATAGTATAAATATAAATATTTTATTAATAATAACAGTGTGCATAGTCAATGAATATTGAATAGATTATTACCAGATATTACAAATAGAGCTAAATTTGAAAACGTTCTAGATTTATTTATTGCCAAGAAATAAAATAACATAGAAATGATGTGACTTGGGTTGAAAGTTCTTTCCAAATATTCAAATGTGGTGATATGAGTTTGAGCAAATATTTTTATTTTAAAGGGAGATAAGATTTCAACAGAATTTGCAATTACTTTTACATTCTATTCTTCTAAATCTTCGTTTGTTTTAAAATTATAAAAGAACTAGTTTTAGCAAACCCGTATAATACGCGGGTTGAAAATATAAAAACAACATAACTAATAAATGTATAAATATTTCGTATAATTAAGTTACGTATTACTATAACAGTGAAAAATAAAAATATAAAATTTATAAATATTCAAATACTCTTTTGAATAATATCATATATAATTGACCCATGTAAAATTAAAATCCAGTTGTCTTAAAATCATACTAACCTAAAATAAATAAATATATCAATAAATATTCTTTTCCTTTTTAATTTTTTTAAATTGAATTTTATTTAGCTACAAAAATATGTATAGTTCAAAACAGAATGAATTTTAATATTAGTTGAGTTTCTTAAAATAAAAAACTTGACTAAAATAATATATTAGTTTAGGCGGGAAAATTTTTTTGAAGAGTAACATGAGAGTGTCATGTGGCATTTTAGTTACTCTTTTATTATATAGTATAGATACATTTATAACATTTAGATACTTATCATCAAAAACGACATTTTTCTTTGCTTTTGTCATGATTTTTTAATTAACATAAAAGCTAAAAGTTAGAACTTGAAATCTGAAAGGATAGTAAAGATGTAATCACATAAAGACATGGCTATGTTTACTAACGAAACATATTTAAATAGAAAACTGTATGAATACTATAAGCATTTCTTGTTTAAATTTTTTTTAAAAGGTGACTTTCTTAAGAGTGACTCAATGTCACATCGTCCCCCTGGGCGACCCTAGCCAAGATCTGCCCCAGACTATGTTGCCTGAACCGGGTCCACGTTGGATTGTCAGACTTGGTTACGGCGTTCCCCCGGAAACCGTACTGCCTCCACAAGGGTTGCCCCTCTGGAGTAACAGCCGGATGAAAACCGGGGTCGAGCTCTGAGAATCGGCCTCCGCGACCACTGGCTTAAAGGAAAATTCTCTTCATTGCTCTAAATGTCCTCAAACTGGTACCAACGAGGTTCGAACCCCTGACCTCCATTTTGGGAGGGGGGATTCTCACCGTTGGACCAAAGTCTGAAGGACGCATTTCTTGTTTAAATGATATAGCTAGAGAGAAACATTAGGGTGATTATATGAGTATATAATTATGTTTTTGTGTCATAGTTAAAGTAATTATTGCAAATATTTATATGATTCTTACAATAATTCGAGGCTACTTTTGGACTACTAATTAACTTCGTGGCTGCTTTTGGACTACTAATTAATCATGTGAAATTGCCTTAACATCCGTTGCCGACAACCTATGAGCAAGGTTACATATTTGGTCCATATACTTTCAACTTTTGACCTTTCATACTTTGTCTAAATATGTTCAAAAGTTTCTAACCACTCTATAAACTTTCATCTTGAGTACCTTTTGACCATATTTTCTACCTTTACTTTACTTTTACATCAAATGATAGAAAAACCTTTACCCTTTCCAATTCAAATTTTATATCTATGAGCTTTTTAAAGCAAGGATTAGTACTAGGGGTGTTCAAATTCGGATATCTGAAATTCGGATATCCGAAATTTCGGATTTTCGGATATTTCGGATTCGGTTTCGGATTCGGTTTCGGATTCGGATATTTTTGAACACCCGTAGTTAGTACATTCATTATGAGTTTTAATAGTAAAACCAAAATAACATATAAAAATCTCTGCCTCCTCACAATTGAACAGTGTTTGAATCCATAACACCAACTTGAAAACAAAGGAGAGTTAGAAGGTTGCGCAGCATACTGCTGATGTAGCGACCACAGCGGTGCGGTGATACCACCCCTTGTGCGGGGTGAGATGCAACATACTCGTTATGGATAGTAAAAAATTGAAAATGAACCCTTTTTGTTGAGTAATTTGATAAAGCTGAAGTCAACTGCACTTGAACTTGGTCAATGTTACATTGCTTTTACACTTTGTTGTTTTAGTTAGTTTCATTTTGTAAAGTGTTCAATATTTCAGGGGTTGAAATTGTCAAAGTTGTAATTGGTTTGTTAACATGCCGTTAACAACCGTTAGAGTCAAATTTGGGGGAATAGGTTAGTATATAAGCTTCTTGCTTATCAAATGTAATCATCTTCTTCAATTTCTATTTCAATTCTGTAATTCTCAATTCGTAATCAATAATATTGGTGGAGGTACTTTAGTAATCGATTGATTTGTTTTCATTCTCTTTTGGTGTTGTTTCAATCACAATAATTGGTATCAGAGCCGGTCGATCAGCTCGATTCAAAAGAGGGGTTTTGTGATTCCGCGATTCAATCAATCGATATGGTGCATACCAAATTCGAGTTAGAGAAGTTTGATGGCAAGAATGACTTCGGTTTGTGGCGTTTGAAGATGAGAGCACTTTTAGTGCATCAAGGACCGGTGGATGCTTTGTCCGGTGTAATGCCCAAATTACCTGCCATTGATGACAAGAATAAGGAAGCCTCAGAGGCCAAAAGAAAGGAGATTGAGGATTCTTGGAACGAAAAGGTTCAGAAAGCACATAGTGCTATAATCCTAAGCTTGGGAGATCGGGTTCTTAGAGAGGTGTCTAAGGAGACCACGGCGGCCGGAATTTGGTCGAAATTAGAGAGCCTCTACATGACTAAGTCCTTAGCTAACCGATTATACTTGAAAAAGATGCTATATACTTTCTCTATGACATCAGGTAAGTCTCTTGAAGATCACACGGATGAGTTTAATAAACTCATTTTGGATCTTGAAAACATAGATGTTAAATTGAAGATGAAGATCAGGCTATATTGTTCTTGACATCCCTTCCATCATCTTTTGAACACTTCGTGGATACATTGATGTATGGAAGGGATACTTTAACAGTGGAAGAAGTATTGGCTGCCCTCAATTCAAAGGAATTGAAAAAGAGAGTCAATGGTACTGATGATGTTGGGGATGGTTTAACTGTCAGGGGAAGATCAGAACATAGGGGTTTCTCAAAAGCAAAGGGGCATAGGTCTAAGTCTAAGTTTAAACGTAGATGCTTTATTTGTAATTCTGAGAAACATCTTAAAAGGGATTGCCCAGATAGGAAAAAGAAGAAGTTTAATAATAACTATGCTAAGTCATAAAATAGCAGTAGTTATAATGCCTCATCCCCTGAATCTTCAATTGATGGCTATGAAAGTTCGGATGTGTTGATGGTTTCAAGAGGAAAGGGTGCACAGAACTGGATTTTAGACTCAGGGTGCTCATACCATATGACATCTCATAAAGAGTTTTTCCAAGATCTTATGTTACAAGATTTTGGGTCTGTTCATTTAGGTGATGACAGGTCATATGGTATAAAGGGGCAGGGTTCAGTGCAACTTAAGTTGGATAGTGGTGTTGTAGTGAAATTAGAGAAAGTAAGGTATATTCCTGGTTTGACAAGGAACCTTATTTCTCTAGGAATTTTTGAAAAACAAGGTTATAGTATTGTACTCAAGAATGGGAGGGCAAAGGCGGTGAAAGGTTCTTTAGTTGTGATTTCAGGCACAAGGGTGGATAATAATACATATGTGATGGATGGTGATACATTGCAGGGTCAAAGTAACTTGGTGGAAAAGAATGAGTTAAGTGATTCTGTACTTTGGCATAAGAGACTTGGTCACATAAGTGATCAAGGTCTTATGGAGTTGAAAAAACAGCAGGTCATTGAAGGATTCAAAGGTGGAGAAGTGGGTTTTTGTGAGCATTGTGTTTTAGGCAAGTCACATAGAGTTAAATTTGCCAAAGGGATTCACAGAAGTAAAAGTGTACTTGATTATGTACACTCAGACCTTTGGGGACCTGCAAGGACTCAGTCTTTAGAAGGAGCTAAGTACTTTGTGTCATTTGTTGATGACTTTTCAAGAAGAGTTTAGGTTTATGTGGTTAAACACAAGAATGAGGCTTTTGAGAAGTTCTTGGAATGGAAAGCCTTGGTTGAAAAACAAACTGAAAGAAAGATTAAAAAGTTAAGGACAGACAATGGTCTTGAATTCTGCAATGAACAATTCAATAATTACTGCAAGAAACAAGGGTGTAACACCCGGACCTCCAAAGAGTCCGTTTAAGTTAATTAAACATGCGGAAATTGGACCCAGAAAATTTCATTAACAGTTAACTCCCAAAATATGTGTTTCGTGTCAACCGACACTCAAAATGAAGTTTAACAATCCATTTACATAACACATAATAAGAAGTTTCAAAATAATGTTAACGCGTTAATTTCTACAAAAGAATCGCGTATGCAAATCCCGTTCGATCCTTGTATGCCCCATCGATCACTTTAGCCTTCCGGTCCCGTAACACCTGTAAACACACGTTTAGACATCCATTAGTTCATAGGAACTAAGTAAGTACATTCTATCATTCATTTCGGGTCTTTACGGGGGTTTAAACGGACTCGGAACGCGTTAAAACGACAATCGACAAAAACTGTGAACAGGGCCCACCGTAACTTACGGTAGCCACCGTAAGTTACGGTGGCCCCAGATCATGTTACGGTGGTATTTTTCTGCTGTACGATAGCATTTTTCACCCAGAACCTACCGTAACTTACGGTAGCCACCGTAAGTTACGGTGGTACCTGCAGCATAGTCCATATTTTTGACCCGTTAAAGGTTGTTTCGCGTTCCCGAGCCACCCCTTTCGATCCCGATTGTTCCAAACACCTAGAAATAACATATTTCATCATATATGTGATTCCCACGGAGTTTCAACGAGTCTAACCCGACTCTTGGCAATATACCAATTTTTTATTATTTTGGTATTTAATTCCTTATTTAGCCCATTTATGGTTCGTTTGTTTCTTTAGAGCTTTTGACCGTCCCGACTACCATGGAACCGATCTATTATCACACATTGCATATGTTTGGTGAGTTCTTAGACCCAACCCATCCCATTTGCTTATCATAACGCAAATTTCCTTTTTATACCGAATTTGACCCTTATAGGGTCAAATCCCATTTTAATGAGCGGTTTGCCATTCTTTCGCGAATGACCGCTTTCCTTGGCGTTACCCAACGTTCACACACATTGCAAATCGTAGGGATAACCCTTTACCCTAGTGTTCACACACGATGTGAATCACTTTAATTCGGGTTTGTCCTTTTCCCCATTCCCATGGGACGGTCACGCACGTCGTGACTCGTTCTGTTCCACAACCATGTGGTATAACACTAAAGTGTTATTTTCCTTTATGTTCACGCACGTCGTGAATCATTTGTCATAGAAGCTCACATACGGTGCAAGTCAACTATTTATCCTCTTTAAACGTGGTTTTCATTTTGTTTGAGCTTATAAGCACATGGTCACACACATTGTGACTCATGCCTTTACTTTGTTATGCTCAATTAAAGAATGTCTTACCTTGAGTCCGGAAGTTTTAAGTGGTCAATTAAACGTGTTCCTTGCCGGTTCCCTTGGATCCGCTTGCCACACCACTTCCTATTACCATTTTAAGGACCCATTTAACACATAACATTCATTTAATCACACATATGGTCTATTTGACCATTTATCACATTTAACCTACAATCTAGGCTTTCACATTGCACATTTCTTGCAATTAAGTAGTTCATTCATGATTTTCATCTAATTTAGGCATTTCATCAAACACCTTATGTGCATAACTTAACATATTGGTTATTAACTAGCTTTTAAACATCATCAAGCTAGTTTTACACCCAAATCACATAACACACATGTGATTCATCAATTTCAACCAAAGGTTATGCACCTAATCACATTTCTACAAGAATGAACATGGATTCTACAACTAGCAACTAGTTTACATAAAGAATCCTTAGTTTAACCTTCTAGTAACTAAACCCATTTCCATGGTTCATGTAAATCTTCAATTAAGGAGCAATTACACATCTAGTTACCATAATACACACATACACATGATCATCTAGCACTATAACACTAGGGTTTCATGTTTAAACCACCAATTTCTACACCCATCATGTGGGTGGCGATTTTTACACCTCAAGAACATCAAATAACACTTACTTGTAGCTCTTGATGAGATGAAGAATGATTTCTAGGGTTCAATTTCGGATCTTGCACTTGAATCACCAACAATTTGAGAAATGGGATGACAAAAACCCTCTTTCTTCTCTTCTCTTGAAAGAAACGTGAATGAGTAGATGATGCTCACCAAATGTATGGCAAGTCATACATATCCATATTTAGTTTCATCAATTGGCAAGATCCACCCCTCTAGTATCATTTTTTTCATTTTCCACCACTATTAACTAACTAGCAAATTCTCTAGTTAAGTCTTAAATATTTAACCCTTAACATATCTTACAATGTTAGGTTTTAACACATGATACATTAATTGTATGTTAATTACATAATACGAAATTCGGGTCGTTACAAGTCTCCCCCTCTAAAGAGAGTTTCGTCCCCGAAACTACGCATACTAATCAAATAGATGAGGATAAAACTTCCTCATTTCATCTTCCGATTCCCAAGTGGCATCGGATCCCTTACGATTCTTCCATTGCACCTTCACCTGATTGAGTGTCTTGTTTCTCAGTTGCTTGACCTTTCTATCCAAGATAGCCACCGGCTTCTCGATATAGTTCAATCTGTCATCAACTTCCAAATCCTCGTACGGGACATAGGCCGACTCGTTAGCCAAACACTTCCTCAAGTAAGATACATGGAACGTGTTGTGAATTCCTTGAAGCTCTTCCGGCAATTCCAGCCGATAAGCAACTTTACCTACACGTGCGATGATTTTAAATGGCCCGATAAACCTCGGACTCAACTTTCCCCGCTTCCGGAATCGTATAATACCCTTCCATGGGGAAACCTTTAACAAAACCAAATCGCCCACCTCAAACTTAATGGGTCGTCTACGCTTATCCGCGTAAGCTTTCTGACGGTCTTGCGCCGCCTTCATGCGAGCACGGATTTGCTTAATCTTTTCATCCGTATTCATTATCGTATCATGGCCCGCGAGTTCCCGTGGACCAATTTCTCCCCAACAAATGGGAGTTCGGCATTTTCTTCCATATAAAGCTTCATACGGAGGCATCTCGATGGTGGAGTGGTAGCTATTATTGTAAGAAAATTCCGCCAAAGGCAAATACTCATCCCAACTACCCCCAAAGTCAAGAACACACGCTCGTAGCATATCTTCTAATGTCTGAATGGTTCTTTCACTTTGTCCGTCGGTTTGGGGATGGTATGACGTGCTTAGCAATAGCTTTGTCCCCATCTCCGCTTGAAATTTCCTCCAGAACTTGGAAGTAAACCGTGTGTCTCTATCGGACACAATCGACACGGGCACCCCGTGTCGTGACACTATTTCGTTCACGTAAACCTCCGCCATTTTCTCCGAATTGTAAGTCTCACGAATAGGAAGGAAATGAGCGCTCTTGGTCAATCGATCGACAACAACCCATATCGCATCGTACCCTTTCTTCGTTCTTGGAAGTTTAGTAATCAAATCCATTGTTATCTTTTCCCATTTCCATTCCGGAATATCCAACGGTTGCAATTCACCATGAGGTTTTTGATGTTCCGCCTTCACTTGCAAACAAGTTAAGCATTTCTCCACGTATTTGACAATATCGCGTTTCATGCCCGGCCACCAATAGTTAACCCGAAGGTCTCTATACATCTTAGTCGCTCCCGGGTGAATTGAATACTTGGATTTATGGGCTTCATCCAATAGATCATTCTTCAAGGTACAAGTAGGTGGTATCCAAACCCGACCCCATCTTGTTTTCAATCCTTGACTATCATCTTCCAAGTTTTGAGTTTGACCTTTGATCCGATTTTTCTTCAAATTTTCTTCCTTTAGCGCTTCAGTTTGTGCTTCCTTGATTCGTTCAACCACTTCGGATATAACGGTTATCTTCATTGCGGTTATTTTGATAGGAGTATGATCCTCCTTTCGACTCAAGGCGTCAGCCACGACATTGGCCTTTCCCGGATGATACAGGATTTCACAATCATAATCCTTTAGCAATTCCATCCACCGCCTTTGTCTCATGTTTAACTCCTTTTGCGTAAAGAAGTACTTTAAACTCTTATGGTCCGTGTAAATCGTACACTTTACACCATATAGATAATGCCTCCAATCTTTAACGCGAATACCACTGCGGCTAGTTCCAGATCATGGGTTGGGTAGTTCCTTTCATGCACTTTCAGTTGTCTCGAGGCATAAGCAATCACCTTGCCCCTTTGCATTAGAACACAACCCAAACCGGAGTAGGAAGCATCCGAGTATACCACAAAATCGTCGGTTCCCTCGGGTAAAGACAAAACCGGAGCTTGAGTCAATTTCGACTTTAACTCTTGAAAGGCTTTCTCTTGCTCTTCACCCCATAGGAACTTCACCTCTTTCTTGGTAAGCTTGGTTAAAGGAGAAGCAATCTTAGCAAAGTCTTGAATGAATCTCCGATAATATCCGGCTAACCCAAGAAAGCTTCTAATCTCTGTGGGAGTCTTGGGTGGACTCCATTTGGTCACCGCGTGAATCTTTGTGGGGTCTACGTGTATACCCTCCGAGTTTACCACATGACCCAAGAATTGTACCTCTCGTAACCAAAAGGCACACTTGGAGAATTTGCGAACAATTTCTCCCGACGAAGCGTTTCGAGAACTTCACGCAAGTGACAAGCATGATCACCCTCATTTTTAGAATAAATAAGGATATCATCTATGAATACAATGACAGATCGGTCTAACATGGGTCGGCACACCCTATTCATCAAGTCCATGAATGCCGCCGGGGCGTTTGTCAACCCGAAAGACATCACAAGGAACTCATAATGCCCGTATCTAGTACGAAATGCCGTCTTGGGGATGTCTTCTTCCTTTACCTTCAACTGATGATAACCCGACCGTAAGTCGATTTTCGAAAACCACGATGCACCTTGCAACTGATCGAATAGGTCATCAATCCTAGGCAATGGGTAACGGTTCTTAACCGTCACCTTGTTCAACTCTCTATAGTCGATACACATCCGAAGACTTCCATCCTTCTTTTTCACGAAAAGAACCGGTGCTCCCCATGGCGAAGTACTCGGACGTATGAACCCCTTGTCTAAAAGATCTTGCAATTGTGTCATTAACTCTTGGAGCTCCGATGGCGCCAAGCGATAGGGAGCCTTTGCAATGGGTTTAGCTCCCGGGGTTAGGTCGATTCGAAACTCGACCTCCCGTTCCGGTGGGACTCCCGGCAAATCCTCCGGAAAGACATCTGGAAAATCCCGAACAACCGGAATATCTTCCAACACTTGAACTTTCGTTTCCGTGTCTATTACATAGGCTAAGAACGATTGTCCTCCATGGCTCATGTATTTCATTGCTTTAACCAAAGAACATAAAGCTACGCCACCGCGTTTTGCACCTTGGATTATTACCTCATAACCACTCGGAGATATCAATTGGATGCACTTGCGATTGCAAACTATATTGGCGTGGTACATGGAAAGCCAATCCATACCAATTACTACATCAAACTCCCCGAGTGTCATGGGTATTAAGTCGACCGAATAATCCTCACCTTCGATGGTAAGTATGCAATTTCGATAAACGTTGAACACTAAGAACGTTTTTGAATCCGCTACCTCAATCTCTAAAGGACTAGGTAAGTTGTCTAACACCATGGAAAAATGACTCGCAAATTTAACCGAAACAAACGATCTATTAGCACCCGAGTCAAATAGCACATAAGCAGGTAGTGAGTTGACGAGAAAGGTACCCGTCACAACGTCGGCTATAGATTTGGCTTCTTCCGCCGTAATCAAGAAAGTTCTCGCCTTAGCCTTTCCTCCATCCCCCTTTTTCCCCGAACCTTGAGCAACCGAGGATTGACTTGTACCATCCTTCTTTAGTTCCGGACATTCGCTCTTTTTGTGGCCCGGTTTGTAACAGTTGTAGCACACACTTAGCGGGCTTGTGCATTGAGATGTCGAATGACCCGACTTTCCACACTTGAAGCAATTTTTGGATTCGTATCTACAAACTCCCCCATGCTTCTTTTACAAATCTTGCAATGTTTGAAGTCTTTGTCGTTCCCAAACTTGTTTGATGAGGATGAAATCTTGGCTTTCTTAGACGAACCCGTCTCCGTTTCAGCCGCACGCTTCTCCCCACGATCAACTTGTCTTTTCAATTCCGCTTCTCGATCCCTAGCACAATCGATAAGCTCTGCTAGAGTTTCACATTTGGACGGTGTAAGAAACTCTCGATACTTGGCACTCAACATGCCATAGTAGTGGTTAATCCACATTCTTTCATCCTGGAGCAACTGTGGGCAAAACTTGGCTTTGTCGTAGAAGATGGCCGTGATGGTATCAATACTTTCATCTTTTTGTCGTAACTGTAGGAATTCTTCTGCTATTCTGTTGATAGCGGCTTGTGGGCAAAACCGCTTTGTGAACAACTTCTTAAATTCTTCCCAAGTCATACTTTTGATACCTTCCCGCCCCTTCTCATCCCGTTGCAATTCCCACCAGTCTTTAGCTCGTTCCCGGAGTTGGCTTGCAGCAAACCTCACTTCATCAGATTCTTCACAGTGTGAGGTTTCAAAGGCACTTTCCATATCTTTGATCCACCTTTGACTAAGTAGTGGATCGACCTCACCCTTGAACGTTGTAGGGTTGCATGCAACAAACTCCTTATAGGTCACTTTCTTTGTTGGCCTTTCGGTTTCTTTGTCAGCCTTCAGAGCCACAAACTCTTGTTGAATGAGATCCCGTAGATCTTTGCGTACATCCTCGATGTAGCCCGGCAATAAAGCCTCAAAAGCCTTGCCAACTTCCTCCTTGACCATTTCCCGTGTTGCATCATCGGGATGGGTCTCGTGATTCTCTATATTGATCACGTGATCGTTACCAGCCATGACCTAAGACTGTGACAATTAACCTTTACGTTAGTACCATGTACGTAATCTATAGCATATACACTGATGCTTATGATTCTACTATCACTAGGGCCTAACCCTATTCACACAATACCCATTTCCATCCTTAAGTCTAAAACAACATCCCTAAGAATCCATTCGCGTGCCTTTGATTGTTGTTAGACTGGCCAGGCCTAGCAACAAGCTCACCACACGGATGCCTTCTTAGTTCCTTTATTCCAAACTTAAGTCAAGAAGCTAGGTTCAATCAATTCATTTGGTACATATCATACATATATCATACATGTGTCAAGCTTGTTACGTTTATAAACGGCACACTAACCTTGTACCTTTAGGCTCAGTGATCGGCTTCTTGGATCGAACGTTTGCATTTCTCATATCTAGAGCTCAAAAGTTTGAGTCCAAGTGTTCGCGACGCACTTGAATCTCTCAAACCGTTGGCTTTGATACCAACTTGTAACACCCGGACCTCCAAAGAGTCCGTTTAAGTTAATTAAACATGCGGAAATTGGACCCAGAAAATTTCATTAACAGTTAACTCCCAAAATATGTGTTTCGTGTCAACCGACACTCAAAATGAAGTTTAACAATCCATTTACATAAACACATAATAAGAAGTTTCAAAATAATGTTAACGCGTTAATTTCTACAAAAGAATCGCGTATGCAAATCCCGTTCGATCCTTGTATGCCCCATCGATCACTTTAGCCTTCCGGTCCCGTAACACCTGTAAACACACGTTTAGACATCCATTAGTTCATAGGAACTAAGTAAGTACATTCTATCATTCATTTCGGGTCTTTACGGGGGTTTAAACGGACTCGGAACGCGTTAAAACGACAATCGACAAAAACTGTGAACAGGGCCCACCGTAACTTACGGTAGCCACCGTAAGTTACGGTGGCCCCAGATCATGTTACGGTGGTATTTTTCTGCTGTACGATAGCATTTTTCACCCAGAACCTACCGTAACTTACGGTAGCCACCGTAAGTTACGGTGGTACCTGCAGCATAGTCCATATTTTTGACCCGTTAAAGGTTGTTTCGCGTTCCCGAGCCACCCCTTTCGATCCCGATTGTTCCAAACACCTAGAAATAACATATTTCATCATATATGTGATTCCCACGGAGTTTCAACGAGTCTAACCCGACTCTTGGCAATATACCAAATTTTTTATTATTTTGGTATTTAATTCCTTATTTAGCCCATTTATGGTTCGTTTGTTTCTTTAGAGCTTTTGACCGTCCCGACTACCATGGAACCGATCTATTATCACACATTGCATATGTTTGGTGAGTTCTTAGACCCAACCCATCCCATTTGCTTATCATAACGCAAATTTCCTTTTTATACCGAATTTGACCCTTATAGGGTCAAATCCCATTTTAATGAGCGGTTTGCCATTCTTTCGCGAATGACCGCTTTCCTTGGCGTTACCCAACGTTCACACACATTGCAAATCGTAGGGATAACCCTTTACCCTAGTGTTCACACACGATGTGAATCACTTTAATTCGGGTTTGTCCTTTTCCCCATTCCCATGGGACGGTCACGCACGTCGTGACTCGTTCTGTTCCACAACCATGTGGTATAACACTAAAGTGTTATTTTCCTTTATGTTCACGCACGTCGTGAATCATTTGTCATAGAAGCTCACATACGGTGCAAGTCAACTATTTATCCTCTTTAAACGTGGTTTTCATTTTGTTTGAGCTTATAAGCACATGGTCACACACATTGTGACTCATGCCTTTACTTTGTTATGCTCAATTAAAGAATGTCTTACCTTGAGTCCGGAAGTTTTAAGTGGTCAATTAAACGTGTTCCTTGCCGGTTCCCTTGGATCCGCTTGCCACACCACTTCCTATTACCATTTTAAGGACCCATTTAACACATAACATTCATTTAATCACACATATGGTCTATTTGACCATTTATCACATTTAACCTACAATCTAGGCTTTCACATTGCACATTTCTTGCAATTAAGTAGTTCATTCATGATTTTCATCTAATTTAGGCATTTCATCAAACACCTTATGTGCATAACTTAACATATTGGTTATTAACTAGCTTTTAAACATCATCAAGCTAGTTTTACACCCAAATCACATAACACACATGTGATTCATCAATTTCAACCAAAGGTTATGCACCTAATCACATTTCTACAAGAATGAACATGGATTCTACAACTAGCAACTAGTTTACATGAAGAATCCTTAGTTTAACCTTCTAGTAACTAAACCCATTTCCATGGTTCATGTAAATCTTCAATTAAGGAGCAATTACACATCTAGTTACCATAATACACACATACACATGATCATCTAGCACTATAACACTAGGGTTTCATGTTTAAACCACCAATTTCTACACCCATCATGTGGGTGGCGATTTTTACACCTCAAGAACATCAAATAACACTTACTTGTAGCTCTTGATGAGATGAAGAATGATTTCTAGGGTTCAATTTCGGATCTTGCACTTGAATCACCAACAATTTGAGAAATGGGATGACAAAAACCCTCTTTCTTCTCTTCTCTTGAAAGAAACGTGAATGAGTAGATGATGCTCACCAAATGTATGGCAAGTCATACATATCCATGTTTAGTTTCATCAATTGGCAAGATCCACCCCTCTAGTATCATTTTTTTCATTTTCCACCACTATTAACTAACTAGCAAATTCTCTAGTTAAGTCTTAAATATTTAACCCTTAACATATCTTACAATGTTAGGTTTTAACACATGATACATTAATTGTATGTTAATTACATAATACGAAATTCGGGTCGTTACAAAGGGATAAGTAGACATTTGACTGTGCCAGGAACACCACAGCAGAATGGATTAGTGGAAAAAATGAATAGAACACTTCTTGATAGGGTGAGGTGCATGTTAATTAGTTCAGGACTTCCAAAGAGTTTCTGGGCTGAGGCAGTCATAACTGCAGCACACTTGATTAATATGTCACCGTCATCTGCATTACAGATGAAGTCACCTATGGAAATTTGGTCTGGTAGGCAAGTGGATTATTCAAACTTGAGGGTGTTTGGTACTTTGGCATATGCACATGTGAAATATGATAAGCTTGATCCTAGAGCAGTGATGTGTATTGTATTAGGTTACCCTGATGGGGTAAAAGGTTATAGACTTTGGAGAGTTGATGAAGTTACTCCAAAAATTTTCCTGAGCAGGGATGTGGTTAAGTTCAGAGAGGATGTATACTATAAAGACCTTAAGAAGGTTAATGAAATTGCAGATGAAAATGAAGGACATGTTGAGGTGGAGTTTGATGGGACACAAAGTGTTCCTAAACCTGCAACACCTGAAATGCCAAACTCAGGTAGCAGCCTTGATGGCAATGCCGAAGGGGCTGCAAGGCAGGGGTCTACTAGTTCTACTACTAGCCTTGCTAGAGATAGATCTAGGAGACAAATAGTACCACCTACTAGATATAGAGATTCAAGTGCAATGTCTGCAATAGCACTCTTGACTGCTGAACAAGAGGCTATATATGAGCCTTTGACATACAATGAGGCCATTAATTCTGAGTATAAGAATGAATGGCTTAATGCATTGAAAGATGAAATTTCCTCTCTTCATAAGAACAATACATGGAGGCTGGTAGATAAACCCAAAGATCAAAAGTTGGTTTCATGTAAATGGATTTTCAAGCTCAAAGAAGGAATACCAGGAGTTGAAGGTCCAAGGTTCAAAGCCAGGTTAGTAGCTAAAGGCTTTACTCAAAGGGCTGGGGTGGATTTTAATGAGATTTTCTCACCAGTGGTAAAACATACTTCTATAAGAATTGTTTTATCATTAACTGCATTATTAGACTTTGAACTTGAACAATTAGATGTGAAAACTGCTTTTTTACATGGAAGTCTAGACGAGGAAATCTATATGAATCAACCAGTAGGATTTGAGGTAAAAGGTAAAGAGGATAAGGTATGTTTGTTGCAGAGGTCATTGTATGGGTTAAAACAGTCCTCAAGACAATGGTACCTTAGATTTGATCAATATATAGTTTCAATTGGTTTCACAAGAAGTGAATATGATGCTTGTGTATACTATAAGGAGTATAGTGCAGGAAACTATATATACTTGCTATTATATGTTGATGATATGCTCATAGCATGTAAGGACATGCATGAGATCAAATTGACTAAGGATCATTTGATGAAGGAATTTGAAATAAAAGAACTTGGGCCTGCAAAGAAGATATTAG
This sequence comes from Flaveria linearis, assembly GCA_024085815.1. Taxonomy (NCBI): domain Eukaryota; kingdom Viridiplantae; phylum Streptophyta; class Magnoliopsida; order Asterales; family Asteraceae; genus Flaveria; species Flaveria linearis. The sequence continues at coordinate 51,287,948 of CM044002.1, read as the reverse complement.
GGATGGAGATTTCAAGAGATAGAAAGAATCATAAGCTCTATCTAACTCAAACTGCATATGTAGAGAAGGTGTTAAAGAATTTCTCTATGGATACTTGTAAACCAGTTAAAACTCCATTGGGGCCACATTTCAAGTTGTCTAGTGATGATAGTCCTAAGACTGAAGTTGAGGCTGCATATATGGAAAAGGTGCCATATGCAAATGCAGTGGGATCATTGATGTACTTAATGGTGTGCTCAAGACCTGATATTGGATATGGGGTGAGTGTTGTTAGCAGGTATTTGGCGTGTCCTGGTAAGCCACATTGGGAAAGAGTTAAATGGTTGCTGAGGTATTTGGTAGGCACTAGAAATGTGGGTCACATATTTGGAAGGGAGGCTAAAGAAAGGAATATGGTGGTTGGATTTGTAGATGCAGATTTTGCCAAAGATCCGGATAATTACAGGTCAATCACTGGTTATGTTTTTAAGGTAATGGGCAGTCTTGTGAGTTGGAAAGCAACTTTACAAAGGTTGTAGCTTTGTCTACAACTGAGGCTGAATTTGTTGCTTTAACCGAAGGAGTAAAGGAAGCTTTATGGTTAAAGGGATTCTTGACTAAAATGGGTCAGGAGGAGTTGCAAGCAACAGTGTATTGTGACAATCAAAGTGCTGTGCACTTGTCGAAGAATGGGAGATTCCATGATCGGACTAAACATATAAATGTCAAGCTGTACTTTATCAGGGAAATTGTGAATTCAAAGGAGGTTTTGGTTGATAAAGTGGATACAGAGGAGAATGCAGCTGACCTATTTACAAAGGTGTTGCCTGGTGTTAAATTTGAAAGGTGTTTAGACATATTGGGTGTTGGTTGACTTAGCTTTAAGGAGGAGATTGTTGAGTAATTTGATAAAGCTGAAGTCAACTGCACTTGAACTTGGTCAATGTTACATTGCTTTTACACTTTGTTGTTTTAGTTAGTTTCATTTTGTAAAGTGTTCAATATTTCAGGGGTTGAAATTGTCAAAGTTGTAATTGGTTTGTTAACATGCCGTTAACAACCGTTAGAGTCAAATTTGGGGGAATAGGTTAGTATATAAGCTTCTTGCTTATCAAATGTAATCATCTTCTTCAATTTCCATTTCAATTCTGTAATTCTCAGTTCGTAATCAATAATATTGGTGGAGGTACTTTAGTAATCGATTGATTTGTTTTCATTCTCTTTTGGTGTTGTTTCAATCACAACACTTTTTAATCAAATTATTAGTATTTACTATTATTTGTCAAACTAATCACATCTCAAGCATATCTAACACCCACGTTTCCTTCTTGTGTTCCTAATATACACCTTACATATGTCTCACAAGCTAAATTTTTTAAGTATAGGAGTCATCTAGAATGTATATATATTTTTTATTTGAGGCTACGATGATGTTGGTGGTTACGGTAGCAGTAGTTAAGAGTTTTAGTTAAATTCCTTTTATCATATTCTTTTAATATTTTAAAAACATGTTATTTCAACAAATTCACAATATTCTACTTATACTTTTAAAATCTTAGGGTCACTTACTTTGATCATCCAAACAATCCCATGTACATTTGTGCTCCATCCTCCACGCACCTACCTTTCTTAAATTCATTTATTATAATAATTGAGGAACCATGTGGTTAGCATATAATTTCAAACTTTATAGGTTACAAGTTTGAAGATGATGGTAGCTTCAATATAAATTTTGATTTAATATTAAAACTAACAATTATTTACTATATTTTGTAATTAATTTCAACTTTTGTATTAAATTAAATACAGTAATATTTGTTTCTTAAATTCACCGCAGACGGATCATCTGCAGGTTCTACCTCTAATAATGGGTCCGACACCAATGTTGTGGGAATTATCTTCATCGCAGTCGGTACTTGTGCAATTATAATGATCTTACTCGTACCATTTTACCTATGGAGGAGGAAAATGCAAAGGTCCAAGAATTCCAACATAGATAGAAAAGGTAATTTTAACTTTAATGAGTCAAACTCCTTAGTTTACGATTAATAAGTCAGTTAATATAATTGAAGTACATGTAAGAACTAAAAAGCTCATTCATAACCTCATTTTTCGACAAAAAAATCATGTCATCATAGTTGTTTTCAACAAACAAATTCCATAACTTGATGTAAGTTTTGAATACAAAAATCTACTAGTCTGAACTTTAAAGGTCAAAATAGACAATGATTATATCTTATTGATATAGGTCCAGATGAAAGAAGCCATGATTTCATGATGAATGAGGGGGTTATAACGCCAAACAAAAGAGATTATTCAGGCGAAACGACAACCGATGAACTTGAGTTGCCATTGTTTGATTTTACGACTTTGGTTATAGCCACAAACAACTTCTCTGATGCAAACAGACTTGGGGAAGGCGGGTTTGGATGTGTATACAAGGTAAATATTTTATATATTGTACATACATTTAATATACCATATATGTTCTACAAAACAGATATAATATCTTTTACTTTTGATGATATCAGGGTACTTTAATGGAAGGCCAAGTCGTAGCCATAAAAAGGCTTTCAAGGACTTCGGGCCAAGGAATTGAAGAACTTAAAAATGAGGTCCGATTAATCGCGAAGCTTCAACATAGAAACCTCGTTCGTTTACTAGGCTGTTGCATTGAGGTTGAAGAGAAGTTGTTGGTTTATGAGTACATGGAACATAAAAGTCTTGATACATTTCTTTTTGGTGAGTTTCATAAATGCTTTGTTGTTTAATATAATTTGACACCTAGAATCCATTGTTGAAATGTAAAAGGTTTCTTGAATGTGTTATAGACAAAGAAAAAAGCTCACGACTTGATTGGAAAAAACGATTCAATATCATATCAGGGATTGCTCGCGGACTTCTTTATCTTCATCAGGATTCAAGGTATAGAATCATTCATCGAGATCTTAAAGCGAGTAATATTTTACTAGATAAGGAAATGGACCCAAAAATATCTGATTTTGGTATGGCACGGATCTTTGGGGGAGATCAAACTGAAGCGGAAACAAAGAAAGTGGTCGGGACACAGTAAGTATCATACCTTGGTGCCTTCACTTGATCATTTCTTGACAAGGCACAATTTCTTATTATTTTGTATTTTTTGCAGTGGTTACATGTCACCGGAATACGCAATGGACGGTATTTTCTCAATAAAATCAGATGTTTTTAGCTTTGGGGTTTTGGTGCTTGAGATAGTGAGTGGAAAAAAGAATAGAGGATTCTATTATGCAAGGAATCAACTTAACCTCATTGGACATGTAAGTACAAACATTAGAGAATTTTTTTTTTAAAATTAATTGCATTTAGGTGTTTATAGTTTATACTTCAGTTTACTTTGTTATTTACAAAAGAAACAATCTTTGTTTCAGATATGGAACCTTTGGAAGGAAGACAATGCTCTAGAACTAATAGATGAATCAATAGAGGGGGGATTTCCACAAGATGAAGTATTAAGATGCATACAAATCGGATTGCTATGTGTTCAAGAACTTGCAGAAGATCGACCAAACATGTCAAAAGTGTTGTTAATGTTAAACAGCAACGCTATAAACTTGCCACAACCAAAATACCCTGGATTCGGTCTTGGACAAAGAGGTTCTGAGAAAGGTTCGTCGAGCAAACAAGATGAATCTCTAACCTTTAACGAACTAACTGTCAGCATACTAGATGGCAGATAGCAAAAAGAATCTTTGTAAGACTTGATTCATCTTAAAAGTTAAATTCATACGCAACCACAGTTTTATCAAACAAGTCTCTACAAGTTCGTTTTTGTTTATTGGAGTCATCTAAAAGTTTTGAATTTTACGGAAAAAAATTTCATTAGACTACATTACATCAAATATTTTGGGACTCAAGACATGTATGACGTCTTAGCAGATTTTACACACAATATGGAATCTTTTTATTACACTATGTGCTTAATCGACTAACGCTTGTGCAACTTCATCATTACACGAGCTTAAGATGGCCATAGAGTCTAACGTGTCAGAGTGTTGCTTTTTCAAGAAGTTGGATTTGACATTTTTTTTGTTATAAAATGAATCACATAAAAAATCCTCATTATATACACTGATTCCTTAAATACCAAGTTTAAGAATAATATCTAGACAACTTATCACGAGTAGTCATCTACAAATTAGAAGGAAAAGCCTTGTATTTGTTATCACTAAGGTTGCATTTTCAATCAACAATCTTGATTCTTGAAACCAAACTCGAGGAGAAATCAAGATTATACCAAAAAATGTATAATGAACTCCACTTAATTGATGAGTAGCATCATCTATACGGGTGATGTTATTGTAACTCTAGTGTAATTTCATAATATAAAATTCTATCATAATAAATATAAGAAATTTATTAGTTAAAATATACGTAACAAGAGTTATCCTTACTCAACGTGTCACCTAACATGTCATTTGCTTCCTTAACTAAACTAAACCAAGGACGGACATGATCTTGAATCATAAATTCATTGTTGCGTATTTCTAAACTAGACTATTAATAAGAATGGTAATCTAGAGAGGTATAAACTACATCTTTATTAAATTTATCAATGTTGAAAAGTTGAAGCCGAAACACGTACATCTCAACAATGAGAAATCAAATTGAATGTAACATCCCACATCTGTTAGAAAGGGGAACAAAAGTCTTTATAATGGTCTGGATATCTTCCCCTGTCGAACAAGTTTTAAACCCGTGATGGGGTATTCTCCCCAAGTAGCGGACAAAATCCAGTGTTGTTTTTTGCTTGTTACAGTTGGTATCAGAGCCAGGGTCGGGCCGGTGTACCTGCGAGGATGCTGATCTCCCAAGTAGGGGAGGATGTAACATCCCACATCAGAGAAGGGAAATGAAAGTCTCTTTTGATTAAGGGAGTGAGTTGCAAAACAAATCTGAGTACCTAATTCATAAGCAGAGAATGCTAATTATACTACTTGCTAACCAAAATTAACAGAAGATACTCATCAACCCTTTATCTTTAGTAAATGTACACAAACGGTCCTTAAACTTTGAGTGAAACACTATTTAGACCAATTCTCTAATAATATCCACTTTAGTGTAAAGTCAAATACAACTAAAATCAAGAAATATTAAAAGCCTTCAAACAATAAGAAAACCCTACACCACAATTGACATCTTCTCTTATGAAGTGCAATTAACATTAACATACTCTATCCTTTCATGAAACACACCATTCTTAGACAACTAAACATCTCCTTGATTGTCACACAACACACCTGCATACTCGTACTAGATTCACCCTCACTTTGAATATGTACTACATCATTATATGTCGAGTTTTATCTGATCACAATATCTTTGCTGATTATTATCTTGTAATCATCGAGCTTCCAAAGCCTATACGCTTTGACTCCATTTGGGTACCCAAGAAAATACATGTCATAGCCCTTGGTTCAAGTTTACCTTGCTGACATATGAATAAGCCACTTATTTAAACACTTTAAATTGATTATAATTCCCTTGATCATATTTCCATGGGAGTCTTCATATAAATAGATGATAAAGGAGATATGTTAGTGGACAATGCCTCAACTTAGAATTTCTTAAGGAGTCCTTAACTAGCCAACAAGCACTTGACTTTACTTAACAAGGTCCTATTCATTTTTTTCTACCAAATCATTCTATTAAGGTGTACCAAAAATAGTCAAACAATGACCTAATTGCAAAGCGAAGCTATACCAACTTAGTTATATCCCCCCGAGCCAAGCGGGGCATGCGCAAATGAGTCAGACGCTTCTATATTCATTTCCCAAGCACAGTTGGGCCATATTGAACTTGAACCAGAGACCTCGTTTGTGAAGTAAATCATCACCCTTGGAATAGTCAGAGCTATACCCAATCGAAAAAGGATGTTATCCAGGAGCATTTCAAGTAAATATAGTAAAACCTAACCTATTTATGCCTTACTATACCATAACTCTTGCAGTACTGATTGAACATAAAATTCAAAACTCTAGTGAGTTATCGTTTCTAAGCCTTTTAACTTTCTTGCTAGTTTGATTTTTAACAAGTGGTTTCTAATCTTTAAATTCGACAAAGGTTGCATCTTTGTGTTTTAACAAAAACACCCACACCCTTCTTGTAATATCATCAATAATTGATAATAAATATTAAGCTCCACCTAGAGATAAGGTTCTTGCAAGTCTTTATAGATCAGTATGCATATAGTCGGTATTCCTCTTGTAACATACTTAGACCTGCCAAACCTTACTCTATGAGCCTTACCTATTGTATAATGTTCACATAATCCTGCAACATAGTTTTGCAATCTTAATAAACTTTTGTTTACTTAATCCAACCAACTCTTGTGTGCTTATGTGACCCATCCTTTATGCCACACGATGACATCATTTTTAGAAAAATTTATTAAGCTACATGAATAGATCCTTTAACAACAATGCCATCCTACATATATATGTTGTGCCCTTTCTTGTTCCTAACAAGACTTCCATGGATCATTTCACCACTTTAGTCTTTCCATGTTTTAAACTTACATCATACGCTAAACTTTCAAAAGTTCCTAGTGATACTAAGTTCCTTTTATGATCAATAATGTACCTCATATTATCAAGGCTAAACTCAGCTCCATTAATCAGCACAGTCCCAACCCCTTTGATCCTGCATGGTCTATCATCACCAAGCTATACTATGCCTATATCTTGTAAACTTATTTCTCTAAAAAAATTTTATATGGGGTCATATGGTATGAGCACCCAGAATTCAATATCCAACTTGAACATTCTTAATTATTCCCCATAACAGAGAACTTATGCACTATCATAACAATCATTAGACCAATAAGGAGAACTGGAACCACCATGATATTTTGAACTACTTGCCTTTGACCTTTTTTTTCCTTCCACTCAGGGTAGTCTTTTTTAAAATGCCTTTAAGATCCACACATAAAGCATTTTATCTTGAACTTAGTTTATACTTCATAATGGTTCTTGGTTTGCCAGTCTTTTGTTTAGAATTCCTTTAGATAAACAACTCTTCAGTGTCTCCATCTTTCACATTTGACATTCTTTTCAACTTTTTAGAATTAATTGATAGTAACACTTCTTCTATATGTCAATGTTTCCCTTCCATACATGAGGGTGACAACAAAATTCTCATATGACCAAGGGAGAGACGTAAGAAAAATTATAGCTCTATCTTCTTCTTCTTCAAAATTTACATCAATTTTCTCCAAGTCTAAAACTAACTTATTAAAGTCATCAATATGTTCTTCAAAAGACTTGCCTAGATTCATTTAAAGAGTATATAACCTCTTCTTCAGATAAAGCCTATTTGCCAGTGATTTAGTCATTTAGAGCCATTATAATTTCATCCAAAATCCGGCTATCGTGATTTCTTTTGATATTTTTCTTAAGAATCTATAATCCAGACACAATATGATTGCACTACGTGTCTTTTCCATCATATTTTTTTTTCTTTTGTCTATTAGGTCATAGACTGTAGCTCTGATACTAAAGGTTGAAAAGTTAAAGTAGAAATCTCAACAATGAGAGATCAAAATTGAATAAGATTGAACAATTATTGAAAAGATGAGATTCAAGAGAAAAATCAATTTGACTAATTGATGAACAAGAAAGTGAGTTACAAAACAAATTTGATTACCCGATTTATATTTCAAAAGCATGGAATTATATATAACCCATTTAAAAGTGTAGGTGGGGCGCCCCCACTGAATGCCACGTGTCACTCTCTAATTGTTAGTTTTTGGTTTTTTTTTGGATTTTACGGACTTTTCTTAGGTTACATTCGTTTTTCCCGATAAGATGAAATGGATGGTTAGCGTAGCGGTTAGTTTGTTCGATTGTAACCCCGAGGATGTGGGTTCGAAACCCACAGCGACCATATTTAATTTTTATGCTCTTCGCTTTTTTTCTTCTTCTGTGCTTACTAAACTATTTTTTTAATATCTTTTTTATTTAAACTATTTTTATTTAAATATTATTTTACTAAAAGTTAAAGACAATACTATTTTATCTATGTTTCAATCTATAAAAAACAAAACTTTCTTCTAGCATGATATTTTCACCGAGGCAACGTGTGCAATGAAATTCACGGACACTTCGCAACGCGCTATTAACTATGTTAGTATCATCGTACGGTTTAGGCCGAGATGCATGCGGAATAATCGTGTTAATGTACATGGCGCAACAAGTGTAACGAGGTTCATAAACGCGCAATCAAGCCGTAAGGTGTGGCATGTTATTGCCACTGTAACAAAGTTCGCAAACGTATTATTAATCACTTGAATGTCATCGTACACCACCGTCGCAAAGCCAGGGTAACTTTATTAATAACAACTTACTATTTGCTAACAAGAATTGACATTTACTATTTGCTAACAAGAATTGACATCTACTATTTGCTAACAAGAATTGACATTTACTATTTGCTAACAAGAATTGATAGAAGATACTCGTCAACCCCTTCTCTTTAGTAAATGTATACAAATAGTCCCTGAACTTTGATTGAACCACTATTTAGACAATTTCTCCAACAAACCAACTAGTGTTTTTATAATTTTGATACAATATAATTTAAATAACTAATACGAGAAACGATTTTATAAAACTGAAAGTCATCCTGATAGTTTACTAAATATAAAATGTTACTTTATTTTTAATCAAGTTTAAGCTTTTTGAGTATAATAGTATGATAGCACATCTAGCTTACGAATAATATATTAATTAAATTTAGTGTAACAATCTTTTTTATAAATAAAAGAGAGAATTGTATAAATGGTTCATAATATTTGATCACATTGCAAGATTGGTTCTAGATTTTAGAAATTACAAACTCAATTCAAATATTTATAAAAGGGTTGCATGTATAGTCCCTATTGTTCATCCTAGTTAGTTTTAAACGAAAAAGTATGTTTATGTGCCATTTATGTAAGGGCAATTCTTTCTTTTTAAATTTATAACCTTAATAGAATAATGTTAATACCAATTATACCCACCTCCCCCACTTAGGCCTGTAAATAAACTGGACGAGCATGAACTGTTTGACGGAAAGTTTATTTATGTTCATTCAATTAATTAAATGAGAAATTTTGTTCGTTTAATTAAACGAACGAACATGAACACATAATTTGTTCGTTCATTTACGTTCGTGAATTTTCATTTATTTACATTCGTTTGCTTATGTCGTTTATGTATTGAAACAAAATGTCATGTACATATTTTTTTAATAGTTTTTTGGATACTTATATATTTTTATGAATCATGTCTATTTAAACCACTAATTTAATATTTTTTTTATTAATTGTGATGTGATAGAGTTGCTCGTTTATATTCATTTACGTTCATTTATATTTATCATTTATGTTTGTTTATTTTTATTCTTTTGTATTTACCGTTGTGATTTAATCAAACTTCATTGTAATTATATGTTGTTTTTACCGCTTGATTCCATCATTGTTGTCACACCCTCAAATTCCGAGTCTGGAATTTATCACGGAGGGGTGAGCAAACAGGATCGAACACATTAGTCACACATGAGATGCAGTTATCTATATGATGAATTTTAGATAACCATTCCATTGATATTCAGAGTAATAAATATTATGCGTAGCGGAAATAAAAGATAAATTATTTCTTAACAACACGTCTAATCATATCTCAGATAATAAGCAATATGTATCTTGAGCTCTTATATGATCCTACGTGCATGTCCATAAACTCCTAGTAGATACCTGAGAATACATGTAAAATCAAGTGTCAACACAGGGTTGGTGAGTTCATAGGTAAGTAAAACATAAATGATAAACCATTAATTATCATCAAAGTAGGATTTACTGTAAAGGTGTGAATATAAACTACTCACAGGTATCACTTTGTATATGAATAGCCTGCCGGAACCCTTTTATAAGGTGAACCCGCTATCCCACATACTTACTAAGTACAAGCCAACAAATCCTTCACATAAGATTTGCCCATGTATCATAGTTTATTTGTATATGAATAGCCTGTCGGAACCCTTTTATAAGGTTAACCCGCTATCCCACATACTAACTATGTACAAGCCAACAAATCCTTCACGTAGGAATTGCCCATGTATCATAGTTTATTATCTTTTTTATGTGTATATTATATTAGTCATAATAATTTCAAATCAGAGGGAGCAAATCCTCCTTTACATTTATCCTCATATGGGTTGTAAGTGGAACTATAATGACAAACTTTACATAGTGCACATCTGCCTTCTCAACCCAGAACAGTCATCCCGAATGACTTATAAGATCTTTGTGCATCTTGGTAAGGACCACATGTCCAAACCTTTATGGGGGTAAGTCACTCCCCGATAGTACTATCCAAAAGATCCCTGCTTGTCTATAGTCCCGTATACAGAGAAGGATTTTCATTGTAACCATATGTAATCATATATGTGATCAATTATTATTTAACATAATACACAAAAATAATTTGAAATTTCAATTACAACATGTATTCCTCCCCAAAATATTTAAATGATTAAAAAGGGGAATAGTTAAGTATGAACTCACCTCAGTTCTTGTGTGGTGTGGACAAGCTAGTAAATTCCTCCTAAGGAATTATAATTCACATAAACAAATAGATACAAATCCATAACCTAAATAAGTTAGATCTTGAACCTGGAGTTCAATTGATCTAGGGTTTGGTTTTCTGGGATTTGTTATAAACATATAATTAAATAATCTAATTATTTTTGTTAATTCTTTAATAACTAAAGATTTGCATTTCTTAAGATTTGATTAATTTAATAATGATTTTAACATATCATTATGTTCTAAATAAATTTTAGATATTATTTAAATATGTAAGTTTGTATTTAATTTAGTAAGATTTTATAATTAAATTTATAAAATCTAATTTGTATTTATCTTATCATGATTAATCCATAATTAATAATATAATGTCCATTAATAATTTGATTACAAATGTTATAAATAGTTACTTTTATAAAAATGGACTGTAAATAATAATTTAAATCATAATTATATAAAAAAAATAAATAAATAAGGTTTTTAAAGAAATAAATTTTCAGAAAATAATTAGATAACTTCTAAAATAAACAAAGTTTGAAAAACTGATTTTTATAATTTTTAAGAATTTTTCTGTATTTTTTTAAAGGTTGGAAAGCTTTTAAAAAAATAATTGTAGGTAGCCGGGTTCGAACCCGGACCTCCAACTCGCACACCCACACACATACCAGTGAACCAAGGCATCCAGCCGCGATAGAAATCAGTTCCATGTGTTTTTAAACTGTTTTACCCAGCTTCCCCCAAATCCCTTAGAACCCTAATTCGATTTGATCCGAATTGAACGTCAATTCGATGTTAACAATCAAATTAATGTTGGGGCTTTTAATTCCCATGTAAAACCGAGTGTGTAAGTGTGTTCAGTTACCTGATTTGGGTTGAATTCGATAAAGATGAGCACAAGAACAGGGCTCGATCAATGTACCACTGGTTCGATGCCCAAAACACAATGATAATCAAATTCGTTGCACTAGTAGTTTCTAATGACAATAGTGATCGAAAACCCTCTGTCAATTTTGATTGAATGTGAACAAAAGTTGGGGTTTGGTTGAGTTGCAGGTTCTAACAAAAGTGGTGATCGAATTCAGTATTTATGCTTGTTTCAGATGGGATTGCGAGCTGTATTCGATTGAAGATAAGTGTATTATTGTTTAGATCGCATTACTTTTGATTATTAAAGTGTTTAGTGGTCGATTAGGTGGGTGGTCGGCCGAAAGTTTAAATCACACTAATTCGACTCTATTATTCAAATTACAGTGGGGCAAACGTTCGAATCTTGCACGCGGGTTTGTCGGTAGTGGTCTTTTGAGCTGGATTCGACTAAATTTGTGTATTTGGCTTCGCCGGAGGCTTGCCGGAGTTGGTGCCGAAGGGGAGGGGTCGACGGGCGAGGGTTTGGGATGTTTAAAGAAATTACACAAATGGTCCCTGAGGTTTTCAACAGTTTACATTTGGAGTTTAATGTTTTATTTCAGTTTTAAATAAATTACATTTTAACCCCTGAAGTTTGAAAGGTTGTTATTTTATGTTAAAACTTCATTAATTACATGTTTTAAAATACTAAAACTCATATTGTTTTATTTATTTTCAAGATTATCTTTATTATTATTATTATCTTTATTATTATTATTATTAATATTATTTTACTTATTCATAAAATAATTATAAACAAGTTTTAAATTTTAAAATTTAAATCCTAAAACTTATCGAAATTTTTCGGGTTGTCACAATTATTACGCTCTCACGAAGAGTAGGCACATGGTCCACTCCTACAAGTAGGGGTGTTCATGGTTCGGTTTCAAACCGCGAAACCGTCCAAACCGGTCATCGGTTCGATTTCACGGTTGGTTTTTTTTCTAAACTTTCGGTTGGTTGGTTTCAAAATTTTCAAACCGTTATGAACGGTTTGGTTTACGGTTTGTACCAAAAACCGGTCGTAAAAAACCGGACCGGACCGTATATCAATATATACACATATATGTATATATATATATATATACATAACTATTAATTCAAGGTTAAAGACTTAAAGTTTGTACACAGGTTTAGAGCTGCGTTTTGGCATGTTTTAGGACCTATTTAAGGCCGTATTTAGGCAGGATTTTGGACCTGTTTAAGGTTGCGTTTTGATAGCTTTTTGGGCTGTTTTTGACAGCTCAAAAACTTGCTGTTTTTGAGAGCTCAAAGACTTGGCTTAAATGGGCCTAAAAAGCCCAAACCGCGAAACCAAACCGGAACCAAACCGGTTGCAATGGTTCGGTTTGGTTTGGTTTTTACTTTTGATTGGTTCGGTTTTGGTTTTAAGTGATAAAAAACCGTTACTAACGGTTCGGTTACGGTTTGATTTAAAAACCGCGAAAACCGGACCGTGAACACCCCTACCTACAAGTCCACAACGACCACGTGGGTGGCTAACGCCTCCCTACACGAGACCATTACATTTGCTCTTGGGTGTCAAATTCACATAACATACTTTAAATATTAACTAGTTACGGATGCCGCGCGTTGCTGCGGCAATGCAAGCCTTAGTGTTCGGCTAGTAAACAGTTTAATCGTCGCTGAGGTGCGAGGCCCAGAATCTAGTTTCTTACGGTTCGTGTATTCGCAAAACACATTTGTTGGTAGGCTCAACTGTTTTGCTCATCCTAACAGCCCCATTCGGCAGTACTTTGACAGTAAACAACACTAAACAGTAGCCTGAATTTTGGTTATTGTCTTGCTCATTCCAATATCAATTCAATTGCAAAAATGAAACTGACCATTTAGTACATAGCACTTTATTGAAAATATATTAAACTCTAAAGTTAGAAAGACCATCAAGGATCATACGGAAAAAAAGCATTCATAGGTCAACCCAATCCTACCCGTATGAAAAATACCCATATCAACATGCTACCCCACGTCCCCACCCACCCATCAGACGTCGTTAATAACCTGCCAAGTAAGGAAAACATACTTTGAAGCCCCTTTTGTTCTCCCTGAAATCGATTCATTCACTTACGGCTAGGTAGAATATCGATCAATCTATTTGTTATATTACCTAACTTATGCTACTCTTATCTGCTTTAGCTTTAAACAAATATAATTGAATTAATAAGACAACTTAGTGTACAAGAATTCATGCTATTATTATCATTGTCAAAATAAACGAAATGTAAGCAGTTACCTATTCAAAGTAGAAGTGCAATTGGACACGACTATCTGGTATGACAATTTAACCCTATAAAATTCATTGGCTAACAGCAAATAATGATTCAAACGTGACTATATAACATATATAGGAGCAGATGGTGCAGTTATGTATAGGTACATGGTTTTATAATTGTTCACATATAAAGTAAGAATGCATACCGAGGTTTGTCTGTCTTTATGGACAGAGGCCTTGGTTGAGATGTTGTACCTGATGATTAATCCCGAAACCTTCAAATAGCACAAAAGTTAAAAAGAAAATTTACAACCGTATAAATCTAAACATTACAAATAAAAGAACAAAATCAGATGTACAACAATGACAAGGAAATAAAAACAGGGTAAAACATTACCGTTTTACTACTTAAAACATTGCACGACATAATCAAAACCAACTTAGGCATAATACAGATGTTATATACATCAACAAATGTGTGATTCACTGATCAACAAAAAGCAACATTAATTAATTTCAAAAGACCCAAACAAACACATATGCACTTTTCTACGTTAAAACTAAAATTAGTAAGACTTTTGCAAAGAGATAGCAACATATATGATTGCCTCACAAATTGGCAATAACCAACTGGTGCACCTATTAGAAGTAAAAGTTATGGTACTCTTCATAATCCTCTACAACCCAATGAACAAAAAAACAACACTTGAGCAAGCTACACACTTATTAATAAACATTACACATTAGGAACATACAAAACTTAAGTATAGTACTGACAAATCAACAATACCCAGCAATATGCATTAGCCAACATAAAACCAAAATCACAATCAATATGTGAAATTCTCTAACACATAAATCAACAGCAACATTACCTAAGCAACATGCATCAGCCAGCATAAAACAAAATCACAATCAACATATAAAATTCTCTAACACAGCAATCAGCAACTCAGACCAAACAAAATGCACACGCTGAGATAAAAAAACCCAACCAACTCTCATCCATGCAGTTCCAACAAACATTCAAGATCAAAACCCATCCTAACACATAGTCGCGGTTCTCATTCATGGCAACCGATACTTCAAACCAAGAAAACATACGAAGTAAGACGAATAAAAACTAAAATCAACAACATACAACAACTAAGATACCTGAAAAATAAATCCCTGAACCAAAATTAAACCCAACATACATTTAAACCCAAATCCAAAACCATGAAGTACAGAAAACTAAAGACAATATGCAGATCAAAATCAAAAGAGCACGAACCTAAACTGCAATAGACGACGGAAGCTCAAAATCACACAAAAAAAGCATGAATTCGTAGAAATGCAAAACGTACGGCCCTTTTAAAACATATTTTAAACACATGCCAAAGACACATGTCCAGAGGCTAAAACCAGCAGCAACATAAATTATTATTTCCAAAACTAACCTAAAAATAACATGGAAAATAAAATAATAAAACAAAAAACACCACAGGAAGTCAAAAAAGAAAATTAATACCAAAAACAAAAAACAGTTGATATCTAATCAAGAAATTATTATCAGATAGACAACCAAACGAAATCGTAAAAAACATAATGGATTTAATACCTCAATCATGTTTTTACCGAAAACCGCTCAATCGGAGATGAACCGTTTTCTCCAATTTCACTATAGATATCAAAGATCGGATGACGGTATCTCAAGCCACCGACAATCGGAGATGAACCGTTTTCTCTAATTTCACCATAGATATGAAAAATCCGATGTTGATATCTCAAACCAGCGGAATAATTCCCTGTGGAACAGCTGAATGTTGTGCGACAGTGAACTCCCAGTCTGGTAACTGGCTCTGAGAAGGTAAGTTCCCATACACTGTGAACAACAAACATGAGTAAACTAAAAGCAGTCAAACACATCACTACAAAGTATACTGTGAACTGTTGGTATATAGAACTTTGGTTGTTTTCAAGAGTGTTGATGACATCTAGGGTGTCCTTTTTAGTTTGAACATGGGTTCTTCGTTATCGGTAATAATAACAAATTCATAGTAAATTCACTTCTCCCAAATTCTTGACATTTATTTGAGTTCATAGGACTTACTCAAAAGGTATGCTACATCTAGAAATGAACTACCCTCCACCAACTCTTCAATCGGGTAGCCTCTGTACCTCAGTATCCCTTCATCACCATCAATGTAGCAGATTGATGATCTCATAGGAGCAATATTAAGATACCTAGGGTCATAAACCTTCAAACCCTTATCAAGTTTTCCTGTTGCTGTCTGCAACAAATCACCCACCCTTAGTTTCATCACCCAAATAACCATCAAACCCATCGCCCCAAATCAATATAATCAGTATATCAGTGTACAAATTCCATTCAATTATAAGTTCTAACATCCAAATCATGTTCTTTAAACCCAAATCGCACAAAGATCACAAGATAAAACCCAATTAACAATAATCAAATTACCTTCTTCAAGTCGGTAGCTTTCATGGTACCTTCATCGGATATCGGGACTTTGTAGTTCTGGTGGTTCTTTCATCGATGATCATCACAGCGATCGGGACGGCGACGGCGGAGGCAGCGGCGGCATCAACCGCCGCCGCCGAGGGCGACTGGTTGTTAGACCATGAAGATGCAACAATCTGCGACGAAGATGATGATGGTGAATACGGTGAAGATGAAGATGAAAGGAAGCGTGGTCACCATCATCATCACAAACTAACTCAACCACCACCATCCACCGTCATCACTACCTAATCCACCACAGCCGACACCCACCACAGCCAGCCGTGGCAGCCATGACTATCACCACCCTCGTCGCCCTACAGACAGAACCAACCTCCATCATCTCCATCTGTAAACACCGCCTTACACCACCGGCACTAACCCACGGAGGAGGTCGAGGGTAGAAGTTCGGGGCTGAAGGTTGGGGATTAGGGTTTTGTTGGGGTCGGTGGCACTGTAGCCACCGACCAAAGTCTTTAATAAGAATTGTAATTAATCACCACAAAATATATATACAAAAGAAAGCTTACAAGAGCCACAAGTAGATGAAGCTAACCTCATAAACCTCTTTCATCATCTCCACAAGATTTATGCATTTCTAGAGAGAGAACACACATTGATTTAGACTTTAGAGTGAGATAATCTTCCAATGACAACCGCCACCGCCACCGCCGCCACCGCCTCCACCGCCACCGCCGCCACCATCTATCCCGACGACTTCAAATGCCCAATTTCCCTCGAGATTATGTCGGAGCCGGTCATCCTCTCCTCCGGCCACACCTTTGACCGGGGGTCAATCCAACGGTGGCTCGACGCCGGCCACCGTACATGTCCCATCACCAAACTACCACTCTCCGATTCACCTTCGTTAATCCCTAATCACGCCCTTCGAAGTCTCATTTCCAATTACACTGCCCTCAATTTATCAAAACCCTATCAGAATCGACAACACCCAGAAACCCTAATTTCGAATTTGACCTCGAAATCGTCGTCTCCGGAGGTTAAGCTTGTGTCGATTGAGCACCTCTCTCAGCTTTCGAAACGTGATTTTGAGCTTCGGAAGCGATTGACGGAATCTGGGGCTGTGGCGGCGGTTTTGAGCTGTGTGTTGATGAAGGGTTTTGTTGGTTTGCAGGAGAAAGCTTTGAAATTGCTGTTGAATTTGAGTTTAGATGATGATAACAAGGTGGGTTTGGTGGCTGAGGGTGCGATTTCTAGTGTTGTTGATGTTTTGTGCGGTGGTGAGTCTGCCGAGTGTCGGGCGACTGCGGCGACGGTGTTGACGAGTCTTGCGGTGGTGGAAGTGAATAAAGCGACGATTGGGGCGCACCCTTTTGCGATTAGAGGGTTGATTGCAGTTTTGAGGGAGGGGGGTGGGCGTGAGAAGAAAGAAGCTGCTACTGCTCTGTATGCACTCTGTTCTTTGCGGATAACCGGATGCGGGCGGTGGAGTGTGGGGCGGTGGAGATTTTGGTGGATTCGTTGAATTCGGGGCTCGAACGGGCGGTTGAGGTGTTGGGTTTATTGGCAAAGTGTAGGAGAGGGAGGGAAGAAATGGTGAGGTTTAATGGCTGTGTGAAGATTTTGGTGCATGTGTTGAGTGATGGAAGCTCAAGAGGTGTTCAATATGCACTTTTGACATTGCATTCACTTTGTTTGAGTAGTGAAGTGATTTGTATGGAGGCGTTGAAGGAAGGTGTGTTTGAGCTGTGTTTGAGGTTTTTGGAAGATGATAATGAAAAAGTTAGGAGAAATGCTTCTAGTTTGATCAAGGTTTTCGGTGGCGCAGGCTGCATTTAGGGCGGATCTCGGGAGGTTAGTTGGGTTCTAATCTGTATGTTTTAAAGATATGTTAAAATGAAAAGTTTAGATTTTGGTTAGAATGATGTTCACAATTGGTATGTTGTACATTTGCAATAAATGTGGCCAAAAATAGGATGTACCTTGTTGTAATATGTCAATAGAAAGCTCAAATTTGTTCTTTGGTGTGTCTTTTAATCCATTTTCTTGCACACATTAGACATCAAAACTCACACTCTTTGAGTATAGTACTTTATCAATACCATCATATTAGTGTTTTATTCTGTGGAGGTTACTTGGATCATGTTGTTTGCGTATTGCTTTAGCGTGGCGCTTAATAGATGGTATTTTAGCTTATATGGTTTCTTTCACATGTTTACAAAGTGATAGACACTCAAGAATAAAATAATTGAATGCAACAAAGTGATTAAAGATACTAATGGATAGGTAACTATACGTTTAGACTCGATACTTACTTTTGTTGCAGCGACTTTTCTTACTTCTCAAAATATGATCTATTGTTCTATTGACCCTACAAATATTATAAAATTGGGATCTAAATCAAATTAACTAAGCATTGCAATAACAGGGTTTCTAGCAAATTTAGACACCCTTTAGTAATTTTGGTTGTTTGGAAGTTGTAGAATTGGTTTATTGATGTCATAAGGCAATGTTTATGGTATTAAAGCATGGTTTTGCTTCTACTACATACCTTTTTTAAATTTTCACCCGCACCTAACCCATTTAACTAAATGTGTTTACGGCCTACGGGTTCTACCCCAAACTAACATGACTCATTTAGACTAAACCCATACCCACGAATTCCGTGTTAGATTCGTGTAGCATCAGAACTTTACACCCCTACCTTATAACCACATGAGGATTTTTTTTTATGATGCAGGCTGATATATTAAAAACAGAAAACATGACTAGCAAGAAACTTATACCTGACAATTACTCCAAGTTACATTTTACAACACAAGGAATTTGAGTTAGGGCTTTGTCCTGAACTTGATTGTAGGCAAAAGAAGAAAATTTTAAATAACTTTGTGTCTAAAATTTTCTTATAAAATAAGCCAACCTTGACTTGTAATATAATACACTTCTTAAATTCATATGGAAGCAATACGATCCTAGCAACACCCCTGAACGTTGACAAATTGTTGACCATGTAAAAATTGTCATCAATAGTTTGTTCTTGCAACCTTTTATTGAGTGGTATTGTTGATTCAAACATTGTTTGACTCATGGTTTATTTATAAAAACTGTCCCTGTGGAGCGAATCCATTGCCCAAAAATGGCAACTTTTTTTTTGTTTTTCTTTTATGTCTGTTTGAAGTAGGTTTTGAGATACTTCTAATTTCGGTTCTTAGTATCGATCAATATTGCATTATTTGACCCATTCAATTGGTGGGTTAGCATGATCTTGTTTTGCAAGTAGTAGCTGGCTGCTGGTTGCACAATGCCTGAACTTGAATTCTCATTCGGGTAAGTGAAGAACACATTGTACCTTCTATATTGCAAATCGTACCGCATGTATTGCATATTTGATGCAGCTGAAGATCATCAACTTTGGCAGGTCACCAGTTTGACCTGTCAAGTTTGACTTCATCTGTCTGCTTCCGGGTATCCTGTGTCCTTTGATAAAGCAATGACCAAAGATGTTCAAATATTCTGAAGTAAAAGACTCGAGGTATGCTTCTTAAAAAGATTTTACTGAGATTAAATCCATTGAAAATGAAAGCGGAAGGAGTCTTCAACAATTCTTGATTGATTCAGTGATGTTTGGAATGAATCAATTAGGCTTGCAGGCTTATGAAAGTGATGTATTTGACTAATATGACCGGATGATTAATGACTTAAACAATATCCATATGATCATTTCACTTGCATTCTATATGTATCTATATGAATTTTGATGGTTTTTCACTTTTTCTGAGCTTAGAACAGAGTATCGGTTATCCGGTTTCTATAGAAGAACATTAGGTTTGGTTCAGTTGATTTCGTATTGACTATCTTTAACCTTATACGCGTATGATCAGTTTTTTTAGTTACAAATAATGAGTTCTTAAAAACCGTACTGTTTGTTGAAATGCCTGCAAGTCTGGACGTGGGCTAATTAGTGTTTTTTCGATAAATCTTGAACTTTGACTAGTTCTATGTATATTAGTTTATCTGTTGTCACAGCATCTCACTATCAAAAAGCAAAATAGCAAAAGTACAACACAAAAAACAAAGTTAATTATTAAAAATAAAGAACAGATCGGCTAAGAATCTGTATAAAAAGAAAAAAATAGGAAATTATAACAGAACATAAAACATAACATACATGATCATGAAGAATTAATATAAGGTCTAACAGTAGTTACTGATTAATAGATGGTTCACCATGGTTTCAAGAATGTGGAAACTAACTGTTGCGGTTCTTGTCAGATTTCTCTTTTTCCATGGAGTTTGCTTAGCGAAAAAAGGTATACCCTTTGATGCATTTTTTTGTTTACTTATAGTTGGATTCATACCAGTTCTAGGATGAAAAGAGCATGGGTTATTAGATTTGAAATTTCTCTCACAGATTTGCACTATACCTTCATGCACGAAGCAATCATGGCCCCACGAGTTTCATATTTTGACTATATCGTTATTGGCGGTGGGACTGCCGGCTGCCCTTTAGCTGCCACTCTCTCACAGAACTCATCTGTCCTCCTCCTTGAGCGTGGCGGGAGTCCTTTCAACAATGTGAACATAACCAACATCACCGCCTTCGGTGCCGCCTTATTGGATACCTCATCCACTTCACCTTCCCAACTATTTATATCTGAAGATGGTGTTAGAAATGTGCGTGGGCGTGTGCTAGGCGGTGGGAGTTCGATTAATGCAGGTTTTTACTCACGAGCCTCAGCAGGGTATGCAAAAGAATCCGGATGGGACGAAAAGTTGGTCAATCAGTCGTATCAATGGGTTGAAAAGATGATTGTTTTCAAGCCCGTTGTGGGGCCATGGCAATCTGCTCTGAAGGCTGGGTTGTTGGAGGCTGGGGTTTCCCCGGATAACGGGTTTGCTTACGATCATTTATATGGGTCAAAAATTGGTGGCACAATTTTTGATAAAGACGGGCGTAGACATTCGGCTGCTAATTTGCTTCGTTATGCAAGTAATCAGCGGCTCAGGTTGTATCTTCATGCTTTGGTTCACAAAATCTTCTTTCGGATTAAAGGTATAGCCTTTTTTAAAATGCTACTCGTGCTATGCATGAATGTTGTTGGTAAATTACAGGTTTAACAAGCCGAACATCCGGTCACTAAAGTTTATCTTTTTTGACTCGTTATCCAACCCGCCTTACTTATTTTGCCATCTGTACTTTTGATTTAAACTTATACTTCTTATATTTTAATGTGATTGTTTTGAACGGTTCGTTTTTGCCCGTCCCGACGAAAAATACTGAATCCGTCACTGTGATTTTATCCAGGAAAATCAAAACCTATGGCTTATGGGGTGATGTTTAGAGACTCATTAGGAAGGAAGCATATAGCATACTTAAAAGGAGGATCAAAGAATGAAATAATAGTGTCTGCTGGATCATTAGGAAGCCCACAACTTCTGATGCTAAGTGGGCTTGGCCCAAAAGACCAGCTTCAGTCCCATGGCATTAATGTTGTTTTGGCCCAGCCAGGTATCGGTAACGGCATGGCAGATAACCCGAGGGCTGCTATCTTTGTACCGTCTCCTATTCCGGTTGAGTTTAGTATCGTTGAGGTTGTTGGAATTACTCGCTCTGGGAATTATATCGAGGGCCGTAGTATTCCCAACATTGCTGGTTTACGGTACAAGAACATTTCTTTCAAGGTATCAATTATTAATGCATTCATGTACTCTAATGTTGTTTCTTCTGTTTATTCGTTGCATTACCGTTTTGTAGCATGGAGGATTCATTGTCGAGAAGATAATCGGGCCCGTATCAAGAGGCCACTTACAGCTAAAAAGTCGAAACCCTAACGACAACCCATTAGTTACATTCAACTATTTCAAAGAGCATGTTGATTTACAAAGATGTGTCAACGGGCTAACAACAATCATAAGAGCGATTGAAACAAAATCATTTTCAAATTTTAGATTCCATTCCCTGGACACGGAAGACCTTCTTAACATCACCGCAAGTCTTCCACAAAACTTGCCGGTACATAGCAACACCACGTCGTCTCTGGCACAGTTCTGTAAGGACACAGTTAGCACGATGTGGCACCAACACGGGGGTTGTCGGGTTGATGAAGTTGTTGATCGTGATTATAGAGTTGTTGGTGTTGATCGGCTTCGAGTTATAGACGGGTCCACTTTCCGTACGTCTCCTGGGACTAATCCTCAAGCTACCGTTATGATGCTTGGAAGGTATAATGCTAATGGGAACGTTTATTGGAATATGTTATATGTTTCTATGAGGGGAGTTATTTACTTCTTATTTCATACTACTTTATAAAAGCTTATCGTTATCGTATGCAGGTATATGGGGGTGAAGATACTGCGTGAACGACTAGAGTAAGATGGATCAACAAGATGACTTGCATATCGTGTTACGTGATCTAGTATTACACTGCTAGTACCTTTCTATGGCTCCCCTCTTGTTGTGATGTATCATGTATATGTAAAAACAAAAAAAGTTAAAACATTTACATGTGTTTGAAATGCTCTGTTACATTACTATCATAAAATTTTAACAATACTTATTATTATAAAAAAATATCGTATCACACCCCTTTTGAACTGCCATTTGCGTCTTTCTTCTTTGGCAGATGGTTTAATTATGAAAATTGTCCCTGTGGAGCGAATCCATTGCGTAAAAATGGGAACTTTTTTGTTTTTCTTTTATGTCCGTTTGAAGTATGCTTTGAGATACCTCTAGTTTCGGTTTTTAGTATCGATCAATATTGCATTATTTGACCCATTTGATTGGTCGGTAAGCATGATCTTGTTTTGCAAGTAGTAGCTGGTTGTACAATGCCTAACTTGAATTTATAATATATAATAAAAAAAAAGGTTTTTGAAGGAGACATACATCTTGTGATAAAGCTTAAACTTCTATTTCTCGTATCTTTATCCTGTTAAATGAAAATAATTTTAAGTAAACTAAGTAATTGAATATCTAAAATATAAATCTTGTCATTTTAATAATTTATTAAAACATGCTAAATTATAAAATTTTAATCATATCTTATATTTAAATATATTTTATAATTCTAGATTTTATTATTTGTTATTATTAACTTTATTAAATTATTATTATTTATTTTTATCAATGACTATGACATATAATATACAAACTATTTATAAAGCCTAGTGACTTTAATATGTTGATTTCATTTCACTCATGTAATATTTGGGTCTTTAACCTAGTTATGTCATATGTGTATAAAAAAATAGCAAACTAGATGTATACTATCAAAACTCTAGAATAAAATGTATAGTGAATTTGCAAAAAAAAAAAAAAATCCCCTCTGAATTGTTAGGGTGGTGGGATGCTCATACCACACTACATCACACAATCCCCTATAAAAATGTCACATCACCATTTTTTTTAATTTAAAAGTTACTTCATTAATAAAAAATAAATTACAAATTATAAATAGAAAAAAATACATTAAATAAAAAGGCAATTGATAATTGAACACCTGTCAGGTGATAAATAAACGCCCTTTGACTTTCTTCACGGCCCGTGAAGGGCCTTACGGGCCGTGAGGGCTTCGAAATTTAATTCTCACAACTGCATTTAATCACGTCCCGTGAAGAAACAAACGGCCCGTAAACGTCCGCACACACAGCCCGTTAACTACCTCAATAACGGCCCGTGAGATCCTTCACGGGCCGTAGTTGTCCTTCTCAGAATTTACTTTCCTCGTTTTGCGTGCACTTTTAAATTTTATAATTATGTGACGCGACGTATTATTCCTTGATTCGATTTAAGATTCTATATAAACCGTTATATATATGACTTGTTATATGGTTAGTGAGAAACGAAACAGTAAAAATGTCTTCTCGTGGAGGTAGGAGAAGACGTCAAAATGAGTCATCTTCAAACTCACGAGATATTGTGGAAAGTATTCCCGATCCAATAGATAACCATAATTGGCAGAACGGGAGGAACTGGTCTCAGAATATTATTCACTTTATACGTAACGGTAGTGATCGTTGGACGATTCTCCCATTTGAGTGGTTAACTTAATATACTCGGGGTCCGTTAATGGTAACGAATTTGGAGACGGGAGTGACTGTCTATATCCCGCGTTATGGGAAGTTGATACGGTAATACTGTTTTCATGTTTTACAATAAAAATCATAAATTTATAACCGTGAATTAAATTGTTTGTAGGTTTACGTACCAATGACTGATGACGAAGAAAATTGGTATCTTTTTAAGATTTCTATGGACTCACTACAAGTTCGTATATTCTCCATACGAATGCCGACCAAATACGTGTGATGATTCATGGTGCATTCATCGTAATACGCGAACGATTTTCGTACAATTCGAATCGTACTTTTTACATTTTCTGTCACGTATACAATATTGGCAGCACTCCGGACAAGAAGAAATCGAAGAACTGGTGGTATCGGGTGAAACCGTTTGGCCCCCTAACGCCGGTCATATTGGTCGAGATTCGGGAGTTGTAATTTGTATGTTATTGCGTAGGTTGGTTCAAAATAGATCTTTAGAGTGGCAAGAGGTTAGCTTACAGGATGCTTGCTTTAGATTCCGAAGATTTATGGCAGACGAACTGTATTCTAGACGTGTAATGTAGAACAGTAATGAAATATTTTATTAAAACATAAACGTTTATTAGTACACTTTTTCAAAAACGATAAACCGTTATTATCACACAAAAATAAAACACATAATTTTTAATCTTCTTGATCTTTATAAAAGATCCAAGCCGCAAAATGGTTGAAGAAAATTCCAAATTTCTCCCGATATCTTTCTTGAGTTCTTGTCATAATATCCGTATCATTCCATAACATATTTCGATTGTTGTAACGTCTTTGTAGAGCTGGTGAAATGTCGTGACCTTCCTTCTCAAGTCAGACCACTTGTTGCTAAGTTCACGAGTGGTGCGATATTCTTCACGTTCGAGAATTTGATGAAAACGAGTTGAAACCCGGTTCCAAAATATTGAATTTGGCGGGATAGTACCTGAATTTTCGATACAAGATCTTACTAAAGTCACCTCCTCTTCATCCGTCCACGGATTTTGATCACTTGTAGCACTCATGTTTTGGGTATTGAGTAAATTTGTGTGAATTGTTTGTGTCAAGCGGCTGAATTTATAGACTTGAAAAGTTTTGTACGGCCCGTGAGAGGCTTTACGGGCCGTGAGTGTGTCACCATACGGCCGTGTAGTGTCAACTGCCGTGTTTTAAAAAGTACAAAGCATCACGGCCCGTGAACTTGGTAACGGGCTGTGTGGAAATTATGTAACGGGCCGTGAGGTCCGTCACGACCGAAGTTATAACTTCTATTTATCCACGCCGACACAAATCTCTCTTTGTAGGGGTCCAACCAGTTATTTTTTAGGTACATCAGCACTCCTATTAAAAAAAATGCACTTATTTTATATAAATATACATATATTTTTAAGAATAACACTAGAAAACTTACTTGAATGGTTGGACACCAATCTGCGATAAAGCCGGTCGTAATTATAAGCGTATATGTCCTCCGTTTCAGAGTTAATAAGTACGACCACACATGCTGAAAAGCACCCCACTCTTCATTTGAAAAACTCGCCTTACAATGTTTAGCAATATTTTCCGAAATATGCCATCTGCAAAGTAATCGAACAGCACTCGGAAAAACTTCTTCTGACGCATTCATCAGAGCGAGGTCTCGGTCGGTTAGTATAACACGGGGCTCCATACACTTATCTTCCAGCGTTGCTTTTAGTTGCTCTAACACCCATCTGAAGTTGGCTTCACGCTCATAATCAATGAATGCGTGAGCAACAGAAAAAGATTTCAGGGTGGATGTCACACCAACCATTTGAACAAAAGGCATTTTATACAAGTTAGTTTTGTATGTTGTGTCAATCATCAGCACGTGTGGGTAAGCACGCCATAATGTGTGAGATGTGGGATGTATAAAAAAAACCCCGTCGACGGTATTTGTCGGTTCCTCAATGTGAGGGGTGTAAATATATTGATGTTGTTGTAGTATAGAAAAAAAAACCTGCATTGGGGTTTCACCAATTCTGGTGGACTTTTTTATTTTTGCCCGAGCATTATATACGGTTCGTAACCCAGACACGTTATTGGGATTTTGTTCCCTCAACGTGCCTAGAATGTTTCGAGGGTCAATATTTTGCTCGGTCAGATTCCTTACAGTAGAAAGCTCATTTTCGGTGAGCCTCATTGCGTATGCATGTCCTTCCAGGTGTTCAGCAGGTTCATGGTTATGAGTATCATCCACAACAACTATAATCCACCCATCTCTCTGCATCTGGTACTTACCCTGCAATTCAAATTGACAGTTTGTTTTTTTCGTGCCACTTTTCTTAGAGTGGATGCTCCCTTATATACACCACCCCGATCGCATTTCAACCAAATTTTAACCACCAAACCATTGGAATTTCTTTTCGAACGTTTGGTGACAATAACGAACCCATTATCTCGCCCCACTTTAGTTGCCAATCAACTAATTCTTCACGAGATGAGAAAACCTAATCAATTTAATATTTTTAGTTAGTTATTACTAAATGATAGTAAAATGAAAGTAAAATTAAATATGATATATCTTATAACCTGATTCGTGTCGTATAAACCCTTTTTACCGGAACCAGAACCGTCATTATCCCCGCTGCTATCGCCACCGTTATCACCCCCGTCATCGCCGCGTCATTCCCGCCGTAATTGGACGCGAACTGTCCTGGATAGTTTGAAGCAGCCTCTTCGTAATAACCGTAACCCTCCTGAGGGTAATAGTTAGATTCCGAACAAATAAATAGTTGCTATCCCAGAAAGACATCGTAACGTTAGATATTAACGTTTATATAGTACTTGAAATGGAATATTGCGTTTATGTAGTAGTTGAAATGAAATGAATTTATATCGTTGAATTATGAAATGAATTTATAACTAACGTTTATATAGTAGTTGAAATGGAATATTGCATCTCGTCACATAATTAACACGAATATCGAGGAATATTACGTCATATCAAATAATGTAATAAATACAAATTTACACGACTATCGAGGAATATTACGTCATATCAAATAACGTAATAAATACAAAATTACACGAAAAACGAGGAATAATATATCTCGTCAAATTATTAAAAGTGAAACTAGGACCCGTAAGTAAGTTCACGGCCCGTAAGAAGAATTCCATACGGGCCGTGAAGAAATTCACGGGCCGTAAATAAACACGACCGTGATCGTATTAACGGGCCGTTACGTTTTTGAATTACGTTTCTGAATGACCGATTTGACTTGCGACAGACCATACGGCCCGTGAAGGGCCTTACGGGCCGTAAAGAGGGCGTCCAGATATCCTGGAGGGCGTCTCTTTAGTAGGCCCCAATAAAAAACATAAAATTTAGAACATGACAATTAAAACTAAAACTCTACAAATTAAACTCCCAACCATGTATCCGGGCAATTTAATGTTTTCGTTCAAAGATGTTCTTCAATACCGGTTCAGGAACATCGTCGTGCGGTTTAAGAAAAATATTCATGTCCCGATTTAACTTTTCGCGAAGCAACGTTTCTCGTAGTAAGTCGAATGGGGCCAATATAGATTCGTTTATTTTCATGCGAAGTGCTTCTCATTTTCTTTTTCTTTCACTTCTTTTTCACACATTGATTTATAGTTGCTAATGGCTTCACTTAATGTTGCTTTGATCGAAAAAGACTTCCTTGTTTTGCCATTGCGCCTCGCCTCTGTCGGTGTGGCGTTGTCATTGAGATCGGGGAGGGGGCTTGAAACCGGCTAATTAGAGCTTACGTATTGGTACGATTCCGAAGTTTTACTTCTCTTTGTTCTTTGAGTACCAAACTTTGGAGTCATAACATCCATTGACTCCCTTTTTGCGTGGTTTCTTACCACCCTTCAAGCACTGATGCTCGTAAAGTCTTTTTTTCTCGTAAAATATCTTGTCTTTGCTTAAGGCTTTTAGAACGATATCCTCATCGTTACTTCCACTTCCTTACGACGTTTCTACATTTTTGTAAACAAAAAAATTAATTACACAAAAAATAAAATAATAAATATAAAATGTAAATATATAAATGCAAAAGTTATAAATCTACCGTTTGAATATATATTCTGTTAAACGACTCATCATGTGATTCATTCTTCCCCATTGAGTTTAGTTGATCAACGGTTATATCGGTCGAACCAACGGTGGCGGTGAAGTGTCGAAATATCTTCTTCCAAAACAAGCTAATTTTTGGTGATATCCGATTGTAGGTCATCGGATACATATATCCAACTCTTTGCCAATGTCTGCTCTTCCTTTTCATCCCAAGCCTGTTAGCTGCGGGTGTTTGATTTTCCTTTCGACTTAGATTTCGGTTGCTCATCTTCGTTTTCATCCCGAGCCTTGTTAGCAGCCCGGGTTGTCGATTTTCTTTCGACTTAGATTCGATGGGGGTGCTTCTTCGACACGATCTTATGTTCGCTTTCGTAAACTTGAAGACCATCAAAGGATTCGTTTCTTCTTCTTCATTTTGTTCGGTTTCTTCTTCTTCATTTTGTTCGGTTCTTCTTCTTGTATGTATTGAGGTGGGTTTGAAAAGGATTTGAATGTTAGTGTAGTAAGAAAATTATGATGGGTTTAGAACGGATGCATAGTTGGGCGGTAGACCAACGGTTGGGGGGATCATAAGGATTTTCAACCATTTAATCGTATGCGGTGGTGGGGGTTGAACGGTTGGGTAGAAGGCACCTGTTCATTTGGGCCCGACTGCATATTCGGTATATATATTTTGGAGTTTTGACCTGTAGATTTTGAGGATTTTGATGGGATTCATTTTCTTGGAAGTACAATGTTTGTATAAGAGAAGATGAAAATATTTGAGAATGACTTAAAAATTGTGAGTTTTAGATTAGTATTTATAATGTAACTTTTTTTTTTTAAAATTTTGCATTCTAGCTATTGAGGGTGGGGTGGGGGTGGGGTGGGGGTGGGGTGGTGTAGCTCTTCAACAGTAAAGAAAATGATTGTTTCCAACAGTCAACCCACACAAAAGTGGTTGTAGCTCGGCGATGGAACACCGCAAGGTGTGAAGGAATCACAGTGTGGGGGACCAGTGCCGGTGTTGTCGCGCATTGCCGGCCCCCGCCGTAAGGTCATGACACAAAGTCCCCACCACCCTTATAAGACTTGATCCCAACATGGGAGAAAATCTTATATGACGTATTAACAAGTAAGTTAAGCACGTTTTAAAAGGGAAATTATTGAATGTAATTAAAAAGGGGTTGACTAGATATTAATAGATATGAAACGCTTTAAATATGAAACGATTTCAAATTAAGTCATAATTATTAAAATGTTTAATATAAATAAAATTTTAAATGGTTAAATTTACTGTAAGAATTGAAAATAGTTGATTAAATATTATAATTTCTATTAAGAATTAAGTGAAATTTAATTGAAAGGTTCGGTGAAAACAAAATAAATGATATTTAAACTAAGAATTAAACAGGAAAAGATTTAAATTAGAGGTTTTTGGATCAAAATTTTAGGAGGGAAAAAATCATTTTACATGTTCTACAATTGTGACAAGGGTCCCATCATAATATATATTTAGGGTTGTTCAATAAGCTTGCCACTAGAAACTCGTTTGAAAATGGCTCGAAAATAGCTGGCTCAAAATCGGCTCGATCTGTAAATGGGCCGAGTCACCTAGGCTCGATTTGTAAACAAGCCGAGGCGAGCTCGAGCCAAGGTCAGCTCGGCTGCATCTCGTTAGTTCGCTTGTTGGCTCGTTGCCGAGGCGAGCTCGAGCCAAGGTCAGCTCGGCTTGGCTCGGTTGCATCTCGTTAGTTCGCTTGTTGGCTCGTTTAAATTAAAGGCTAAATTATAATTTTATAAATTAAATAAAACATATGTCATATAGTTGATATGTTCTAATAAAAACCTAAGTATAAAAATATAGATGATTAACATAATTCATGAAATATCAATCTCATATCATTGTTTCAATTAGTTAAAACTAGTATTAAGCCCCCCGAGTTGCGGCGAGGGCCTAAAACCATACCAAGTAGCAACAATTTTAGACCATTGTCAGCAACAACGGACAGCTGAAAAACTCGTATTAAAAAAGAATAAGAACAATAAAATCAAACGAAAAGTAGGCGTAAAAACGTTGAACCACACCTGTGAAACGTAAAGCATAAAAACAATAATTATGTCAATTTAGGACACCCGCACGTTGCGAAGGAGCCGTTAAACGGGCAAACAAAGACGTACCAATGTTGAACACACACACATTCTTAAAAAAAGAAGAGAAAGAAAACAATAGTATGTACAACTCATTAAAGGTAATATACAAACTTTAAAGCACATAAGAGTTGGTATTTAGTATATATTAAATATACGAAGATAAAAATATTTTGTTTATATATATATATATATATATATATATATAATATATAATAACAAAAGTATTAAAAAAATCAAGTTGGCGTAGCTCAATTCGTATATAAATAAGTTGAGCCCAAGATCTTATTTTGAGGTTGTAAGGATAAACAAGTCTGCTCAGCTCACCTCAACTTGTTTACAACCCTACATTTATTTATCATAGAGCTGTATGAGATTATCTATTGTCATGGCATCTCACTATCAAGAAACAACATAAAATAGTAAAACACAAAAAAGAAGTACCAATATCTATACTAATAAATAAAGTTTAGAATCCATTTTTATTTTTTTAAAGAATGTCCATCTAACCTTCACTTATGATTTGAATACATGTTCTCACTATAATTAAATTATAAAAAAGGTTCAAATACAAAGTGTATTTTTACTATAAAGTGTGAGAAGACACAATGAGTAAAAAAAGACATAAAAAATATATCTCACAATCTAATCGAAATTCAAAAAAGTAATTCGGAGTTTTTGTTTCCCTAGTCGTCCTCACTAAGAAAAAAATAAACGAAAAATAAAAAAAATAAATAAATTAACGTTTTTTTATTGTCATATATGAAAGACACAATGAATTTATTGTGTCATTATGAAAGACATAATGACGTCATTGTGTCAATATAAAAGACACAATGACGTCCTTATTTCATATAAAGACACAATAAAAAAAATTTATTTATTATTTTTTTTTCTGAAAGAGGACAACGAGAGGAACAGAGGCTCCGAATTACTTTTTTAAAATTCGATTTATATTGTGAGATATTAATTTTTTTGTGATTTTTTTAGACTAATTGTTTTTCTCACATTTGTAGCAAAAATACACTTTGTAAAATAACCCCACCCTTAAATTATAATAGTTAAAATAATAAATGTTCATTAAATTGTTTTAATGATAGTTACTTATTAAAATTTAATCTAATTTTAGCTAATCATTCTTAAAATTAAAATATTTTAAACATTGTAATTTTTTAAGCAAACGTTTTCAAACAATTAGGATTCACGAATTCAATCAATAACAATGAATGATTAGTCATTATAAAACATTTTCGGTTCAATGTATATCACGGTTCCATGTTCTCAAGGTTAGGTATGTTTTACTATCTTACAATTTCTTATTTACATTTCATATTCATAATTTCATGTTCTAGCGCATGATACTTATTATTTCAAGCTCTGTAACACGGGTATATAATCTAGTAATAAAAAAGGGATAACTTTGTAAAATAGTAACCACTTTAAAAAATATTCCAATTAGATAACTTAAGTTTAAAAAATGTTGCAATTAGGTTACTCAAATTTCATGTTTATATACATTAAAAGCGTTAACATGTTTTTTTAGCAAGTTATACCTTTTGTTTCGATTAGATTAATATTTTTTTCTTTCTTTGATGCTAATGTGGAACAGTGACGTGAAATTTGGGTACTTTTTTTTTATTTTTTTCATAATTAACATGTTTTTTAAAAATTTTTAATATAATTTCATATTGAATATTCTGACTCCCACGCCTTCTTCTCCATTACTTTTCTTGACATGTAAAAAATCGATTGATGACTCATTTGATCGTTTACTGGTCCAATTTGAGAAAAAATGCGTTAGTGACTAAATAAACACTTTTGAAAGTTTGTTTCTATTATGTGATATTTTCCTTAAAAAAACTAACATTTGTGCCATATTGCACTTTTCTAGGCCAACTTATACCATGTGGCATATTCATATTCAACCAATGTTTTTAAAACCGGATCGAACGTTAAACCGGCGCTTACTGGTTTGGTGGTTGGACTGGCCGGTCCGATCCGGTCCCAACAACAATGTATTCAACAATAATCATTTTTCTGCCCATGTGATATACGGTTCAATTGGCTAGTATTAATAATAAAAAGAAGTGATTGGCTGCGGATCTGTATAAAAGGAAAAAAAGAAATGAAGTTAGAACAAAACATAAAACACAACATACCTAAGGTCTAGACTAGTTACTGGTTTATTTGATTCACCATGGTTTCAGGAATGTGGAAAGTGGAAACTAACCGTAGGGTTCTTGTTAGATTTCTTGTTTTTCATGGAGTTTGCTTCACAAAAAAGGGTAACCTTGATGCATTTCTTATATACTTATAGTAAGATTTCATACTGATTGTAGGATGGAAAGAGCACGGCTTATTAGACTTAACTTTCTGTCACAGATTTCGCGCTACACCGTCATGTCGAAGCAACCACGGCGCCACAGGCGGATCTATATTTAGTTAGCCTCCGCTACCCCTCGATATTTTACGGGTAGTGTAAAAAAAATTACAGTTTTGT
>CM044002.1:51065213-51254900 GCA_024085815.1 Flaveria linearis | reverse complement strand
ATCTCTGTTTAAATATCTTGATCTGAGTTTGTTGGTGTTTTTGTTTGAAGATTGTGATGCTCAAAGGTTCCTATTTAGCATTAGAATTTTAGTCCCAACATATTATACTCTGGATTAAAAACAATAGATGTTGAAAACATAAGATGAATGTGCATGTTTTAGAGAAGTGAAGTTGCATTTTTTACTGATCAGTCAAATGTTAGAGGGATGGTAAGAAGAGGAGGGATAGGTGGTGATAGTTGTTTCGTAGTGGTTGGATGTGGGGACTTGGGATTATTATAGATAAAGCCAGACGGATAAGGGGCCTAATGAGTAACATGTGAAAACAGGTATGGGTTGAAACGCGCCTGGTTTAGGGTGGATTTGCTCACACTTTGTGTTGGTTTGAGAAGGGATTATGTCATCTAATAGCAAGTTTCTCACTATTCGAATGTTGGGATTATCACAAAATAAAGTCACATAAACTTTTCGTGAAATTATTCATGAATGTTAAAATTAAATGGCTTAAATAAAAAGGAAATGAAACACGGTTGTTGTTTTAACTTGAAGTATAGGTAATTGTGAATAAACAAAAGTCACTAAATATTGGCAAGTTTTCAAATTGTTTCTTTGGGCTATTGAGTTTTAAGAATTGTGAAAAGTCACAAGTGAACAATATTGAAACACGAGTGGTATTTATCGTTAGAAAAAATCATCAGTTGCTTTATTGAAACAATATTGAAGCTGGTTAATTAGCATGATTTTATGATGTTTTATGCAAAAAGAGATACCTTGAATGTCTTTCAACCCATTTGATCATATCCTGTAGCCACCCAAATCGACATGTTCATGAGTGAGTGGATTGAAATTGGCCCATATAGTTAACTTACTCGAAGTGAATATTTGTATCTTATAGGGTTCATTGTTCCTTTCTACTAAAATGTGATTGTGATTATTCTAACATAGTCGTGTTGTAAATCCAGGGCTAATGCACAGCAACCAAAACTTTTTGTTGGAATGATCCTAATTCTCATTCGCAACCGTTGTCTGGATAGTGCGACACTACCCCCAATACCTCCTGCGAACCTCGACCGGTGCGTTGGGTTGGTTGTTGTTGTGTTCTCCACCTTCGGTTGTTGCATACTATATGGTTCTCTTTTACCATGATTTTTGGGTTTCTTTGGTGGTGTTGATGAGGGTTGGTTTCAGTTACTGACCAAAGACATCCTATGGCTCTCTCTGTCATGTCTTTTTGTGAAGTTGAAGTGTGTTATATGGAGATAAAAGGGGTGTTGTGTCTCAAGTGGGTTTTCTAGGTTTTGGTGGAGGTGTCGGTGGCGGTCGGCATGTGATGAATCTGTCATTGTCTGAGTGAATCGAACGAAGGTTGAAACTTACCGTATCTTGGCGGGGTAATTTCGGAGGTTTCGCAGTGGAAATTGGTGTTTCTACCGTTGAAGCAGCCGTGATATTTGCAGCCATGACGGTTTGTTCATCTTTGCTCTGATTATCATTATTAACAGATCTGAGCCTTATTAATACAGTACCACCGGCCAGGGTTATTTTGGGTATTTCACAGCTTCCTTTCCGGCGACTCACACTCAACACACACACACTCTCACAACCTCTTCAACACGAAGATTCATCGCGGACGCAATTGTGCGTTGTTTTGTTGGGATCAATTGTCGATTTCTAGGTTTTGGGTCGTTGATTTGTCGGTTTGCGATTGGGATTTGGAATGCGCTCGAATGAGGGATCGGGTTTTTAGGGTTTTGTGTGATTTGATTTTGTTGAGAGATTAGGTAAGAAGAAGGTAGATGTTTCCTCTTGTGTGTCATGGGCATTCTCGGCCGGTGGTGGATTTGTTTTACAGCCCGATTACTCCTGATGGTTGTTTCGGCGGTGTTGCCGGTCGCCGACCACCGCGCCTTTCCTTGCAGCGGCGGTTAAGGCTAAATGATTAAAATTTGGTATGGGTCAACATGGGTGGTATTGGTTATGGGTCAAAACAGGTGGCATTGGTTATGGCTCATAACAGGCGCATAAGTTATGGGTCATAACGGGTGGGATTAATTATGGTCAAAACGATTGATATTTGGTTTAGGTCAAAACTGGTGGTATTGGTTATGGGTCAAAAAATATGGAATTGATATGGTCAAAATGAGTGATATAGGTTATGGATTAACTTTGTGGTATTGGTTGTGGGTTAAAATAAGTAATATTGGTTAGGGGTCGAAATGGTTGATATTTGGTATGGGTCAGGTTGGGTGATATCAGTGATATTGGTTATGGCTCAAAACTATTGAAATTTGGTATGGGTCAACATGGGTGGCATTGGTTATGGCCTATGGGTGAAAACGGGTGGTATTGGTTATAGGTCAAAACGGGTGGTATTGGTTATGGGTCAGTATGAATGGTGTTGGTATGGCTCAAAACGGATGATATTTGGTATGGATGAAAATGGATGGTTTTGGTAATGGGTCAAAACGGGTGATATAGGTTATGAGTAAAAATGGGTGATATTGGTTGTGGGTCAAAACAGTGATATTTGGTATGGGTCAACTTGGGTGATATTAGTTATGAGTCAAGATGGGTGTTATTGGTTATAACTCAAACGATTGAAATTTTGTATGCGCTAACATGGGTGGTATTGGTTATGTGTCAAACGGTTGGTATTGGTTATGAGTCAAAACAATTTATATTTGGTATGCGTCAAAACGGCTGATATTGGTTATGGGTCAAAACAGATGGTATTGGTATGGGTCAAAACGGGTGATAGGTTATAGGTCAATTGGTGATATTTATTGTGGGTCATAATGAGTAATGTTGGTTATGGGTCGTAAACGATTGATACTTGGTATGGGTCAGCTTGAGTGATATGGTTATGGACAAAATGGGTGATTTTAGTTATGGCTTATAACGACTGAATTTTGGTATGGGTCAACACGAGTGGTATTGGTTATGGGTCAAAATGGGTGGCATTGGTTATAGGTCAAACAACTAATATTTGGTATCGGTCAAAACGGGTGGTATTGGTATAGGTTAAAATGGGTGATTAAGTTATGGGTCAACTTGGTGATATTGGATGTGAGTCATAATGGGTGATATTGGTTTGGGTCGAAACAGTTGATATTAGATATGGGTTAGCTTGGGTGATATTGGTTATGGGTCAAACGGTTGATATTTGGTATTGGCCATCTTGGGTGATATTATTTATGGGTCAAAATAGGTGATAGCGGTTATGGCTCGACACTATTGAAACTTGGTATGGGTCAACACGGGTGGTATTGGTTGTGGGTCAAAAGGGTGGTATTGGAAATGGGTCAAAACGGTTGGTATTTGATATGGGTCAAAACGGGTTGTTAATAGGTTATGGGTCAAAACAGGTCAGAACGGGTCAAAATGAGTGATAATGGTTATGGGTCGTAACTGTTGATATTGAGTATAAGTCAGCTTGGGTCATATTGGTTATGGGCCAAATGAGTGATATTAGCTATGGCTCAAAATGATTGATATTTGTTTTGGGTCAAAATGAGTGGTATTTGTTATGGATCAACGGATGGTATTAGTTATGGTTCAAAGCGGGTTTATTTGGTATGGGTCAACATGTTTTTATACAGCTTATGTTTCAAATTATTAAGCATATTTGCATAAGTCAAATTATTGTGCATATTGGCGAGTCAAAATGGGTGCTTTTAGTTATGATCAATGTAAAATCTGATCAATATGGTCATGCCTCATATGATTTTCTGGGTCAACATATCAAAGAAGCACCTACATATCCTAATAGGCCAAAGTCCCCAATGAGTACTTGTAATGGTCATGCTTGGTTTTCCACCAAATATAAAACATAGGCCTTTATCATTCATAGTAGCTTTCTAATGTTTATGCGTTTACGGTTCATTTGTCAAATAAAAATTCAAATACCACATACCATCCTGATGGCTTTTTCAACCATCAAACAACCATAATTGTATTAACTAGCATTGGATCCCGCGCGTTGCTGCGGGTCTTCTTGCAATGTCGTGAAAACCGTCCAAGTTGTTCTAGAGAACAACAAAATTAAATTAATGTACAAGAATAATGATTGATTGCATTTTACTTGATTTCTCTTAGAGAACTAAATTACCAATTGATTGGTTGGACACTCGGGTGGAAGCTTACATACCTGGGATGCCCTCAAGTACATCCCCGATAGAATTGCAGGTATATAACCTTTTTTATACTACATGTTAGATGCATTTACAGAAACTGATCAAGCTGCAATTTCTTTAGTTTTTACTATAATGGGATATCAAAGATCTTTGGATGTGTGTTTTGAGAGTAACTATGAGATGCTGAATATGGGAATCAGATAAATCTTTTTCTGACTATTTTTTAACTCAACTTACAGGTGCTTTCATGGTAGCACCTTTACTCAATCCATATGAGCCAAGCATGAACAAAGTTGAGAGACGAAGGACCTGGGAGAGATGGACACCAAAAAGGAAATTATGTACTTCTTAGCAAGGAAGTTTCCAGTACTTCTTACCTTGATCAGATAGATAAGTGGCTAGCATTGTCACTAGGAAAAAGGGTTAGTCATCTTAACCGATGATCACTTTATATGTAAAAGTAGAGGTACATGTTTGACCTGTTACCCCGGCAGCCCTGTGCTGCTTGCCACCTCTATGTAAACGGGTAGATTGGGGTATTTTGTTTATATAGAACAACAGTTGTATATGTGACAAGTGTTCATAATACAATTTGGATAATATAAATTTATTTAGTGTTAAGAATAAACAAAAAAAAACTCAGTTCGAAGTCTGCTACATAGTTCTGTTTATATAAGGTTTTTACTTGAATGTTTTTCTCTGTAGACGTCTGATTGGAGAATTCCTTGACTTGGCAGGACAAAGTTATTATAGAAGAATTGAGATATCAAGAGTTTTGGAAGAGAGATTTAGGGGAGTCGGTTCGACAGGGTAATGTAAAACCATTTGTAGAGGAAGCAGTGCTGCAGGTATCAAATTGGGGTTTTAGTATCAGTGATCTTAATGTCCAGAAGAAGCACCAAGGGAAAGGCATCATCTTCTGGCTAAAGTCTCTATATAAACGACCACCTCAAGAGTTGACATGATTTCTTGGTCCAATACATATATGGCAGGTCGTGCATTTTCTTGATTTCTTCTCATTATACTGGATGTTGATATGGGAAATGAGCAGGTTGGGTTGACCCGACTCACTTTACACTGGAAAAAGTTTATTTTGTCCATTCGACTTCATAGAGATAACAAAAATAACCCGAATAAAAAAACCCCGCGGCAACGCGCGGGTTCATTTCCTAGTTTAAATTAAAGTTGTAAAGCCGGCAAGAACCATATATGTAATTAACTCTTTTTTTTTAATTTATCATAATATTACGATTCTAGTTGCAAATAATGTATGGATATTGTTGTTGTAAGTTGCTTTCAAGTAGCATCTTTTTCCTTATCAAATAAGCACTACATTAATTAACCATTTCATATTGCAACAATTACATTATAATCCGTATGAGTGTCGTATCAAATATATTTAATATGTTAGTTGGGTCATGCTTGTTATACGTGAACGGTCATTGAGCTGGATCCATGTGATGTTAGTATACTTCAACAAAGCATGCTTTTAGCAAGATTTTTTTTTACCCCTTATTACAACCAAATGTCGTGAGTATAAACGTAGTCGGCATAGCCGGGTAGCTATATGTCACGATCGCTTATATTCGCGATCAACTCCTCGGAACTCTAGAAAATTTAACCACATCCGCAAGATCCATGGACCTTGGAATTTCTGGAAACACTTGTAAAATCAAGATATTAATCATAAAAATATCTAGACATTAAATTAGTAAATATCTTAGATATTTATATATTAGAATAACCTAGATTAGAAATATCCAGACTTAAGCCACGAGTATAAATAGGAAGTGATGGTTCGTTTGTGAATCACCTCACAACCATTCTATCAAGCTTCCTTGTAATAATGTTATCTTGTACTCAAGGCGTTCTTTACTTGTAATTGGTCATTGTTCATCTTGCAATTTGTTGAATCGTTGCTTGACAAGTTGTTCGGCTGATCTAGTACAGGGACTAAGAGCCACACAAGAGTTTGGAATTCACTCCGTGACAAGCTAGGTCGATTTATTGAGATGACGAATGATGCGAACAAGATTACAAGGACCAACATTGCAGGTGGAGAAGAGAATCGGAGACGGGAAGATAATCCTCATGGGGGCAAGAAGAGTCGAGGTACATCCAAGGACAAGACCTTGGACAAACGAGTGGTTGAAAGGGATTCTGCAATAACTTGAATAGGGGCTCAAGTTGACAATGCATTCCAACGATTAGATGGGTTGGAAACTTATTTCAGCAACCTAAGAGACAACCTGAAGGCTGCATTTAAGATACTTGTAGTGAAGTAATTGATGGTAAATCATGCAATCAAAGAGGCTACCCGGAAAGCATTCAACAAGCTGTGTAAGGACATGGACGAACTTTCCGTAGACATGCATCACAGCCTTCTAGGGATAGAATCTAAGGTCAATGAATGCAATAGGCCATGGTCACTGCGGGAGGTAGCATTGCCAACTTCATACTCAGGATCGAAGTCCTAAACCAACACCCTTTGTTGGCAAATGGGAGGCAAGGGCTATTGACGAATTCCTTGGAAAATGGAATGATACTTTGATGGTGTAGGCATTCACAATGATGGCATAAAGATCAAGATAGCCACCCTATACTTGGAAGACACAACAGACCTGTGGTGGCGATGCATGACGTGCAGTCGCAGTACACGTAAATTTAATCCAAATTACAACTCAAAGATAGTAGTAAAAAGGTATCGAACACAGGGAGTTTGTGAAATATGTGTTTATCTTATAGTCTTGTAAATTAACTACAATTGCCCTAAAATACAAAAATTAAATATCAAAAATTGGATTGTTTTGGTTTAAGAACTAATAGTAACTAAATAGATTGCAAATCAAAACGTACTTTTGTAACAGATTAAGAACAAGCGACCACCCTAGATTTCAGGTTTTAATCCACACTTATGTTTATGCCTACTAGAAAGAACCACATAGACATGGTTCGTGCTTGAGTAGTTGTTTGTGATGAAGGAGAACTAAGTACTCGGATTGTAAAATGCGAGGTTGTTACTCGAAGATCAATTGACAATTATCCAACCCTAATCCCTCCCATGATATCTCAATTGCCAATGGCACCAAGAACGTATGGTTTGGGTTAACATCAAACAACAATCAACAATTTACAAACAAATATCCAAACACCATAATAACTCAAACAAACATTCAAAGTTATTATTCTAGAAATTCAAGCACAAACATAGTGTTTCAAAAGCAAACCTTACATCTAGGATGATCACCAAAAGTTTAGCCAAGCATGACTTGATACATCATCACCATACACCGATTAATGTTCATACGAATCGAAAACACAAATCAATTGTTTAGAAATGTTTGGAATCAAGCAAGAACAGCCAAAATCGCCCCTTTTCTGCCCAGAAGTCATCAGATCTCGAGATAATGTCAAAAGGCACCTCCCAAACGATTTAATATGGCAGTTACACTTTGTTCGTCATCTCTACCGTACCTTACGGTAGCCACCGTAAGGTACGGTGGAGGCAGAATAACTACGGTGGAAAGCTACTGCAGTACGGTAGGAATTAGAGTGTTAGGGGCCACCGTATCTTACGGTGGCTATCGTAAGGTACGGTGGAACCCCAATTTTCTTGTTTTGTTCCTTCTTTCCATCCTTCCTTATTCCATCCCGTTGTGATCCGTCCAAAGCTGCATTTTCTTCATTTTAGCTCCATAATACGCCTGAAACAAAAGTAACCATAGTCATCTAATTCAAAGCAATTACCCAATCAAATATGAGAATATCACACATTTTAACATCATAGAAGGGTTGTTCCTTGAACCACCCGTCAATGCACACATGGAGAAGTAGAAAAAGGTATGCATCTTAAATACCTGGGCTGACTTTAGTAAAGAAATTAAGAAGCAATTTTATCCAAAAAATGCTGAAAATGAGGCTAGGAGCCGGTTTAAGCAAACTTAAACAAACCGATTCTATCAAAGACTACATTAAAGAATTTACCACACTTGTCCGTGAAATTCCAAAACAGAGTTTGAACGATGTGGCAAAAAGAGTCAAGATCAAAAGATAGAAGACTTAGCCATGAGAAAGATAGGGGAGACAAACAAACCCAGTCTAAGGAAAACACTACTGTAACCATTACCACCGTGAAAGTCTCGGGAAAAGAAGCCATTCAATAAAGACTATAACTACTTCATTTGTGATAGGCCACACCAAGCCCGAGACTGTCCGAAGAGAGTTAGCCTACATGCAATGATTGTAAGGGAAGAAAGTTCTCATGAAGAAGGAGACGCGTACATGAGCTCAATGCAAGTACTTTGTGCAATCAAAGCTAAAGTGGAAGTATGACCAGTACTAAACAAATGATTGCAATTCATTCAGCCTACCATCCAAGGGAACCAAGTATGAGCCCTTGTAGACATGGGCGCTTCTTATAATTTCATCTCTGTTAGCGAAGCTAAGCAGCTTGGAATACAATACATAAAAGGGAGTAGGTCCATGAAGACTGTGAATGCAAATGCCAAACCAATACATGGAGAGGCAAAGGAGGTTCAAGTGCGCATCAAAGAATGGTCGAGATCCATTAACTTCTCCATAGTATAAATGAATGAGTTCAAAGTCATGCTTGACATGGAGTTCTTCAACAAGGTACATATTTTCCCTTTGTTTCGCTAATTCTATTCGTATCCTTGATAAAGGGAAGACGTGTATGGTAACACGGAGCGTGGGTTAAGGACGGGCCAAAGACCATTCTGCCATACAATTCATGAAAGGATACAATAAAAAGGAACCATGTATTTAGCGGTAACTAGAGGCAATGATGGGGAAACTACCACGACCACAGTACTAAAGCCAATTAGCCACGTATTAGGGGAGTCTAAGGATGTCATGACAACCTAGTTACCTAAGAAACTCCCTTCACGAAGAGAAGATGACCACGAGATCAAATTGGAACCATGATCTAAGGCACCGGCAAAAGCTCTGTACTGCATGTTTCCACTAAAACTAGAGTAGCTAAGAAAACAACTAAAAGAGTTGCTGGATGTCGGATACATTCGTCCTTCTAAGCCCTATATGGTGCACCTATATTATTTCAGAAAAAGAAGGATGAGTCACTTTGTATGTGCATCACTTACTGAGCGCTTAACAAATTTATGGTGAAAAACAAGTACCCGATTCCGCTGATTGCTACTTGTTTGATCAACTTGGATGGGCTAAATACTTTTTCAAGTTGTACTTATAATCAGGGTACTATCAAGTAAGGATTGTCGAAGGGGACGAAGCCAAAACGACCTGCATCATAAGGTATGGCTCATACGAATTCCTGCAGATGACGTTTAGTCTAACCTGTGACCTCTTGTACTTTTTGTTAAATGTTTGTTAAACGTCGTTATCTCTTGTAAGGGTTTGTTTTGTTATTAATGCAAGTACGAGGACTTATTTGTAATTTCTTGTAAATGATTAAGTAATTAATGATAATAATAACAATAATAATAATAATAATAATAACAAGCATAAAAGAAAATACTAATATTAATAATAATAATGGAAATAATAATAAAATAAGTGTTAATAATTCAAATAAATAAAAACAATATAAGATTAACTTGTAAATTATAGTTTGTGCATAAAATAATAACATTTAAACTTCAGGGGCTAAACTATATTTATATTTTAAATTAAAACACAAAACTTTGGTTTAAAATGAAATAGTCCTAAATTACAGGGATGAAAGTGCAATTTTTATAAAACAACCCCCCCTTCTCCTCCCTCTTTCTTCCCGTATTTCCGGCCGCCGGCCGGCGAGCCCCAAAATCCCGTTTTAAGCCACGGTTTCAACTCCAATCGATCCCAATCGGTTCGAGAATCCGTTTCCAACACGAGGGGTGTAATAATTCGACCATAAATACGATTATGATAACCGATTGAACACGAAACCGAAACCCAATCAAACTTCAAATTGATTCCTCATATTGAACTAATAATTGATGAAATTAAAGACTCTTAAACGGTTATCTGATCAATTCGAAATCAATGGAATGATTAATTTCATTTAAAACAACAAATTTCACACCGAATTCAACTCGAAACACCCGAGATCAAACCGAGAGCCGTTAGGCACTTAATCGTACAAATTAGAACTATAAATCAGAGGCCAAATGCCCACGACATCTTCTTTCCACTATCTGGACCATCAATTTCACAAACAACACGCACACATACAATAAATTCGAATCAAGGAGAGTTAGGGTCGAACTTGTAATTGTCAATACCACATCAATTCAGGTAATCCAATGGGGTTGTACACTCGGTTTTACATGGGGAACAAAAGCCTCATGGTTAATTTGATTATTAACAACGTTTTGATGTTCAATTTGATCCAAATTGAATCTAGGG
The DNA here is from genome assembly GCA_024085815.1 of Flaveria linearis. Lineage (NCBI taxonomy): Eukaryota > Viridiplantae > Streptophyta > Magnoliopsida > Asterales > Asteraceae > Flaveria > Flaveria linearis. Next base: position 51,244,386 of record CM044002.1, on the reverse strand, counting down.
TTCTTGGGTTGAATTTGTGGATTTTCTTGGAATTATGATTTAAGATTTGTTTTGTGCTTCAGAGCACAAGTCAGAGCCTTGGCCCACTGGTTAAGACACATGGTTAAGGGACATGTGTCTCGGGTTCGAACCCAGGACCCTGCATTTTTTTTAAAAATGATTTTTGTGGAATATTTAATTCACAGAAAATTGTAATATATTATTAAATTAATATATAAGTCATTCTTTAATTAGAATCTAAATAAAATTTCTTTCTTTTGATTTTCTAGAAATTTAATTTAATAAACCTTTTATTTTACCTTGGAAATTATAAAATTGTTATAAAATATATTTCCTTGTTGGTCTTTGTAATAAAATTAATCCTTTTTAAGTTCTCAAGAATGTCAATTTAATAAATCTTTATTTTTAAAAATATATATTTCAAGTTTAAATTATATATTTAAAAGAAAATTAATATATATGTATTATATTTAAAATGTACACTTATTGTAATTAATAAAATTGTTTTAATCATTTAAATTTATAAAATTACTATTTATTTTATTAGTAAATATTAATCATTTGATAATGAAAGTCTAACTTTTATTAATAGTGCTAAACACTAAAATCATTAGTAATCTTTTAAATACCAAAATAATAACAAATTGTATCTATTTAATAACTTAAATAAATCATAGGATAAATGATTTATAAATATAACACCATAATGATCATGATTAACTTAACACGTCGTTTATTTAGGTTGAGCGTTAACGAATCATCGGCATTTTATACATGGCTTTCTTATTTGTTCATCCTTATTATCCATGTGGGTTTTCATACCTTATTTTATATTATTTCACACTTTTGGGGTGAAACATGTTAATCTTATTATAAACACACTTGTAAATACGTTTTTTACTCTTGTAACACTTGTGCAATTCATCTTGTTTGTCATGCTTATTTGAACTCTTGTAATTATCATGTGATGACTCTTGTAAAATACAATCATTAATTATTGCTAGCCTAGCGACGTCATAGATCTATGGGCCTGACAAGCCTGTTTGGTGCTAAAGCCGAGGTTATTGTCGGCTCCTAGTGTCGTATTCTTGAGCACTATGAAAACCAAGTACACTTAGGCTAATCATTTAATCTTGTAATGGTCATATTTGTCAAGGTTTGATTGTTACATTTGTTCATCCATTTTTATTTACTTTATTCAATAACCTATGACGTGAATTTCCATCTTTGATATATATCTATGTATGATTAATCTATGGAAACTCATCAACATTATGTTGACATTATTTTAACATGTTTCAAGAAATGAACCGCTTAGTTGCTCTTGACGACTTAAACACATCTAGGATTGGACCTAGAGATTAATAAAAAGACATATTGTTGTCACATGATGCTATTTAAATTCTTGTTAAATTGTTTATTTGAAACTTATGTTATTTCCTATTGTATGTCATGAAACTTGGAAATTAATAATATTGACACTTTAAAATAACGTTGTGTGGCATGAACAATCTAAACCCTCACACCTCGATGTTTCCACCGTTAAGGTTGGGGTGTGACATAACCAATGCTCCAGCTACTTTTTGCACGCTTATGAACAAACTCTTCCACCCATTTCTTGATAAATTTTTAGTCGTATACTTGAATGATATCGTTATATACAACCGCATAATGATGGAACATGTCACCTATCATCGGTAAGTATTCCAGGTATTACGAGAAAACGAGATATATGTAAAGCAGGAAAAGTGTTCTTTCGCTCAAGAGGAGGCCGAGTTTTTGGGCCACAAGATCAAGGAAGGACAACTCATGGTGGATGATGTAAAAGTTCAGGCAATCTAAGAATGGGAGGCACTGACCAAAGTACCCGAGCTACGATCATTTCTTGGGTTGGTCAATCATTATCGACACTTCATCATGGGCTATTCTACAAAGGCTGCACTGCTAACCGATTTACTAAAAAACCTATAATTGGGATGATCGGTTCCAAAATGCCTTTAAGCAATTAAAGGAGGCAGCCATGACGAAACCGGTCTTATAATTACCCGACGTTACTAAACCTTTCGAGCTTCATACAGATGCCTCGGACTTCTCTATTGGTGGATTACTTATGCAGGAGGGTCACCCAATCACTTTTGAAAGCCGCAAGCTTAACGACACGGAGAATAAGTACACGATGCAGGAAAAGAAGATGACGACCATTGTGCACTGTCTATCAACATGGAGACATTATCTCCCCGGGTCAAGATTCACCATCAGTACAGATAATGTCGCTAAAAGCTACTTCCAAAGACAAAAGGATTTAAGTCCGAAGCAAGCTTGATGGCAGGATTTCCTTGCGGAATTCGACTACATCCTGGAGTACAAGCCCGGTAAAGCTAACGTAGTAGCAGATGCGTTAAGTCATAAGGCTAAACTTGCTGCATTCACCAGACCAACTTTCAGTCTGCAGGATGAAATCAATGAGGGATTAAACCAAGACCCATTCTCATGAAGGGATAACTAGACGATTCTGGCTAAAGGGAGATTTGTTTTTCACTACAGGAGATCGGCTTTTCATTCCAAAATAAGGAGGTCTCAGACACACCATCCTAAAGAAATGACACGACTTAAAATGGGCGGGACATTCCGGAACAAAACGAACTCTGGCACTCATTGAAGGAACATTTTACTGGCTCCATATGAAAGACGATGTTTCTTATATGTCTGAACATGCTTGGTTTGTCAACAAGATAAACTTAAACAATACCAACCAGGAGGATTACTCGAACCATTACCAACACCTAAGAGTCCATAGCATAGCATATCCATGGACTTCATCACATGCTTACCAAAGACGAAAGAAAATGAAGGATAATAATGGTAACTCATCGGTTTTCAAAATACGGAACATTTATAACAGCTCTGACCGACATAACTGTGGTGGAAAGGGAAAGACTATATTTCAAGAACATGGTGAAATATTGGGGAATACTGCAGGTAATCATAAACGATCGTAATCCGCGCTTTACAGGCTTCCATCCCCAAACTAATAGACAAACCAAGAAGGTCAACATGCTTCTTGAGTTATACCTTCGGCCTTATGTAAGTGCTAACCAAAGAGACTGGGCCAAGTTGCTAGATGTAGCTCATTTCTCTTATAATATGCAACAAAGCAAGGCGACCGAAAAAAGCCCATTTGAGCTTGTAACTGGTCGGCAACCACTCACAACGAATGCCCTTGTTGTGTCATAGAACAATAGCAGCCCTACCGCCTACAAAGTAGTAAAAGAATAGCACAAATAGGCAGCCATGGCTCGGGTATCACTTGATAAAGTAGCGAAAAAGATGAAGAAGTGGACCGACAACAACAGGATACACGTTGAATTTCTGATCGGCGACCAAGTCATTGTAAAACTCTTTCCACGATAATTCAAAACACTATAGGCAGTGCATAAAGGTCTTACAAGAAAGTATGAGTGGCCCTTTACTGTCATTTCATAAGTTGACAAGGTTTCATACCGGTTACAACTACCGCCAAAGTTGAAAATCCATCCTGTCTTCCATATGAGTTTTCTCAAGCCCTATCATTCAGACGTGGAAGATCTTGAACAAGAGAATTCCGAAAGGGCACGGATGGCCATTGTAACAACCGACTATCAGGAGGTTGATGAGATCCTCTCAGATTGAATAGTACGGTGACGAGGTGTACCGAGCTACAAAGAATCTCTGATCAAGTGGAAGGGACAACCACGCAGCGAAAGCCACCTGGAATCAGAAGACATGCTCTAGCAAATCCGAGATCAAATCAGGAAGTATCAAGAAGCCACGACGAGGACATCGCGAGTTTAGGTGGGGGAGAGTGTCACGACTTGTTTATATTCACGACAAACTCTGCGAAACTATAGAAAATTTAGCCACATTTTGCAAGATCCATGGACCTTGGAATTTTCTGGAAAGACTTGTAAAATATTCAGATATTAACCATATAAAATATCTAGATATTAATCATAGAAATATCTAGATATTAACTTGGTAAATATCTTAGATATTTATAGATTAGAATAATCTAGATTAAAAATATCTAGACTTAAGCCACAAGTATAAATAGGAGGTGATGGTTCATTTGTGAATTTATGAATCACCTCACAAGCATTGTATCAAACTTCCTTATAATAACGTTCTCTTATAATCAAAGTGTTCTTTACTTGTAGTTGATCATTGTTCATCTTGCAAGTCGTTGAACCGTTGCTCAACAAGTTATCAAAATAGGTGACACATAGCTTCGAAATAGGAGGTGATGGTTCATTAGTACCAGAACTAAGAGTATCTATTACGACAACTTGTCGTCACAAGAAATTGTCGTAATATTACATTTATTAGATAAAAACTTTTTTATTAATTAAATTACATTTAAATAAAAATAATTAAACTAATTACATAATAAAGGTGGCATTAATTGGACACGACATGTTACCCATAACCATAATCTTTCACTTGTGAACGATTTTGACAACCAAACAATGACAGAATTAGTGAATGATGTCTAGCCATACATCACAACTAACCAAGAAATAAAGTTTGTCGATTAATGACAATCATCAATGATCGCTATCAACATAACTAAATACATATAATTATTTTTAATTTTTTTAATACGTGATATCGATATCACGTACAATTTGTGTATCATGTTAACCTTCTACTACGCTGTGTTTTCTCAATTATCATTTGAATACCGTCTAGTATGGCCCCACATTTTTGCAGTTTAACTATCGAGAGGGCCCATAGATGCCTCACGTAGATGAGTGAAGCATATCTCGTCATGACTATTTGTATCTCATTACATATGTCTTGCTATACAAAGACATAACGTGTATAATCAACTACCATTTGACTATGTGAAAGCATTATGATACTTATGTTAGAGACTTATAAGCATCTCCAACAAAGTATGAAATAATACACTCGCTGTTGACATGTACGCACGAGCACAATTCACAAGGTAATCTCAAAGGCAGGTTTATCCAATATTCAATCTCAATGAATACATGTGAATGAGGGATCAATATGGTTACAAGATGCCTAAATTCATGTCATGTATATCAACCAATCATTTCATAATAACCACGATTCGTTGCGAAACCTGTGACAATGAACAACAATGATTGTTTAGAAAATCACAAATAATGCAAAGAAGAACACTAAAGAATATAACAATTCCACAAATGTAAACTAAAATATGCATTGCTATACTTAAAATCTAAACAAATAAAAGACTAAAAATCTCAAGCAGGATAACATGCTTGCAAAATCTAAAAAAAGCAATTCGTTTCAGAGATACCGCATAATTTTTCAATATGGAGATCATTGTGAGTTCGAATCTCACTTCATGCAATATGCTCCAGGTAAGCTAGAGACTTCACCACAGTGAGCCTTTGGTGATGTGTTTTTCCTAGAATGCTTTGTAGATTGTTGTTCATTGGCCGAGTGGTGGGGGTGGTAGGGTATGGACAAGGTGGGGCGGCCCAAAAGTAACTTGTTGGGCCTGACCATGGTGTAGTACAGTTTGTGGGTGCCAAAGGTTGGTTTGTCCAAGGATAATGTGGCGAGTGAGTTGCGGGAGTAGGGTTTCTAACACGTCCTCTGTTGCGACCGCGGTCACGGCCTCGGCTACTTCGGTTTGAGGTTTAAGCAGGTTTTGGAGAAGTGGTTTGAGTGGGCGGAATTTGTTGATGAGAAGTATGGAGAGCGGTATCATTTGCGACACGGTTTGCTTTGGTGGTTTCCTTAAGGATTAATTGGGAGTGTGCTTCATAAAAAGTTACAAAGAGGTGATCTCTACAATAAATGTGATGGATACAATCACGGATACAATAATGCTATATAATATTTTATACAGTCATGCCATATAATATGTTATCTATGCTAATAGGGTTTTCCATTTGTTCATGAATTACTACGTTTTGCCTGTAGTTGTGTTGTTTCGTGTTGGCTTCTATTTGTGGGATCGCGTGTTGTTGGTTTACGTATGGTTGTTCGTTGGTTGTGATGATCGGACCAATAAGTGTTTGTTGTCTAGCGTGGCAACCATATGGCCGTGATTGTTTTGTTTCGTGTTGGTCTCCATTTATTGGATCGCACGTTGTTGCTTTATGTCAGGTTGTTCATTGGCTGTGATGATCCAACCAGGTTGTTGTCCTAGCGTGGCAACCATGCATACATCGTTTGCAGCGTGAGGTGGTGATCGGGTTTGAACCGCAATAATGTTAAATCATCATCTTATATTAACCTACATGTTTATCAACCAAGTGAAATGAGCGATACGATTCCTGGAAGAAAATCATTATCTTGGTGTGGCAACCATGTTTGGTTTGCAACCACAACAAGAAAGTGGATTTGAGCCATGGGTTGAAAGTATAATTCCTAGAAATTAATGTATATGTTACCGATAATTATCAAATGAAGCAAGTACCATATTTTTTTTATGATCTAAAACACTTGCGCAACGCGCGAGGTTGTATCCTTCTAGTTAAATTTAATTGTCTTCACATGAGCTCTTAAATAATGATGACTCATCGATTCGCATTATGTGATATCGTCTAAGTATATGTCTTACGCACTTACAAGTTATCAGTTATCACAATAGTTCAATGTTTTTATAACAGACCATATATCGAATCAGCTTTGGTATCAATACATTAGTTGGACTTGTTTTAAAAACCAAATGACGTAGTTATGATGAGTTTAAATTTAAAACTATATATAATTAACTTAAAATATAATACAAATTTACTTCATTTGTTACGGTGAATTTACATTTTTAAATAAAAATTTTAATCTTAAATAAATTAAATATGAAGGCTAAAATAGTAAACAGATTGATAAATAAGATTTTGAAGAAAAAAATGGAACTTTTTTGAAATCTGGTTCGACCACTCGGTCTAGTTTAATGGTTTAAACGGTCCGACATGTTTAAATAGGGATTGCTCAAATACACTCAACCAAACTGATTCTATTATCGGTTTATGATCTGACTAACTGCTTTTAAAAAGTAATGCAATGGATGTGTACGAGTTTGACACACTAGTACCATAAAATGATCCTAATAAACTCTCCTACACATATGCTTTCTTTGATGTGTCTAATGGTGCTACGTGTTCAGCCTCTCATCAATGATATCTTGCTTCAAGTTCAAACTCTTTCAGCTCGTAGGATAACCGTTTAGATAAAAGCATATCTTAATTAAGATTAAGAATCGTCTTAGTCGTTATGAAAGCTTGCTTCTTTAACCTTTTACACAAATGTTAATTCACTTATATACTTGGATGAATTTATTGAAAACAGAAAATAACAACCAACTAATTTTCAAAACCTAGAAATAAGAATGTTGATAGGCAAGTTCGACCGTACCCTAAGCTCCGGTCCTTCTATGCTCCGTCAGTGAGCACAACTAGTGATGCCCTAACATCTTAATTAACAAACTTATTTACAAACCCAATAGCAATTAACCTTAGGTGCAAACATGTGGTTTATTGACTTTATATTATATGGACCCATTTTTTCACCCGACTAGGGCCCAAAAAATTTCAAGGACTTTCAGGGCCGGCGGCTATCGACTTTAGATTCTTACACGTGCATGTTGTGTCACATAATCTTGGTATTGTATAGTAACCATCCTGATATGGGAAAACAAAAAATGTGAAAAGATTTAGTTTTCTCAAGTAATATGCTTTAAACTTGCGTAGTTTTGTTAGAATTCAAATTAGTCTCAGTTTAATTATTGATGTGACTTTTTATACATACATCCAGTGTTTCCTTCTTGATGGTTTCTTGCAAAACTACACAGTTGTCTATTTTTGTGTGTCTAAATATACACACATTGCATTTGGCCTTTAAAAAAAGGTATTTTGAAAATTAGCAGTTTTTATCCTTTAACTACCATAGGAAATTAGCCCTTTTAACCTTGCAAACTATACAAATTTATTAATTTTCTTGAAATTTTCACAAATCATTTGGCCGGCACCAGTGATGTTCTTGTTCCCCTTCAATAGCCATGGCATCCCGTCGTCGTTGGGCAACTTTTCACCTATTCAGGGGAAAGACTCGTTTCCCATGCGACTCGATTCAAGGTTTTGAAGGATCGATTGAAACGGTTAGGGGTGGGATTAGCTCAAAGGCCTTGACACCTTCAACATACGTTCCTATACACATTGTGTCCCTCGACCATGCCATGTCCCATCATGAACATTGTTCATTTCCAATGTCCTCGACTCCTACTCAGATAATCACAAATACAAATTTAGCATTTCGTTTTGTGGGTCCCACGACAACCAAAAAAGGTGTTAGCGGGTATGAAAATCGTATGAGAGGAAGACAAACCTGAGCCAAGGTGCAACAAGGGCACATGAGATGGGATATACAGTCATCCAGAGAACTATCACTACCCTGAAGAAAGATAGCATATGTATGAATAACTTGAATATACAAATTGACTTCTGAAGTCAAACCTAGTTCATTTGATAATGTAAAGTCATCAAAGTTTAAAAGAATGGAATCGAGGCTCGAGGCGTTTTCCCTTCGCCTCACGAGGCGTTTCCCTTCGCCTCACGAGGCGTTTTCCCTTCGCCTCACGAGGCGTTTTCCCTTCGCCTCACGAGGCGTTTTCCCTTCGCCTCACGAGGCGTAAGCCTCGAGGTGAAACGAGGCGTACGCCCGAGGCCGAATTAGAAAATAAATATAAAAATTATACATCTTATAAAAATAAAATGCTAAAACATCACACATAGCACTTTCCTAAGTAATTTCATCATCTAAGCAAAAATTAATCAATTTGATCCAAATATTTACCCTCCATATCTCAAGTAAGACTAGTTTCAGTCCCAAATTGACCTAATTTCAATCCCAAATTTGACACTTATTGACCTAATATGAAGTCCCAAACATTCTGCACAATATAAGATCATTCAGTTATCAAATTGACATCATACTAGTATTCTCCCAGCAAAAACATGATAAAAAGATAATATAAATTGCACAAAATATCAATGTTTACTCAAACTTGCGCCTCATTACCGCCCCACCACTCACCGTTTTTCGAACTGCCTCGTCCTAAGAGGCGTACGCCCCATCTGAACCCTATGAGGCACCGCCTCATATACGTTTTCTTACCGCCTCGCCTCAAGGCGCGCCTCGAGGCGTATGCCTCGGCCGTTTTTTTAAACCATGAAAGTCATCAATTTCGTAGAAGTTTAATATTGTAAATCATACAACTTAGAGTATAAGATTTAAGACCAACATCATGTTCTTATGCCCTATTTCAAAAAGGTATAAAAGATTATATTAAAACTGAAGTCAAAATGTAGCCTAATTGACTTGTAAAGTCAAAGGCATCTCATTTCTTAGAGCATATGCATATGGGCCATTACAAACCATACCAAGATTAAATCTTTACCTTGATATTGAACTTCTTTCTCAACTTGGATCGATGAAAGCCCATATACGCGCCAAGGAAGAGTGCAAAAGCAGCCGCAAGATACAAGAAACAGGGTTTCTTGCTCATGGCGAAAGCTACAAAGTTGCAGAGAGCAATTGTAGCTAGAATCATGTATACAAATCCCTATGACACCCCAAATTGCATAAACGTGTTAGAAATACACATGTAAGTAACATAAGTTTGTGTTTCTGTAACGATAGCAAACATAATGATTGAAATAATGAAGTTATCAGTGTGCACCTGAAGAAAACAAGAACCAAAACCAGCTAGTCTCGTGTTCTCCCCAAATCTATACCATGGGCAACTACAAATTCAAAAATTCATAGATTTCAGATAATCAATCGTGTGTATCAAGCTTGAAACCTTAAAACACAAGATTTTTCAATCACCATCTTCAAAGCAAACTCAAAGACACTTTGTTCATCACTAACCTCTATTCTTTAAACATAAAACACAATTATGTTTTGACTTTTAAGAAGTCAAAACAGGATGTTCTTCCAAGATAAATGACAAAAGGAAAATTCTTAAAAAACTAAGAGTCTCTTACAACATTATAAATTCAAATTCCCATCTCAATCATCTTGCAAAAACCCTTTTTCCCTATTATCTACACTCAAGAAGATGAGCTAATTCATATGACAAATGTGTCAATACTCTAAATTACACTTTTTTCTACCATTAAAGCTACCATCAAGCACAAATATCTAAGCTTTTCTGCCCAAAGGGTTCTTGCTTAACAAAACATAAAAATACCCTTATAATCATGTGCACTATTGACCTTTGTACTTCATATAAACCATATTTTGACTTTAAAAGTCAAGTGGGGTGTTCTTTTAAACACATTAATCGATCATATAGAATGAAACTTACAATGACGATTGAAGAACCAATCGACGATCATCAAAACAATCAAGAACATCACCTTCCCACATCCTAAAAACACCACCACTCAATTCTCCACCATCTTCATCATAAATTTCTTCCAATTTGTTCCATTTCCCCTGGTTCGTCTTCATCGCCACCGTTGAACACAACATATCAAAGTCCAACACCGCCACCCGCTCAATCAACCTCTCCTCCTCCTCCGCCACCGCCACCTCCGCCGCCGCCGTATCGGAATCCGCCATTAATCTCTCTCTGTGTATACAAAAATCTTCAAGATTTTGTCTACTTCTGAAAACCCTTGAAAACAATTCTTGTTATATACAATTGGCAGAGAGAATGAGTGGATAATGGATTCTTTTTGTGATTAATGATTTGGGTACAGCTGGTGACATGTAATAATGGTGGTTAAAGTTTGGTATTTATAGGGTTCTTGAACCGCTGTCAATGGCAAGAGTGTTCAATTTGGACCACAAAAATGACCCTTTTCTTGATTTTGACCATCTTCTTTAAATTCCCCACAAAAAATAACTCTTGGGAAGAACATATGCTTAATCTTTAGCAACAAGTCAACGATCTTTTTCGGATCTTTATATGAAGGTTATTAGTTTAGAGTTCGTTGCACAACATGGTTTATTTGTATTATTATGTCGTTCAAGAACATGTGTGTGTAAAGACAAAGGTTTTTATTTTTTCAGAACTATTTTTAGAACCCATGAGAAGGGGAAGGTTTCTAAGACTATGAGGAGAAGGGCGTTATAGCCCATGGAATGCCCCATAAGACGTCCCAGAACGCCCCAGAACGCCCACTACATTGCCCCATGGGGCGTTCTAGGGCTTGAAATCCTCTCAAACTTCCTGTATAGAACGCCTTGAATGCCCCTATTTTGTTCAATGCAACGGTCACTTGAAAGTTAAAATAAAATTAAAAAAAAAGAAAAAAAAGAAAAAAAGGGGGCATTCCAAAGAATGCCCTGCTCCAACAAAAAGGAAGGGAAAGCCCCACTATCTAGTTGGCGCCACGTGGGGCAAGGATATGAGTTTGGGGCTTCCTTAGAATGCCTTGTTCCTCATAGTCTAAGAAAAACTTCACTTATAAGAAAACTAAGCAAATTATTTTTAAACCATCGATCAAATTTGATCAATGGTTGATAGTTATCAATGAAAAATTTGTAATTATTTAATAGATAATTAATTTACTAAATGATTCAAGGGTATATAGGGTAGATTGTAGTTTTTTAATTTAGAAACTACCTAAATACATTAAATCTCTCTTTCTCTCTCTTTCTCTCTAAAGTCAAACATAATATCAAATTTATTTAAATCATAAGCATTCATTTAAAACACAAACCTAAAGTATATTAAAAGAACAAAAATATTTTTACAGGATTTTGTAATCACATACATGCTTACGTATATGTAAACAAGTTCACATATATGTTTGTATATATATACGTGTTTACGTATTCGTAAACATGTTCACATATATTCTTACATATATTTAAGCACATCTACATATATGATTACATATATGTAAGCATGATTACGTATATGTTTTTGTTATGTAAACATTTTATCACGTATGTTTGCGTGTAAGTAAATTTTTTTACATATATGTAATGATACACCTTAAAGAATAAGAAGAACAAGAAGCCAAAAACAAATATATCTAAGTGGTATCTATTACATATACGTAATACAATGAAAGAACCAAAAAACAAAATCAAAATACATAAACATGGACCAAACTAAAGTTTCATAAATGCAAACCTAGGTTTACATATATGTAAACAAATGATTATGTATTTGTAAATAGTATTCTCATATATGTAAACAACAAGAAACACAAATAAAAATCTTAAGCAAAACATGTTTATCATCTTCTTGGAATTCATCATCTTCATACTAAGTAATCAAGTACAATATCATCTTTGTGTCGAATATTTTTTTTGAATATTAAGATTATACTTCATATTGTTCATTGAGTTCATCATAGTTCATCATCATGACTCAACTATTAGATATACTCATCAAGTCAATCATCAACACTCAATTATTACATATACGTATCCCTTGCATTCTGCCATTATCTTCATCGATGTTTATCTTTGTTTGTCATCATCTTTATTGAGTTCTTCGCTTTATTGAGTCCACCATCAATACTCAACTTTTGGATATAGTCACCAAGTTCATCATTAAAACTCAACTGATACGTATACGTAACCTTGACATTCTGCCATCATCTTCATCGTTGGTATCAATACTCAACTTATAAGTATACATAACCCTGGCATCCAATCATCATCTTCATCGTTGGTTATCTTTGTTCTAACATCATCTTCCTTGAGTTCTTCGCTTTATTCCGTCATCATCTTCGTTGCATCTTTTTTCTTTCGCTAGCCTCTAACTTGATTTTGGTGATTTCATCTTCTTTTTTTCGCAAGCCTCAACTTGATTTCATCACCATTACTAAGTTTTGACCTTGATCTCATGACAAGCTCTTCCTTGTTGAACTTCATTATCAGTTTCTTCTCTTAGAATTGATCTATTCAATTGAAAAAGAAACAAAAAAGCAATTACTTTCTTGATCAAATGAACATAAGAATGTCGGAATCGATTAAAACTTTTTGAAATAGGTTATGTTGAAACAAATAAAGAATCGAATTTGTTAAGAATCTATTTGTTAGATGAATTAGTTTTTCAAAATCTCTGTAATTTGATTTAATTTGTTCAACCAGGGAGAAAAAAATAGGATTTTAGTCAACAATAGATATTACTATAAATATGTTGTATATCAAATTATTAAAACACCCCTTGAAAATATTAAATATTAATAAGTAATGAAAATTATGATTGGTAGATTTGATTTTCTTGATTTTCTTAAAATTATATAGTTTTCTTAGGACCCCCTCCCTCCTGAGAAATACATAAAACAATTATATGTGGTGAATTAATAATTTAATGAGATGGTAACGTTTATGTTTCTATAAATTAGGATGAGGGGGGAGGGGGCACAACCTTAGACTTCATTAAACTATCCTGAAATCCAACAATCACACACTGACACATCACAAGTATTCTTAACTACCCTGAAACACCCAAAAAGCTGAAAAGCAACCCTGAAGTACACTGAAACTTTTATTTTAATATTAAAATAATTCAAAATAAAATTAACTTTTATTAAAAAATAAAAATTACAATAATTTAAATAATAAAAAATACAAATACAAATAAATAAAAAATTCTAAAACTATAAAAACTAAAAATCACAAGCCCAATTATATTTCTCAGCTCTTTTTCGTTTCCAGTCCAATATTACTTGTGTTTGTGTTTGTGTAAATATATGTGTTTGTGTAGATAATATTGTGTATGTGTGTAAAGTATTTATAGTGTTAAATATTTTTTTATATGAGACGCGCCTCCAACGAATATCTTCAACAGCTATATGGCCGTTCTTCGTTTCTTCTTCGGCAAACGGTACCTGTAAGCAACTACCCGCAAGGATGGCGGCGTTGTACCCGAGCGGGTACCCCCTACCCGAGCAGGTACCCGAGTGCGTCCCCTCCTCGCTGATATGCTATACTCGGTGATTAAATATGGTATTATGTTGTTTTATTAGTTTTGAAATAACGTGTAAAACGAGAGAGCAAGATTTTGTAGAAGATAAGATATTAGAAAAAGGGCAAAAAGCCATCCAAGTTGAGATGGAATTGGTCATCTTCTACTATAATAATAACTAGGTGGATACTAACACGCGCGTTGCGCGGGTGTTAAACACGTAATGGTAAACAGTCGGTACAACACAAATTGCTTTGACAACTACGCAAGCTCAAAATAGTGTTTTATTATGGCTGCAAAGTAGAAACATTGCCAAAACTATTCATGTCGTTCGCGTTCGCAGACTAAAATCATCATTGAAACGAATCTTCAGAGAGGATAAATTTCTGGCTCAGAAACGAAAATTTCTATTTTCAAAGGCTCAGAAATGCCAGCGCATCTTGGCTGCAAGAAACGAAAATTTCTATTTTCAAAGGCTCAGAAATGCCAGCGCATCGTGGCTGCAAACTAATGTTTGCCTCACCAAAGCAATGAAACATCATGTATGCTTTACTCGTCATCGCCTTGTTACCAAAGATAATGCATGAAACCTTTCAAATCACCATTCATTCAGTTCAGCTTTTAACATATAGGTTAATATGATACAACACCCAACAACTATGCAAGATTTGTAAAAAGTAGTTCTTGAAGACGGTCTAGATGAATCATTAATCATCATCAACCCAAAAAAGATCTGTGGTGAAAGAGTCATCGCAATCATCGAACAAAACCATCTAGCATCAGCAATTATCTATCGATTGGCTTTCATAATCAAACCATCCATAAATCTCAGATAAGCGTACCATCATCATCGATGCAAATTTTATAATGTGAAAATGACCACACAGTCTCAGGTGTAACAATTATCACCATCATTAACCCAATGATCTGAAAAGTTATAGCCACAACATTAGAAATATCTGATTTGCAAACCATATGCAGGTCTCATGTGATGACAACACAAAGCGAAAGACTACATTTTAGTAACACTCATCGACCAAAACCAACGCAATAACAGTAGCTAGTTTAGAGTTTTATGTCCATAAAGAAAACAACAGTAGATCTCAGGCGAACGCAAAGCCACCATCATCGACCTAAAATATTTCATAACATAAAGACCCATCGGGAAGAAAATCTTTTAATACGAAAAGACCCATACCATTTCTCAACATAAAGACCCATCGGGGAAAACAAACAGGACCAACGACATCACCGACAACCTAACCATGCCATTAGGCAGCCAACGGTCGCGGGGATCCCCTCCCCTCTCTAGAAAGATGAAGGGGGGTTGCGATGAGGTCAAGAACCCCAAAACAGCACCACGCCACCATGCACGTCGTCGGGCATGAATGTCGCCGTAACGCCGCTGACGGCAGCGGCAGTGACAATCAGGAAGACAACAGGACAGGGAATGGGCGTCTCTCTCTAGAACAAAAGAGTAGAAGCAACAGAGTAAGCCCTATTTAAGAGGGGGATAAGACACACCGACATCGGTGTCACCATTCGTCATCGGCTGCAACACAGGCGGCATAGACGGTGGCAACTCCGGCATCCCCCAACACAACCCCTCTTTCTCTCTCTACAATGGCAACAATTTGTCTGTTTATATATATCAGTTGGAGAGACCAAAATGCTAAAAAAGATATATTATGTGGTCAAAAGCTCAAAGCACTCACATGACTATTCATTTCCTTTGCAAATAAACTATATAATAGTGTTTTTAAACCACGGGCTTTATGCGTGTGATGAATGGGGCTCAGAACCGGATTTCAGTTATGGCTGCTAACCATAAACGGTAGCCACGCCAAAGCAACCCGAAACCAATTTTTGAATATCATCATGGCCTGACGCTATACTAATTCAAAATGTACAACAACATACAACATGTACATGTCTCAGATGAACACAGTTTCATCATCACCGACTTGAAACAAAGCACCGATTCTTTTTCCGAATGCAGCATCACGGTGTAACCTCAAAAGCGAACATAGGGACAGGGGTCTCCGACGAACAGTCGTCATCAACATCAAACTGTATCACCAACATATGAACCTCCTTCACTGAACCCAAAAGATGGGGTTCTCTTTCCCGTAATAACCGACCAACTACTTCCAGGCAAAACACGCGATAAACTTAAACAATAACAACAACAACCACCTGAAGACCACCGTCGGTCAACTCAAATGCCACCAGCGGCAATGGCGACACACAAACACCAACCAAAGCCGGCAAAAACCTGAAAGAACTTAGATTTAAACACAAAGGTGCACATGCAGCAGAAATATGGCATACAACACCGGCACAGCCGGTGGTCAAGGGATAAGATCTAGCGAGGAAACCCCCAAACACACCACAGTGATGTAGTCCGATTTCCCACCACAAACCCTAAAACCCCCCTCGTCACCTCTAGTACCGCACCGACGATGATGATGACGACGACGTAGATCGACGGTTGAACCATGGACAACCGCCGCCTGCATTACCTCAACCACAAAAGGAGGCGAAGCAGCAACAGAGCCACCGCCATAACAACTGTCGTCATTGTGAGCCAACGCAACATCGCCGTCGTCGCCTTTCCCGCGATCGTCGCCTTTGGTACGGCCGGCGACCCCCACCAAACCCTAAAACCCAGGAACCAGAGATAGACAGAGTCTCTAAGCCTTTGATCGGCCGACATGCAACCACCGGCGAGAAAGGAGCACAAATCGAAGGTCTTAGAGAACAAAGATGGTTTCACCACCACCATCGACACAATCAGTGGCTATAAGAGTGCCACCTGCTCCACCTCAACCACAAAGGGAGGCAGAGCAGCAACAAGCTCCACCGCCAGATCCAAGCGACCAAACCATAACCACTACCGTCGCCTTTGCCCCACAAACAACAACACAAGGCCGATGCGGTGGTTTGGTCTCCCGCCACCTCAAATCGTAGCCACCGTAAAACCCCTGTTCATCTCAAGTTTCTCTCTCTCTCTCTCTCTCTAAAAACCCTCAGTAGGAATTATCACACACACAAAATGAAGGTGAAACACTTAAAAGGGGAAAATAGCACCGCTTGATAAGTTGTACAAAACGCAAAAAAGATGGCGAAACACTATTCATTTACTGTTCATTTGAACTTTTTTTTAAATATATAGGAGAATTATTATTATCATCATTTAAAACAACTAAAACAAACCTACCTGGAATATTGCAAATGATAATCGATCGCATTGATTAAGACATTTTTATTAATAAGCAAGTTTGGTAATTGTTGTATAGAAATATAAAGGTATGTCAAATATAAAGTTTTTATAGATTTTTTAAGTATAGTTTTATAAGAATTTGACAAACATCATATTATAAATCAAATATTGTGACATGGGCTTTAGAATTTAGAAACCATATTTTGACATGGAACTCTTTAATTTTTATGAGTATATATAATATAAGAGATAAGATCAAATACCATTACTTTATAATGTGGTTGAAATCTAAAGGAAGATGCCCACTCTGATCACGCAAAAGACAAATGAGTGGCTACACTATGTTTGATAAAGAAAACAATGGTTAATTTGGATTGTCCAATTAATAATGACGTTGGTACGTACTTCCATTATTTCAATATTATAATTATTTTTATATATTTTGTTGTCCTTTTAATATTTTATAACTTTTAATAAAAGTTATTAGAATACACTGTTATTATAACGTGTTTATTTTATCTTATTTGAATGTAAGTTTAATCAGAAATCAACACGGGCAAATATATCCAATCAAATATCATATGTTCTTAATTTTATATTTCTAAATGGAAATGTGTTTTGCTTTTATAACTTTGGGTATATAATATTTTATGAGATTACGAATATAGTGTTAGGATGTATTTATTATTATCTATATATGCATCGTAACCCGATCACCGATGACGTGTTTATCTTTTTATGATTTGATATAAATTGTATCTATAAACAATCTGGTTTAGATTTTTATTTTTTTAATTTTAGATACATTTTTTTACTTTTATCTTGTTATAGTTTCAAATACACCTATACAACATACTGACCTTAGTTATTTGTTTTTGTTTTTATTTTTATTTTTTAAAGAACACGTACCGAAAACACGCACCAACAATGTAACCACACATTAGGTAAGGTAGAATTATGGTGCTTCCTTCCCCTTTATTATTCTTTCTTTACATTTCCGTCCACCCAAGATTCCCGTCGCCGGTGGGCCATTTGAATTTCCAAAAATTGTAGTAAGAGATTATATATTATAGATAAGACGTTAATGAAATTATTATATACAACGAAATATTTAAGTATAATCAATAATATACGAAAAACGACAATGATTGTTCATAAATATTCATAACTTTGTTTATATAACATTTGATGTTTGGTACAAGTTTTTCATCTTTATCTAATTTTAGTAATTTTAGTCTCTGTCTACTTTAACCTTTAGATAATGCAACTAACAATTGATTATGTGTGAAAATATATCGTCTAAAAAATAAACTAACTTTAGATCGCAATTGTCCTTGACTCTTGTTTATCATCATTACAAAATAGACATCAAGTAGAAATTGTTTTCTTTGAAATTTGAAAGGAATTCTTTATCCAAATGTGTCAAATTAAGACGTGGATAAAAGTCTGATTTCTTATGTTACTTCCGGATATAATCTAACAAGCTTAAATAACATGATAATGTTATCACTTTTAGTATTGTTGCATTACATAAACCATCTTTTTTATCAGTATTATGCGACGTAAGACACTAATTAACATAATATATAATTAAAGCAGTTAACTTTTGTTATCAAAATTAAGGTAATCAATTACAGAATTGAAAATATGGAAGATTTAAACAAAGATATATAAATATAAATAAAAAAACTACTTGAAAATTAATTAATCAATTATAGATGAATGAGTCAAAATTGCTCCTTTAGGTAAATTGATTGATAATAAGACGAGAATTATGCTAATAATGTAAACAAAGTTCTTAATATATGTAATGATAATTATAATTTTGAGAAGAGATCTTAAGATAATCATAATATTATGTGAAAAATAGAGAAAACCAATAACATCGATTACATAATTTATATTTTTTTATCACTATCCTTTATATTTGTGTATGTGTATATATAAATAAGGGTATGGGTCAAATAAAAAACCATAGCATGGTTTTACAGATACATCACATATAGGTTACGCATACGTAACCATTTTTTATTCGACATAGTGTTACGTATAGGTAAGATTCTTCATTCTCGTATTTATGTTCAACATATATGTAACAAAACTTAAATAACCTTTTAACAATTAAAATAACAAAATTTATGAATTATGCTATTTGTTTACGTGGTTTTCTTTGATTTTCACATAACTATTGGTTTTCTCATGAACATTCCCCTTGTAATTTACACCTATAATAATAAATTGTTAAATTAAGTTACAAACATAACAGATTATGATAGATAATCGAATCATATATAATAGGAAGAAAGAAATTTAAATCTTTAAAGTCATGCACGTCAATTTTAATACTGTTTTTGAAAATTTTATTAAAACAGATGTAATTAAAAAAACTCTAAAAATATGCAAACTATTTAAAAGTAAATAGCAAGTATTTATTAGTAGTACTTAATATTATTGGAATCATTTAAAAAAATGTAAGAATATTAAAAACTATGAAAGTAAGTTAACTTTTCAATAGTGAAGGAGGTGAGGATACATGACGATGTCTATGTGGCACCTAAGAAGTCGTATGGGAAAAAAATTATTTATTTATTATAAGTTATAATTTTAGATATATATTACCAACTTGGTTATGTATCATGGGTTGTATGATGTGCTTTGTGAGTTGTATCCACCTTTTCTTTTTCTTTTTTAATTTTTAACTTTTTAACTTTACACTTTTACATCTTTTATAATTTAGCCATAATATTTTCTTACTTCCAACTTTGATCTCATATACTTTTTATGTTTTTAAAATTTTTCGTTTTAAGTTTTAGTTTAATTTTTTCGAGTAAACATGACATAACGTGCATCTGTGTTCAACGTTTTCCGCTTATTTTTTTTCACGTTTAAGGGCCACGTCACACACACTCGTCCTTGATCGATTTAATTATTGGTTTAGATGTTTTACATTTCACCCGTGTGGTTTAAAGTTTTTACGTATACCTTTTGTTCGATTTTATTTTTCATTTTTTTAATTTTTAATTTTTTAATATGAGTTTTTTCGGTGTATGTGGTCAATGACGGTGCTGTGTCATTGGTGATACTTGGCATGGTTTTACGCCCCCGCGACAACGAGGGGCTTAATACTATACATATATATATATATATGTATATATGTATATATACATATATATACATACAGGGTTGGGTTCTATAATTAACCCTAAAATAATGTGAGAACCCTTTAACTCAAAAGAACCAATGAGGAGTTGTCACATCACCCACATTCATAGAAGCTGTTAGGGGTGTTATGGTCATTTCCACCCAACCTCCATTTTGCATCCCATGCTTTTTGACAGTACCTTTTGTACTATGTCAAACCCATTCCCACCAACCAATCACATCCATCAACTTTTGTACAATTTCGAGACCTTTACACGAATGTTATCCTTCTTCTTCAATATTATCCTTCTTCTTCAATTTTGCATCACTTGTGTCATAATTTTGCAAGAACAATTCTTCTTTCATGGGTGGCGGTGATGTTTCTCATACACCCACTTCACAAACATTGCAAGTTGTCGACATAAGTGTGCAAGCCTGTAATGAACCCCGTCCCTCCATCAAGAAATGTTTCCTGTCGAGGATTCGGATAACTCCGATCGTGTTCATGATGAAGAATCTCCTGCTAATGAAACCCCTCCACGTGACGCTGTTTATTCAATTTCTCCTATGCGATACGTCGGTTATGATCGTCGTGGTTAGATTTTATTTTTTTGCTTCCTATTTTTTCCAGTGTTTGTATCTGTTGTTGTTAATTTTTTTATTTTATTCATATGAAAGTTTATTTTTCTTATTCTTTTTGTTATTAAAGTTTTATGAACGACATTAATCATTTTGTGTAAAATGTTTTTAAAATTTTTATAATATTCATTCAAAATATAATAATGGTCTTCTAAAGTTTGTCAGTTTTTAGTTACCCACATAGTAATGATTAATGTAAGTGTTTTTGTATAACAATGTATTTTTTTGGGTTGTTATTTATTGTGTTTTGACTTCTTCATTCAACAACAATCAAAACCCTAGCAAATAAAAAGTTTGTTTTAGCCTTTACTTATTACAATTTTATTTTACCTATACCCACTGTCAATGTCTTGTGTGATTGTATTTTAACATTTGTATTTGTGTTTGACTTGTTCTTTCAACAACACTCAAAACCCTAGCAAAATAAGAAGATTGTTTTAGCCTTTAGTTATTACAATTTTCTGTTACCTATACCCACTAAAAATGTTTTTTGTGATTGTATTTTAACATTTGTATTTTTAGAAAAGCACTGTAATATTTATTTGTGGTGTGGTATTTTTGTTGGTTAATGACCTTTAACACGTAATATTTTTTTAAATAAATAAATGTTGTTTTTTTTACCAACATAAGAATTTTTCATTAGCATTTATTTTAAAGTTGTTTTTGTGTGGTGGGAATGACTTTTAACATGTAATGGGCCTAAATACATGTAAGATTAATTTTTTTTATAAACACTAAGTTAATGTTTAATTTTTTAATTTATAATCAGCAATTTAAAACTTGCCGTAAGTTTTTTATGACTTTCACTTTATCATCACACACTGATAAAGTAATAGCACTTGTTTTTAATAACAACATTTTGCATGTAGTTACGTGTAATATTTTTTTAAATAAATAAATGTTGATTTTTTTTAAAAATAAGAACTTATTAGTAGCATGGATGTTGAAGTTGTAATAACTACTTGGGTGGTAACGCATTTTAACATGTAATGTGCCTAAATACATATGACATATTTTTTTATAAAGATTACTTAGTGTAATTTCATGTAATTACATGTAATTATATGTAAAGGGAACTGGCTTTATTTAATTATATAAAACTTCCTGTAACTTATTTTGGACTTTTACTTTATCAGCACACATTGAAAACTTCATGCGTAGTACATGTAATTTCATGTAATTACATGTAATTATATGTAAGGGGAACTTGTTTTATTTAATTTTCATGTACTTTAATGAAGTTTTTTCTAAAAAAGAACACATTTAATAATTTAGAAAGTACCATCAGTAGTAATGTTTTTTTTAAAGTGAAAGTGGTGTAGTTTAAGGTTACTTTAAGGTGACGTAGTTAAAAAGTTGCTGTTAAAAAACGAACGTCTAGTAGTAGCAACTTTTTTAGTTACACACACTAATAAAAGTTTCTGTAAGTATTTTTTAAAATAAAAAAATGTTGATTTTTGTTCAAAATAAGATTTTTTCAGTAGCTGTTTGTTGTTGATGTTTTTTTGTGGGGTGCTAACGCATTTTAACATGCAATGGGCGTAAATACATGCAAGATAATTTTTTTTATAAACACTAACTAAATCTTTCATTTTTTTATTTTTAAGCAGTAAATAAAACTTCCTTTAAATGGTTTTTGACTTTAATTTTATCAGCACACACTGAAAATATTTTGCGTATTACATGTAATTTCATGTAATCACAGGTAATTATATGTAACGGAAACTTCCCTGTATTAAAATTTGTTGTACCTTAATGAAGTTTTTTCTAAAAGAAACAAAATTAGAACTTATCAGTAGCATAGATGTTGATGTTCTTTTTGTGGGGTGGTAACGCATTTTAACATGTAATGGGCCTAAATACATATAAGATATTTTTACTTTTATAAACACTAAGTAATTTTTTCATGTTTTTATTTATAAGTAGTAATAAAAACATTTGTTTAAGTTTTTTTGGACTTTCATTTTATCAGCAGACATAGAAAACTTTCTACCTAATACATGTAATTTCAAGTAATTACCGGTAATTACATGGAAGGGAAACTTGCTGTATTAAATATCCATGTACTTTAATGATTTTTTTTCTAAAAAAACAGCTTTGCATATGTTATTTTCATGTACGTACATGTAAATACAAAGTAATAGCACTTGTTTTTAATAACAACATTTTGCATGTAGTTACGTGTAATATTTTTTAAATAAATAAATGTTGATTTTTTTAAAAAATAAGAACTTATTAGTAGCATGGATGTTGAAGTTGTAATAACTAGTTGGGTGGTAACGCATTTTAACATGTAATGGGCCTAAATACATATGACATATTTTTTTATAAAGATTAACTTAGGGTAATTTCATGTAATTACATGTAATTATATGTAAGGGGAACTGGCTTTATTTAATTATATAAAACTTCCTGTAACTTATTTTGGACTTTCACTTTATCAGCACACATTGAAAACTTTATGTGTAGTACATGTAATTTCATGTAATTTCATGTAATTTCATGTAATTACATGTAATTATATGTAAGGGGAACTTGCTTTATTTAATTTTCATGTACTTTAATAAAGTTTTTTCTAAAAAAGAACACATTTAATATTTTAGAAAGTACCATCAGTAGTAATGTTTTTTTTTAAAGTGAAAGTGATGTAGTTTAAGGTTACTTAAAGGTGACGTAGTTAAAAGTTGCTGTTAAAAACGAACGTCTAGTAGTAGCAACTTTTTAGTTAGACACACTAAACTAAAAGTTGCTGTAAGTATTTTTTAAAATAAATAATATTGATTTTTGTTCAAAATAAGATTTTTTTCAGTAGCATGTTTGTTGATTTTTTTTGTGGGGTGCTAACGCATTTTAACATGCAATGGGCGTAAATACATGAAGATAATTTTTTTTATAAACACTAACTAAATCTTTCATTTTTTTATTTTAAGCAGTAAATAAAACTTCCTTTAAGTGGTTTTTTGACTTTAACTTTATCAGCACACACTGAAAATGTTTTACATATTGCATGTAATTTCATGTAATCATAGGTAATTATATGTAAGGGAAACTTCCCTGTATTAAAATTTCTTGTACCTTAATGAAGTTTTTTCTAAAAGAAACACATTTAATACTTTTGAAAGTCACATCAGTAGTAATGAATTTTTTAAAGTAAAAGTTATGTATTTTAAGGTTATTTTTAAGGTCACGCATTTACAAAATTGGTGTTAAAAAGGGAGCGTCCCACTTGTCGCAAGTTTTTTAGTTACACACATTAAATAAAAAGTTACTGTAAGTTTTTTTATTTAAACAATACACACTTAAACAGTGGCATGTAAGCATGTAAGCATGTAACAGTATGTTATATAGTGGTACTGTATTCAACAATAATATACGTAACATGTACTTACATGTCAATACATGTAACGAATATATGTTTTGGTGGACTTTTCATATCGTTAATTATTTTTTTTTTCTTTTAAAAATGGTTTCCCAGAAAATTCATGTACACCTGTTGTACCTGCTAGGGGGGTTACTATATGTTACATGTAAGAACATGTAATATACTGCAAGAACATGTAACATAGGCTGACAACCATGTTTTTGTGTATTAACTGCATTTTTTTTGAAACCATATGAATATTGCACCTAATTTCTTTTATTGGCAGGAAATCATTGTAGTAAAATTTTCCAAACTCCCAATAGAACTAAGTTTTGGGTGCCTGAGGTTTCTGTTGATGACAAGCCTTACGTTGGTGCTATTTTTACTTCATGGCAACACGTCATGAAAATGTACCAACGCTACGCCGAGTTATCATGTTTTGTTGTACTTGTTGGCGGTTTTAGGAGATGGAACGGAGCAATTACTCATCGAACATTGTTATGTAACAAATGGGGTAAGCCAAAAGGGAAAAGTGTAGATACCACAGATCCCGCCACCCTAATTCCAAGTCGTGGTTGTCCATTTAAAGTGACTGATTGTAAGGCTCTAATTCGGTTGAAAGCAATTAAAGGAAGCCCGCATTATGCTTTGTATGAATTCTCGGAGAAGCACAATCATGATCTTATATCTTCTGATAATATGGACTTGACTCGTACCGGACGGCAGTTGGACTTTCAAGATATTAAATTTATACATACGATGAGTTTACATCGACTTGGCCCTACTGTTGCACATCGTTTGCATTCGGCGTTAAAAGGAGGTCACCACAACATGAAAGGTACAAAATCTGCTTACAAGAATGTCAGTTGTGACATTAGAATGTTTATAGGTGATCGTGACATGTTGCTTGTACTTGGTAAGCTTGAACAATTTGCCAACTTTTCATAAGAAAAAAATTTTCTTATGGTTCATAAGGTAATAAACGTTTCTAATATATAAACAAAATATGATTATGTAATTACAAACAAACCTTGGTTACTTTGTCCACCACTGTCTATCTCTATAGGGTTCCCGGCAGTGTTAGTAAAACGGGTGAAACATTTGCGAGCTATTCTTTCACTGCTATGACCTGTTTATTAGAGTTAATCATAATGTGCTAAGAAATTGTTATTATTCGTACTTCCTTACAAGGTGACAAAAGATAGGTGTACCATTTAACACAAACCTGCAGAGTGCCTCCATTTGTTTGAACTACTTCCAACATTGATATTCTTACTGCCTTTTTTTCTGTTACATTCACCAAAAATACATAAAACCTATCGAGTCAGTACGTAATTAAATGTATCTACATATGGATTAATTGGAGTTGGAATGACTCGTCCATTGGGTACACATTTTTTTTCGTTCTAATATTAATTTAAGTTTAATTATACATAAAATTAACTAAATTGCAGGTGTAGATACAGTCATAAGTGAAAGTAGGCGTCGCGTTTGTGTAATCATTTCTACTACCCGTTATTACCTTCTGTTACATGAGTTTACATAACTTTACTAAACATTACATGTCTACTACATATAACAACAAATGAAATGACTGGGCATTGTTAATAAAACCAGATTTTAATGTCATTTAATTTGAATGTAATTAAACATAAATCAAAGCAACACGTAATTTCATCTTAGGAATGAAATAAAAAATGTCCCTTTCCTTTTTTAAGTACGACAATAACTTTTATTACATACAATTACAACAAACATTTCAAGAGTTCATTTTAAAACTCCAAACACTTTGCGTCAGATGCAATAGTTGAAACAATATTACATTTTATGAATTACTATAGTTAGTATAGAATTTCATTTACCAAAATAACCTTACATTAACTTTTCAAACAATATCAACAAAGAACATGTACATAACCAAAAAAAAATCCATAGTTCCAGAGAATGAAATGACATATCAATTTCAAAAAAATAAACCATATCATACAGAAAATGATGATTTAGTACAAAGTGAGAATCATACTATGCATACAACGCATATATAGTGTAGTCCATTAGAGTCCTCAATTTCAATTTCTATACTTTAACATTATTCTCAATTTCATTTAACAAAAAACATTCATTAACACAAACATACACGGGTCGTTTAATATAAAATAAACAAAGTTTGAACTTTTCTAAAACAAAGTATAGACATGTGTAGATCTTTGCTAGCAAACATTACAAAGTGTAAAATAATTCCAAATATTAAACAAGGATAACATATTTTAAGAATGGAATTTTTCTTTTTAAACGTAATGTGTACTAATTAAATCATTTACCCAATTGTTGCCTCCTCCATTTTCTTTTGTAGGACAATGAATCCTCACTTTCTTATGAACGCTTTCCTTTACCTACACCCAAAAAGTATAATCGATAAACCAATGTTTAGTCTAAAATGTCACCGTCCCACTATTTACACACAGAACATCAGATAACAATAGATGGAAAGGGAATTTTGTGGTTGGGGAACATACTTAGTTGAATTATAAAAATTGAATTTCAGTTGGATGTCAATTTCATAAATGTGTGGGTTACCTTTGGGTGGTGGTTAACTATGTAGAGTTACAAATTTTAAATTACATGCATACCCTTATAAGGGTTATGGAGGCCTGCAACGTTGAATAATTTAATTAAAAAATTTCTGCCACTTACATGAACATTTACTTTAAAGATGAATGGTTAACAATTCTGTTTAAGGTTTATTACAGAAACAATTGGGTCTATAAATTTAGGCCTTTGCAAACAAACACACACCCACCTTAAATGAGCTGCATTTTCTTGGGTTACCAGTCACATGTAGTTAAATGTAAATACACATTCTTACATAGTTGTTCACCTTAATCCTACGATGAACTACATTTTATTGGTTACCAGTAACATGTGATTACATGTAAATACACATTCTTACATACTTGTCCACCTACTCTTACATAATAGTTTAACTTACAACCCCAAGTAATACCAACTTCATAGATGTGCATTTTTTCGGTGACCACTAACATGTGCTTACATGTAGATACACATTCTTACATACTTGTCCACATTTACAACCCAAATTAATACCACAACTTCGTTTATGTTTGTTGTTCCTGTACTCAACAGTATGTAACAGGACTACTTACTTATAACAAAACCGGCTACGATATACAGTCTAACTAATTTAAGTTAAAACCGATAGTAATACCTTTAATGACCTGCATTTCTTAGGTTACCAGTAACAGGGGTTTTAATGTAAATACAAATTCGTACATACTTGTCCACGTACTACTACAGTAAATTGCAACCACCGATATGTAACAAGAATAGTGACTTATAACAAAACAGGATTCGATATTCAGTCTAAGTACTTTAACTTACAACCAAAAGTAATACCTCAAATTCTAAATTCAAAATTGTAACTTCATGAATAACCAATATATGCTTATCTCCCAAAAATACATTACCAACAATATGTTTTATCACTTTTATGCGTGTTGTTCCTCTCCTTTTAACTTCCTGTAAACAAAACGAATCTTAAAACCAAGCAGAACCTATATTCATAGGTAATGTAAGTAACATTGGCCGACATTGAATCTTCCCTAACCTAACAGTTTTCCTCAGTTTCATTTGAAGAATCAATGTCCCATTAAAACGAAAACAAAAGCACATTTCTAGGGTTTGCAGCAATTCGAACAACAACATAAGAGAAATCATATATACCGTCGGAGGTTTTGGATGCAAAGAACACGAAATTAACCAAATTTCATAAAATTAAGTACCAAACTACAATTACGAAAACAATTTCAAAGTCCATGGGTTCTCAAATTAAAGGACTTACCTTTTTCGTCCCCTCGTTCTTCTTCTGAAACAAAATGAAAATTCTTTTCGTATGCACTGCTTTCCGTCGATTTGAAGATAAACCCAAATCGATTTTCAATTTTGAACTTCGAAAACCTTCCTGTCGATGTTTTAAGGAACACGCGACCAAGGAACCACAGACCGAGTATGGGTTGTTTCGTATGCACTGCTTTCCGTCGATTTGAAGATAAACCCAAATCGATTTTCAATTTTGAACTTCGAAAACCTTCCTGTCGATGTTTTAAGGAACACGCGACCAAGGAACCACAGACCGAGTATGGATTGCTTCGCAGCCTTCAGTTCTCTCGATTTCTCATGTGTAAAATTTGGAATGTTTCGAGAGTATGGAATATTTCAATGGTTTCAATGGTTACGGTTAGGAAGAAATTTGAAAAGGGGGTGGTTGTGAAGATTGAGTGATTTGACAGTTGCTTTTGGAGCACACTACCTTTTGTACGGTTTATTATTTCAAGGCATCAGCCAAATTACCTATTTACCCTTCAAAGAGGAATTGAGACCTGCAACACATATTTATTTAATTACAAATAATCATGTCCCTTAGATCAAAACTAACTTTTCAGATCAACGGTACAAGGATGGGTTAAATGGTTTTGACATAAAGGAGGGATTCTCAAATTAACCCCACCCTATACATACATATATATATATATGTTCTAATTATAAAGTTGTGAGTACACGTTTTTTTGCATGTAGTACACCTTTTTAACTTTTTACATTTTATTTTAAACCCAGTACTTTCACATCTTTTATAATTTAAACCCTTATAACTTTTAACTTTCAACTTTTGTCCCTTACACCGTTCACCTTTTATAACTTTTTTCGTTTAGATGTCAGTCTAAATTCTGAGAGTTAACATGTCGTAACGTGTGCATGTGGTTTAACTTTGTTACGCCTACTTTCTCATTTAACAGCATCGTCACAACGTGCGGGTTCTAGATCGACTTAGTATTGTTTTAATATTTTATATTTTACGTGTGTGATTTAAAGTTTTTATGTCTACTCTTCATTCGTTTTTACTTTTGTATTTTTTTATTTTTTTCTAATACGAGTTTTTCTCGTGTTGGTGGTCGCTGACGACGGTGTGACATAGGTGCAACTTGACATGGTTACGTCCCCTGCCGCAACATAACCACTTTAATATTAGTGTATACTAATTATCACATTTGATATGCATCATAGATTGTACCATGTGCTTTTGGAGCTGTTTGTCTGGGTCTGACCCGACTGACCGGCTGACTTGGTCGGTCAGCCTGTTTGATGTGCTTGAAATCAGATCTGACAGGGTCCTTTTAGTCTGATAAGACCTAGATTTGAACCATTCTGACCAAGACCAAGAAAAGGGGCGACCCCTTCACACTGCCTTCACCCTTGCACACCGCCTTCACCCTTGCACACCGCCTTCACCCCTACAATCTGCCACCTGTTGGCGACCCCTCTCCAGCAGTCTCCTCACCGCGCGACCCCCTCCTCCGCCAAACCCCCACCTGCGACCCCCTCTACCGGTCCACCAGAAACCAAGACCGAAATCTCCTCTTCACTAACCGGTTCGACCACCGGTTCTGCCGCCAGTTGTACCACCATTTTGACCGCCGGTGTGGTAGAGGGAAGTCGGGATTTGAGGAGGGGGTACCACCATTTTGACTGCCGGTGAAGTGAGGGTAGTCGGATCGACCGATTTGAGGTGGGGAGTTATGTATGTTGAGTGATAATGGGGGAGAAGATGAAGTTGTGTGTATTGGGTGATAATATGTTATAAAGGGATCTGTTTTGGTTTTAGGTGCGTGAAGTGCAATCGCCTTTAACCGTAAAATATTATTTGTGGATTTGTTTACGTTTGTTTGGAAAGTAACTGATAAAATAGAAAGAATTCAAATTTTGTTTCGTGCAATTATACGAGTTAAAATAATTGGACAATATTGTTATTTTTATTTTTCAGAAGAGTCAGTTAGATACTGGATCAAACAGTCAAGTTTCAGTAAGATGCAGACTCAGTCAGAACTTTTAACTGGGTCAGTTTCTAACTCAGTCAGATCTTACTGAGTCAACGGTAATCAAACTGCCCCCTAGTCTATTGACTATTGTACTCACCTTTTTTCTAATATTTAACTTTTTTTATTTTAACCAATACTTTACATCTTTTACATTTTAACCCCAATACTTTTTTACGATCAACTTTGGCCACCTATACTTTTCATATTTGACAAAGTTTTCATTTTACGTTACAATTTATATTTTGCGAGTTAACACGCTACAACATGCGTGCGTGTTCAACATTTTTACTCTTATAACAATCTCGTCACAACGCGCTGGTTCTAGATCGACTTACTAATTGTTTTATATGTTTTACGTTTCACCTGCGTGGTCCAATGTTTTTATGTCTACTTTTCATTTGGTTATATTTTTTATTCGTTTTTTTTATTTCTGTTCTAATACAAGTTTTTCTGGTGTTGGTGGTCACTGATGGTGGTGTGCCATTGATGCTACTTGGCAAGGTTTTATGCCTCCCGGTGCAACGCAGTGGGCTAAATACTAGTATATTACTAATTACCAACTTTAGTATGCATTATGGGTTATATTATATGTATTAGTGGTTTGTACTCATCTTTTGTTATTTTTTCAAACTTTAACTATTTTATTTTTAATCCAATACTTTTATATCTTTTACAATTTAGCCTTAATATTTTTATATATTCAACTTTGATTCCTATACTTTTCATATTTTACAAACTTTCATTTGCGTTGCGTTTTAAATTTTTCTAGTTAATACGCTTCAACGTGATGTAAAAGTATTGGGTGTAAATATAATATAACGATGATTAAAAAAAGATAAAAGATGGATACAGACCGCTAATACATATAATACAACTCATAATGCATACTAAAGTTTGTAATTAGTAGTAATCAGTATTCAGCCCCATGCGTTGCCATGGAGGCGTAAAACCATGTCACGTAGCATCAATATCAGACCGTCGCTAGCGATCACCAACACCAGATATCTAGTAAAACAAAAGAAAACGAATGAAAAATAAACGTAAAAACGTTGAACTATGCACGTGCGTTACGACGTGTTGATGTGTATAATTAGTATGAAACGTAAAACACAACGTGGCCATTAAACAGAAAAAAGTAGATGTAAAAATGTTGAACAACATACGCATGTTGCAATATGTCAACTTGAATAATTAGACAGAGACGTAAATGAAAAATTTGTAGACGATTTAAAGTAATTATACTCTTGCTCTTTACCATTTACCATTTACTCGATGGTAACACGGGTGATTCTTAGGGAAGGTAAACATTAAGAGGCTTTCTTTTTTCCTTTTTTAATTAAATTAAATGAGTGTGACAACCTTCTGTATTATCAGCTTAAAATATTTTAAACAAAGGCGCAAACGACGAAACATCAATATTCATTAGGCTAAAGCATGAGATATCACAATTAGGCCACATCCCTGTCACATATGTGTTAGATATAAAGTACAACCTTTAAGGATTTAAACCACATATCCTTGTTACTTTGTGACTACCGTTGTCTCATATTGCATGTTAGCTTTATACCTCTTACGTTGTGACGGGGACACACTGCGGTGGGTAATAACGGCCGGTTGGTGTTAGGTTTTGAAAAAGGATTGTTTCAAACATCAAAACATTGTATCAAAACAAACTTTAGTTTACTTTATAAACCTAGATGATAAACGAACATATACTATTTATTGAGTGGTGAAGTGTTTGATTTTGATTGGACTTGGATAAGTATAACGGGGGACCCAAAATGCTAATTATATTCATCAAAAGTAGATGGAAAAAAAAATGTGATAAAATATAAAAAACATAAAAGTTCACTGTATCACTAAACTAAAATTTCAATATATATAGGCACATATGTCTAGTATAATAATTACACTAGTCTAGTACTCTTAACAATAAAATGATAAATGATAAGTCATCTATCACGTTCTCTTAAGTATTCTTATTACAACTGTTCAATTCACTAATTATATTTTTCTAATAACATCTTTTCTGCTAGTCGCTTACAAAGATATTCCATAAATGCATCAATTTAATCCTCAACATAGCTTTGTAATAACACCATTCTATCATTCTATCATCTATTTAGTTAGTTACTTGAGTACACTAGTATCATTCAAGCCTACACAACATAGAATTCTTCATCCTTGTAACCATATGAAACATAGAATTCAAGCAATATCTTATTTGAGTCCACAAGCAATTATAAAAAAAAGAAAAAAAGAACTTGTAGTATTCTCATTTTTTAAATGTACATATACATTATTCTATTTTTTTATGATATTTAGACCGTTTTCAATGGATGTTATGGTAGAACGTTTGCGACTCACCAAATGCCTAGGTGAAGTAGAGAAGCCAAGAACATATGTTCTATCGATGAGAGAAGTAAGTCCACATAGACGGGCAGTGAGGTAGGGACGTGCATGGAGTGGTTTGGTATCCGAATCGACACCAGGATTTTTTATTATAGGATTTCCAAACATATTGATTTCGGTTAATTTGATTTCTGTTTAGAGGTTACGGACGGGATATTCACATCATTCGTTTAACCCAATCCATGTAACTAGTAATTAAAGATAAACCTAGTAAGAACATGAGTTCTTTTGTTACTCATTAATTAATTAATTAATTAATTGTTTTAACGTAAAGATAGCCTGAAAGATGGACCGATATTATGTTGCTTCTACCTAGGAGATTAACACATCTATGTAACATGTTATCATTATATTCATGCATTGCAGATGTCATTATAGTGATAGTTTCTTGCTTTGTTGCTAGATTGTTTGCGATTCAATACAATTGTATTTGGCTTAACATGCCAACTTGTAATGTAAAACTTCTTTTTACTTCACTAACAAAAGTGATCATGGTAGTATTGTTCATATATACAGTTTTCAACAATCATTTCAAGCTATATATAGAATATATATCAGGAGCACCCACTAAATGCTTACGAGTGCATGCATTATTGGTAGTCTCTCTTATGACTTTGACTTTTTTTTTTCTATCATAGTTCAACTAACATTAAAATATTACCTACATGCTAGGGTTATGTGTTATGAGATAACACCAATCCTTAAGTTATCCTGTAATATTGTTTTATGTGGTGTTAATTATATATCGCATAAAATCTCTGATTAAGTATCCAGACCCTGTTGTGGATCAGGTTATCAAGGGTTCTAACAAATTATTTAATTTCTTTAATTTCTTTTAAAAAACTATTTAAATGCATGAATATTAAAAACAAAAGGTTACATTAAAATATAAATAGAAAACATTACATATTTTTTTTAAAAAAATAATACAAATACTAGTCAAATACGAGATCATCGAATCGTCTAGCTCACAAATGCTCGACCAATTCATGATGAAGGTTTCCGTGTATTTGACGATTATTGATTAATGCTATGCTTTCAACTATTTGTTGATCAGTGATTATCAATTCTCATTATCTTCTCATCTGTCTAAAATCGTATCGGGTTTTTTAGAAATCAGTAAAATTAGATAAGTACAAACTATGCTCATTATCTTCTCATCTGTCTAAAACCGTATCGGGTTTGTGATCAAATGAAAACATTTTTTTGGAACCCCAAATGTTTTTTCAATGTCTTTTTTGCGGACTTTTTTTTTCGAGAAGTAATTTTGTTTGTATACGAGTAGAGACGTGAAAGCTTCAACCAGTGACGCCCATTAGTTATAAATTCAATCAATAAGCACCTGTATCTCAAAATGTTCTCCAATTTGCATGAAAAGATCGAGGGGGTTCGATGTTGTCGATAAGGTTGTCGATTAAAGGAGATTGATCAATGTTATTGAGGTCGCTATTTGACCCGACAACACCAAAAAACGCATGTCAGAACCAAAGATCATACGAGGCCGTCGTCTCAAGTATGATAGTAGCAGCGGGGTGATCACCACGGTACAACTGACCTCTCCTAGCAGTAGGACATATAACCCACTCAACAAGCGTACAATCAACGGTACCGAGCATTCTAGATAAACCATGTCATTCACGATGCACCTAGTATATGCGCTAAATGTCATACATAGAGGGGCTACGCAAATATCTTCAAGAATAAGTCGAAGCGATTTCTACAAAAGTTTTCAAGTGAATCACGTGTAATTTTAAAATATTATAAAACTAAGGAAATATTTATATACCTAGACAAAAAATTTTAAGTGAATCACTTTCAATTTTTATACCTAGACAAAAAAATTTTAAACGAATTACGTTCAATTTTATTGGATATTTGTAAATACTTGTCCAACGCGTTTGAGGTAACACCGTATTCTAGTTTTCGAAGAGCCGCCGTAACTTTTTAAAACTCTCTTTGTCATAAATGCATTCGGGAAAAACAGTGTTTTACCAAAGTGTTGTTAGCATCCACTCGGTCATGATTTAGAGGTGAAGATCTCGTTAGTGATTGTTGATGTTAAGACTGGTCAATCAAATGCTCGACCACCATCTTTCCCGTCTCAAAAATGAGTTCGTCTTCTTCGGAAGTGATGTGTGTGGGTATATATATATATTTTTAATAATTTTCGCAACACTTGGTTTTAAATTTATAACAATGATTTTTACCTTAAAATTAAACAACACACAAATAGGCAAATGTACCTATCGTATATGTAGCATAGTTTAGGTAAGAACAAAGTATCGATCCAAGAACATAATATCTACTAATAGTAAACCTTTGTTATTATTTAGCCGGAAATATAGATGATTTGGTAATTTTATATTTTTAACTAAAATAAACATAAATAGATAAATATAGATAGAAATCAAGAAAGATAATCAATCAAAGGGAATATTCACTTAGACTTATGAATCCACCTAGCCAAACAGTGATAAGATACACAAATTTATGATAAGATCATTCTACACACGTGTAACATGGAAATAGACTTGACCCCGTCAAGGCTACCTAATCATATGACTCTTTGGAAAGTTAAAACGATATTAACATAGTAACCACCTAAAGTCATTCTATGAAGAACCAACGATATAATTATGTTGAATATAAACGTAGGCTAAACTCCTGCCAAGGTTATTTATTCCCATAATTCTTTGAAAAGCTAATGCGATAAATACATACCAAACAACTCCAATCACGTAATGTAAACAAAATCATGAAGTCCTCCAACTTGTGAATATCATATACGAATATATGAACTACAAATTTACGCTAGTAAACCATAAGCACATATACACAATGATATGAGTAATTCATAACAAATGTAATGGCCTTTTCAAGCATATACATAAGGATGCACATTTGAATAACAACATACATGTTCGAATCCCCATCCACCATTACTAGTCAAATGCCATGAGTACACATACATACATATACATATTCATGAATAAATACCCTAACACTTATGAGTTTTTACCATAATATGGCCAAGATACGCACGAGATTTAACATATAATCAAGTCAAACAAACACACATAATCATTGAAGAAGACTCAAGACCATGTTAAAGTCATCAACATAATCATAATCAAAAAATTACATGTAGATCATCAAAGTTAGCTAGGATCATCTAATCTAAGTGAATCAAGAGTTTTAGCTCATTGTAACTATAAAAACACTCAAGAAACTTGAATAACTAAAAAGATACATGGTTAGATGAAGAGATTATCAAACCAAATCAAGCTAGATGAGTTGTATGTTGTTAGATTCTTCTTTAAAATACTTGATCTTCAATCTTGACTTCTTTTCCTTCAATAGATGCTCAAAATGGTTTTGGGGCTGGAAAGAACTAAGGTTTTTAACCCCTAAAGTTGTATTTTGAAAATAATGCTCAATTTAGGTTATAAAGTGAGATCTGTGCCGTCTTGATCTGATGCTGACATGGCCATATCAGAACGTGACATGGCTATGGCAATTGCCAATTTTAAAAATTCAACTTATTTCTTAAGTTTTTCATCAAAATCATCAAGTCATAATCCAAAACTACAAAATTCATATGAAACACAATTAAATGTCGTCCTAAGTGAATTTGTAACAAAAAGGCATTCAAAACGGGGGATAATATGCGTTATTAATATGTATAATTTTGAACATATCATGAAGATTTAGATGAGGAGGAACTTCATTCCATCTTTAAAAAAGTATTTTTTAAATAAAATAAAATGTGAAAGAAAAGGTGAGTGAAATGGAATGGTGTGTATAAAAATTAAATGTTATATATAGGTAAAAAATAAAATAAAAAAACTTATTTTATTTTATTGAGCCTTTAACAACTCTTTTTATTAAAGAGCACAACCACCAACGGTCAACACCCGCTACCAGCCTCACGCAGTCACGCCCCCGTCGCACCCCACATCACGACACCATATTGTGTTGTACTCGATTAGGATGGCAAGCGAGGTGGCTCATGCCGTGATTCACCCCACCACAAAATCTTAGTCTAACCATATTAGTTTTGTTATCACTTACGCCACACGAAAAGTAAAACCGACACCACATGTTATAATTAACTAGCGTTAAATCCGCGCTTCGCCGCGGTTTGATTTGGAGCGTATACAATAACATCATAATTATAGTTTTGGGATTATCATGATTTCAGTGAGTTCAACTATATATACACTCAGATTGTCGCTACACATGTTTTAGTAATTCATATTATATTATCATGATACAATTATCGAATATTAAATTGTTATAGATACAATAACACGACAGATACACGATATTATATTGTAACTAATATAATAACATGAATATTATAGTTGTTGTTGTTGTTATTGTTATTAACCTTATAATAATAATTATTAGTAGTAGTGGTATTAATATGATAATATTTATTATTATTGTAATTATTTTTTAAAACTTATTAAATAATATGTCATTAACTAACATATTTTACATAAATATTTAAATTATTAAACTCACAATATGCCCCAAGAAAATATTAGTATTATTGTTATTATAAATATGAAGATATATATTAGTTGTGTACTTAAATATTTAAATAAAATAATACTTAATTTAAGTAGTAAGTAGTTATAAAAATATAATTAGTAAATATAAATTTAAATGCCAATTTATAGTATCATAAATAAAATAAAATAAAATTTAATGAAAGTTAAATAATATCATATTATAAAATAATGTATTAATAATTGTATTAAATAATATATTAATTAGAAGAAGTTAGTTAAATAGGGGGGAAAAGTTAAACTATTATATAAAACACATGTATTCTATACTTAAAATGCTGTATATTGGCGTCTTACACTTTGAATTAAATTACTATCTTGTCATCTTAAGATATATTCATCATATAATGGTCTGCCTCGCGTGAACGATGGGTGTCACCGAGTCTCACTTAAAAAGCACAATCTAACCTGACCTGACTTAAACATTAATTATATTTTGGTGTTATTATTATTATTATTATTATTATTATTATATATTATTATTATTATTATTATTATTATTATTATTGTTATTATTATTGTTATTGTTATCATCATTATTATTATTATCATTATTATATATTATTATATTATTATTATTATTATTATTATTATTATTATTATTATTATTATTGTAACTATGTAATATTTAGTAATTATATACTTATGTATATAAAAAGATAATACTTAATATTGGTTGATCGGAAAGCTCGGGCAGGAGTAGGACATTCCATACAATTCCGATTCGCTACAGACCAATTACCAGATCCACCTATCATCTAATAAGATATAGTTATAAATAGATAAATAGTAAACGTAGATTTAATTATTATTTTAAAAGTATTATTAATAAGATAGTACTTAATTTAGTGAATTGAATGATGTATTAGTTAGAAGAAGTATACTTAACGAGGACAATTTAAGAATTAATACATAACACACTTGTATATTGTGCGTACCTTACATTTTAAATAAAATTATAATTGTATCATCCCTAAATGTTTTATATAGTAGTATAGATTAGTTATATCTTAACTAAACAGTCTATTAATCTATATATAATGTTAAAATAGTAACTTAGAGGGACACTTGGCACATTTCTAGGCCCTCTAAGTTTATTTTTCTCGCCTCTCTCTCCTCTTAAATAATTACCTAAATTAAAAAATTATTAAATAATCTAATTCTTTTATAGATTAAATTTTTTAATAAATTAAAAAAGATGTCTTTTTATTAATGTTATTTTAGAAAACAATTTTTATACAATTAATTTTTTTCTCAAACGTCTAACTTTTTTTAAAATATAAAATATTTTAAAATTGGTATTTTTAAAAAGTAAAATTTTTTATAAACGAAAAATAATTAAAACTAGGAGTTATAATAAAAATTTTAAAAAATAACGTTTTTAACACGGTTCACTTTGAAAAAAAAGATATTTAACTTTTTTTGGAAAGAAAGTTTAAGAACAAAAGTTTAAAAATTGATATCGTTATTTTATTACTTATAGTTATTACTCATATGTAATTTTAATAATATTTTATTTAGATTAGCATTTTATACTTCATAAAATTTTATTATATTTAATATTTTATTTTTTTAACCAGTATAATACACGGGTTTACTAAATTTTATATTAAATAATAACAATTAAGAGATATTATGAACATTTATAACCCGATCCAACCCGATTCAATACTATATCTCTATATTTAATTACAGGATCAAAATAATTCAAAAATAATTTAATTATTGCACATAACTTTTCAGTGTATATTATTCAAATCTTAATTTCTTCACACTAATATCCTCACACACATTTAATATCTAGCCCACGATTTGACCCGTCAAAAGTATTCCTTTTAAGTATAAAAGAAGACAGTTTCTGTGACTGTATATTTCACTATGACAATAAACAAAAGTTAAGGTCAATCTCTGTCAAGTGTCGGTTTATAATTGAAAGATCCTATTTTTACGAATGATCAGATTTATAGCATCTTGTCAAAAGTTAAGAGTAAAGATAGATTGAAGTTTTTAGCTTTAGACAATAAGTGTAAATTTACTAATGTTACTACAAATATAGTTTACAAGGATGTTTTACTCATTTGTGACCTTATAATCAAAAGTTGTTATGTCTTATTTGATATATAACACACTTGATTTTATTTTTATTTTATATTATTTAATAATTAACTCTTCACAAATACGTGTAATACACGGGTAACTAAAGCTAGTTGTTCATATAACGATATAGATTATTTTAAATATTTATAATTTATAATTTTAATCTCCTTATAGATTAATATCTTACAAAGCAAAGAAACCGAGAAACATTGAATGGAGTCATATGAAGCAAGACCCAAGCGGTCAAGCCCACCATAATCTTATCAAGCACCATCAGCACACAATCATCTCTCCAACTTCTTCTTCAACCTTCTAGACCCTCAACAAAAACTCCATAGCAGCTCCGGCGACCGACACACAACCCTCAGACACCAACGTTCCACACGACATCCAAACTGTCAGCAATGACATCACCCGAAAAGCCACCGCCGGCGATCATCGTCCCACCGGCATCCCCCGGGTCCCCAAATCCGGCACGTTGACCGCCGGAGGTCAACGCAAAGTCGCCATAGCAGTCGATTTAAGTGATGAAAGTGCATACGCCGTCAACTGGGCGGTGCAGAACTACCTCCGCCCCGGCGACACCGTCATCCTCCTCCACGTCCGCCCCACCTCCGTCCTCTACGGCGCCGATTGGGGCGCCGTTGAAGCACCCGACGCCGCCACCGATGAAGAATCGCAACAAAAACTCGAAGATGACTTCGACGCCTTCACGACAACCAAAGCCAACGATCTCGCGAAGCCCTTGGTCGACGCTCAGATCAACTTCAAGATCCATATTGTGAAAGATCATGATATGAAGGAGCGATTGTGTTTGGAGGTTGAACGGTTA
Source organism: Flaveria linearis (assembly GCA_024085815.1). NCBI lineage: Eukaryota > Viridiplantae > Streptophyta > Magnoliopsida > Asterales > Asteraceae > Flaveria > Flaveria linearis. The sequence continues at coordinate 51,204,301 of CM044002.1, read as the reverse complement.
GGGTTAAGCGCTGTGATCATGGGTAGCCGAGGGTTTGGTGCTTCGAGAAGAACTTCTAAAGGGCAGAGGCTTGGGAGTGTGAGTGATTACTGTGTGCACCACTGTGTGTGTCCGGTGGTGGTGGTGAGGTTTCCCGATGATAAAGACGGTGGTACAGCCGTTGGATCGCCGCTTCGAGTTAACGGTGGCAGTGAGGGGTTGCTGCATCCGGTGCCGGAGGAGGAACCGGAGTTTCATGATGCGTCTGATAAGCATACAGGTTAGGATCTTGTTGTTCTGGATCTAGGGTTTATGTGCAATTACTTCAGAAATCAATCAATTTAAAGAGCAACAGATTGATAGTGCTCTTCAATTACAGTTTTTGTGCCCAATTTGTGGAATAGAGAGGGTCTGTTCATCGTTTCATAGATACTGATCATTGTCAGTTATCAGTTGTTTATGGTTTATGCTATAGCTACTCTACCTTCGGGCGTGTTTGGCTTTCCTTGAACTTAACTTATTTTCTCTTAACAATTACATTGTCAATTACTATAAAATGATTTTTTATAAAAAAAAGCACTCCCAAACACCCACTCCATCTAATCTCAGACTCAAATCGCCATTAAAAAGGTCGGGCCTGGGGCATTGCGTTTGACATAACCTGCAAACGACAGTTTAAAAAATCTCAAATGGCCTTTGACCTGCAAGCAGTTGTTTGTTGGGTTTGAAAAAGCACGCCCTAGGCACAAAGGTGTGGGCTAAGGCGCAAAGGTGTGGGCTAAGGCGCAAAGGTGTGGGCTAAGGCGCAAAGGTGTGGGCTAAGGCGCAAAGGTGTGGGCTTTTTGATACTCGGGGCGTATGGTGTACAAAAAACACACATGAGGTGCAGGAAAAAAAAGCGCCTCATGTACATGGGAGGATTTTGTGTTTAAGAAAGCTCTACTTTTGGCGTTTTAAGTTACATTAATAGGTTATTTATATATTAAATCATATTTAGAGTAAGAGCTGCTATAAACCAATGAGAAATATAAAAAAGAATATATATATATAACTATATTGTGCCTCACGTATGAAAAGCGCTGTGCTTTTGCATCTTGCTTTGCGCCTTGGTGTGTCTAACGCATTTTAAAACCAAGGCTGTTTGTTGAAAGATAAACGGTTGTTTGTAGAAAGTGTGGGATTAGATTTGGGGATGGTGTGGCCGTGTGGGTATATCATTTTTTTTTATTTGCAACATTACAAATGAATTTTTGTTGGGTACTTTTGCAGATCTTGAGAAGCCATCTTGAAAGTGTAAATGTTGTATTGAGAACCTGAGAAGATATTGCAGTGCACAAATGTATGAACTTGTAAGCCTTTTTGGTGTTTTTAATTTTCTTGCAGGTGTGTGTTGTGTGTGTGAAAGTTGGGGACGATTATGCAGAGGTTGGTTTCAAGTTGTTTATGTGTTGAATCATCAGCTTTGACATTGTTAAGTTCTCGATTTGTCATGTATCTCTTTACATTCATGAATTATACTAAGATGAGATCAGGGTACTCATGTTTCGACTTTCGAGTATGTTTGTATGTTCAATTAAAATCTTACCTACAAGGGCAAACCTGGTGCTACTTGGCTTTGCATGTGCTGGGTCTTGAGAGGGTTTTAGGCTAACTTTGGCCATACATCAGTCTTACCTTGCATCTTTGCAAGAGGCCATATAATTATCAAATATGCAAACGAATTTCATGTATTTACTTTAATTCACAAAGTTTATAAAAGAGCGTGGGGGTGGAGTTTGTGGTGATGGTTGAAGTCATAGGATACAATATTTCTACAAAGCGTAGAGGTAAGGTGACGTACATTAGATCGTGAAACGAAATGTCTCTTTCCAGACTCGGCGCAAATTCTAACTAAATAGCACCTATGAGTACTTGAGAGGACGTATACATAGCTTGTTGGCTTAAAAACTTCTATGAAGCATACAAGCTCGTATGTTGCAGACGCCTCGAATACTCTAGGTATGTACATCTCAATATGCATCTGAATGACACTAAATCTTCGTATCTCTTTATTCTAGTGCGATATTACGTAAGAATTTTAAGCATTGTGTTTCAGCGTCACGAAAGAGAGTTTAATATATAACAGGCGACATTCATGTATCGTGTAGTAGTCAAGTCTGCCAACTGGTATTCAGTTTTCCCACTGTAGGAGCTTAACATCAGGGTTTTTTAGTAACGTGTCTTAATTTTTATTGAGTACATAACCTGAGACCGCCATCCGAAGGAAATTTTGTTAATTATATTTTGAAATATGAATCAGATCATGTTTGATCTCAAATATGAAACTAAACATCAAAACAATAAAACTTACTTGTGAGGATACTGATCTTTGACAAGGAGGATGATGTCATGATGTCTAGAGAGATCAATAAATGATTTTTGATAAAAGAGGTATTGTGTAGTTTAGTTATCTCCCTAACTTTTCTATTTATATTATATTTAATAACATGTAAGGGGAAACTTAGAGTAAATTACATAGATTGTCCCTATGATTTGTTTAAAATTTTGGACTTAATCTTTAAAATTTTTGAATTGTGAATATAGGGGCTAATTATGTCATTAGATGAAACTTATTTAATGATTCGTATGCCGCAAGTTATTTCTAATATTTTTTCACATAAATGAGTGATTATTTGTGATAAGTATACATAAATTTGATCAGGTTAAACACTCACCAAGTTTTATATTGAAACTTAAAGCAAATAGTTATAGTCATTTGAATTGAAGTTAATTCGAGACCATCAACCGTCATACTAAAGTTTGAATATAAAAACATTAAACACAAAACTAAAATGATTGAAATAAACTCTTAATATACAGTATTCATCTGTGCATATTTGCCTATAGATTATTAAGCGCGCATATAAGTTATTATAAATAAAATAAATATTCGAGCAAATTAAATTAATCATTAATGCAAACTTGATATGTTATTATATAAGGTCTCTAATAAACTTATCATTGTTACGAGTTCTTGAAAAGTTGTGGGTTATGACTTTTAGTCATTAAATCTGTAAGTATATGTTTGTGCTAATGATCTCGATACAAAGATTGTTTTCTTCTACTTGTTTTCGTACGAATAAATATTTTGTATCGAGATATAAACCACCTCCACTCAAATTGTTACTGTTTGAAAAACTGGCGACAACCGATTGTCAGAGTAAATCTTCAACGGTTCTAATATGAATTTAACAATTTTGAGTCTTGGCAATGAGATTTCTTAACAAAATCACATGACAAATTGCATTATAAACAACAGCATATTCCGCCATCATTATAAAGGTTGTCATCAATTGCTGTTTATGATTCCTCCATTAAATAGTTCCGTCTGCTAAAATATAAATATACCCCGAAATTGATTTATTTATCGTTTTTACTTTTATCCAAGTCAGAGTCAAAGTATTTCATAATTACAAACTTAAGAGACAATTCCCTCTTAACAAGTGACAACTGAATCATTGTAATCATATCCTAAAACTTGTAGGAGAATCATTAGTAAGATGGTCTAAATCTCAGCCGACTTACAAAGGTAATCTTTCGTAAAAGAAGGTTTATTTATGGCTGTTTCATTTGTGTTTCACTTTGAATTTTTAAGATGAGTTATTTTATTTTTATTTTTTGTGTTCAATGTGAATGTATTTCATGTATTTTGACTTGAGAAAGTATTTCATGCATTTTACCTGATGTATTAGTGCTCAACAGATTTGAGTTTTTTTACTACTGCAATACAGTTTTAATAGATATTAACATTTAGTTTATTAATGGTTGTAATTAAGGTAGCGTTTAGTGTTCAACCAATTACCACCGGCCACCACTAACACCACAACCACCTCCGTCAGCCGCCACCACCACCGGGCGCCGCCACCACCACCACCAGAAGCCACCACCACCATCTTAAACCATCAACGCCACCGAAAACAACCACCACCCATCACCACCATAAACCATTTTACATTTCATTCATTCATTTTTTTTTACATAACAAATAACATAAAGTAATTATTTATTTTATTATTAAAAGATAACCAAACATGATAATATAATGTACTAATTTATTTCATTCTCTTATCCATTTCATTTCTCATCCAATTCATTCCCTCATCTATTCCGTTCACTTATCAATTACATTCTTTCATCCATTACTTTCACTCATCCATTCCTTTCACTCATCCATTCCTTTCACTCATCCATTCCTTTCACTCATCCATTCCTTTCACTCATCCATTCCATTCACTCATCAATTCGGTTCTCTCATCCATTTTTTAATACATACCAAACAGACCCTAAATATTATGTTTCAAAGTCGTAACTTTATAAAATAATAATCAAATTTTAAAAGTATTTAAATTAATAACTCAAGTTTAAAAAGTGTTCCGATTAGATCACTCAATTTTCATGTTTTATTTAAATTATAAGTTTTAACATGTTTTTTTAGCATTTTTTCTTTTTGTTTCATAGGAAATAGTTTTTTCTTTTTTCTCGATGTTGATGTGGAGCGGTGGCGTGAATTTTAGATAACGTTTTTATTTTTAATATAATTAACATGTTTTTATTTTTAATAAAATATCATATATTTAAAATTCCGGCCCTTACATCTTCTTCTTCATTACTTCTTGACATAAAAAGTTCGATTATGACTCGATTTGATAGTTTAATACCATGTCTTTCAATAAAAACTTAATAGGTGACAAAACAAATGCCCACTGAATCCCCGCCCCAACGCGTAGAGGGGATAATCTTTCACTATATAACAAGGTAGGAGTCATATTTGCAAATTATCAAGCATCATTTTTAGGATGCTGAGTCATATTCTTAAATAGACGTTTAAACCTTAATTTTAAAACAGATTCTCAAATAGTTACTATTTTAGTATTACTAATTATCAAGTTATGGTTGTATTGATTGTTGTACTATGTGCATAAAAGGTTGTACATTTTTTTATTAATTTTTTTATTTAAACCCAATACTTTTAGATATTTCACAATCTAACGCTATAATTTTGCACTTCCAATTTTAATTCTCTATACTTTTCATCTTATACAAAAATTTTGAATTATGGTTTAAATTTTGAGAGTTAAAACGTCGTAGCGTTCACATGTATTGTTACGCTTCTTTTTCTCATTTAACATCCACATCGCAACGTGCGGGTCCTAGATCGACTTAGTTATTGTTTTTAATGATTTATGTTTCACGTGTGTGGTTCATTGTGTTTACCTCTACTTTCGGTTTGGTTTTATTTTTTCGTTTATATTTCCTCTTTAACACAAGCTTTTCCGGTGTCAGTGGTCGCTGACGGTGGTACGACATTGGTGTTATTTGACATAGTTTTACCCCCGCCGCAACGCTGGAACTTAATATTAGTTAAACCTAACTGGTAAATAATAAAATAGTATTCACTACGGTCTGCAGATTAAGTTTAATTTTTTAGGTTAAGAGTTTTTTTATATCAACAATAACTAGGATGTATCATCTGCGCACGTTGCGCGCGTAATTTACCACGATAATCAGGCTCAGAACGTGTGTTTGGTTGTCGCTGCTAACCATAGATGGTAACCACGCCAAAAAGCAATCAAAACCAACACATGTCTTTCATCATTGCCTAAACACAGAACACAACACACCAAACAGATTCATGTTGGCAACCATTGGGATAAATGGTCTTAGACAAGCAATAATAAAGAGAACCATGAAGCTATCGGTTAACCACAAACAACAGCAAGTCTCAGATGAGATGTCTCTTATCATCAATGACTACACTACATCTTCGTGACCTCGATATGTAAAGGCCTAATTCACACGCACAGGTGTAATAGAAAACCACCTGCCACTTACACAACACTAATTCAAAGAGCAAGAGCACATTCCACGAACTTCAAATAACATCTCAAGACATTAGACCTCAAATAGTAGAAATCCAAAATGCAAAACACAACCTAGTTTAATAAAAACTATAGGGTTTACACCGACGAGCACCAAATCAGCGTGAGCAACCAAACAACTAAACAATCCAACATAGAGTGCACACCAAAGACCCATCAACCTGTTCAAAAGAAATAAGGGTCGGGATGTTAAAATCAAAATAGCTCTCAGATGTGGCCCACGCATCATCACCGAGCGAAATACAAAACATAGGGACAAAAATTGTTATCAAGCACCATCATCAAAGAGATCTCAGGATATGAACCACAAATCAGAAAAAGGACGATAAATTGGTGTCGTGCCGCCTAAGCAACCCATGCAAGGAAAGTTCCGGTGGCGGCAGGGGCCTATAACCCTTAAGAAGGGCCGATTTCCGGTAAGACGCCACCGCAAGGCCTAAAAGTACCCAACAATCGATGCCGACGGAGACACCGACGGGAAGGTGTGGCCACAACAACCACCACGTTGGCCTTCAAATGTAGTCGCCAAACGGCGCACAAGAGGCAGGGAAACTACTCTAGGCCGGAGCAGGCATTGCCTCCACCGCCTCCGGTACCACAAAAAGGTTGATTTCAAGCCAGGAACCATGAGGTTTCATAAAACGACAGCACCAACGAAGATGACGACGAGACCGTCGATTGAGCCATGGGTAACCGCCGCCTGCTCCATCTCAATCATAAATGGGAGGCGAAGCGGCAACAGAGCCACCACCACAATAAACCACCAATGAGAAAACATGCAAGATAATCGTTATCGCTGCCGCCGCCTTTGCCATCATCGCCTTTGGTACAGCCAGCCACCACCACAAAACCCTAAAAATCCTTTCAGTGAAACATACAAAGAGATAATGGGGAGAAATCCCTTCTTTCCTTATGTAACATAAATGGGAGGGGCAAAATGCAAAATGGAGCAAAAACTTGTGGCCAGACTTAAAACCTATAAGCCTAGAGTGACCATCATCGGCTCAAGAACAAAAAAAAAGTGAAATAGGAAGTTAGGGTTTACACCCATCAAGACCAAATCACATACTCAAAACGCTGAAAGACTCATATAACTACGAAACAGGGGTTCATAGAACTCTCAGATGAGTGGTCATTCATCATCATCGAGCAAATCACAGATACAAAGATGCACATGAGAAATCATGGAAGAACAAACACAAATCAGGCACCATCGCCGCCATCCACCACCGCTTAAGGTTCACTAACCACAGTAGCCGCCATCGCCACCATTCACCCATGTTTTTACTGTAAACAAAGACTGAGGCGGCGAAGGATTCGAACGGATCCACACAAATTGGTCATGAAAGACAAGATCGGTGAGCACATAGAACTCTCAGATGAGCGATCACTCATTATCATTGAGCGAATCACAGATACAAACACGCACATGAGCAATCATGGAAGAACAACCACGAATCAAACACCAACGCCGCCATCCATCATCGCTTAAGGTTCGTTAACAACCAGTGATCTCAATCACCACCATCCACCCATGTTCTTACTGTAAACAGAGGCGGAGGCAGCGAATGATTCGAACAGATCTACACAAATCGGGCACCAAGGCCACGATGGGTACAACCGGCATCCACAGAACACCGAAATCCGTCGGAGTAGGCAAGAAGGCGGAAGCAGCATAGGAATAGACGGAACCGACAATGGCGAAATAGGGGCGATGGCAACGAAACTTATACACACACCAGAAAACCAAATTACAATATACCCCGTGTTACTGTTCATTTCCCATCTTTATTAACATATATGTTAATTAGACATATTGTCCAAGAGATGATGAAACGACCAAGAAAATGAGGAGAATAAGACATTGACCCGTCACCAAACATAATTAGTCCTGAAATGTTGTATAGTATTCGGAATTTAGGTGCTGTTCTAAATTAAATTTTAATTTTTCCGTACATTCATTGAGATATATTCATTTTTCTTAACTATTGTTATGCAGTTAGGATGACACGTTCAAAGACATAAACAAAATAAGGTTATGTAGTTAGGATGACACGTTCAAAGATATAAACAAACTAAGGTTATGCAGTTAGGATGACACGTGGAATGTTTATGTGGTTAAAATATTAAGCAGCAGAAGGTTGAACTATCTATATCAAATTAAAACTTTTGCACCCTAAACCTATTAATATTCACTTTCTTATCTGAACCACTTAACTCGTTGAAAATAGAGTTCAGGTGACTACGAAGACTAGACATCGGAAAATGAACCTGATGAAGGCTGGCCAATGACGCAGTTGAAAATAATCTTAAAGTTGGCCACATTTATTTAAAAAACTAACGGGGCTTAACTTTAAGTTAATAAAAGATTGTTTGATAAAAATAAGCTTAAAATTAAGATTGTTTTTAAAAATTTTCTGAGTTGATATTAATCCCGGTCAATAATTAAAAGTTGAAATTATTTAAATCTAATAACCCAATAATACATGAATCTTACTCTAATTAATCAAAACAAATTTTGCCACTTGTCACTGATTGTTTCCCGCATGTGAGCTTGTCGTAACATTCTTATTTTAAATCGCTTAAATTTTGGGATTTGTAACCATTTTCAGTTTTTGTTTTTTTATAAAAAAGTTAATTTAAATGAATGAAATTTCTATATTAAAACTATTTTTGGCTATAAATGCGAGATCGTGAATAGTCCTTATTCGCTATATTGGTGTAGTTAGTTCTATTGGGTAGTGGCTGTTGGAATTGCTATCATTGATGTTAAGTTGGAGCGGTGTCGTTTGAATCGGTTTGGTTTGAGACAATTGTTCTGACGGTTTTTGTTGTTGGGTTTGTCTGCGATGCTTTTGGAACATGTTTGTTTTTTCCGATCGAGATTGATGATTTCTTTTTATATCTTGACTGTTTGAGAGAGTTGTAAAATTTCTTAGCGTCGGAGAGCGTAAAATTCAGTTCGAAAATTATTAAAATTTTAAATTGTATATTTATTTGCTAGATAATTTTAGTTTTAAAAATGTTTTAATGGTATGATGATCAACATTTAAGCGGTTAAGATTTTCAACCCCCAAAATCAAAGGGACATTGTTACCGTTAGGTGCAACATTTTAGTGAGCTTGGGATAAATTTTACCAAAACGACTATGTGTGCTCTTATTGAAGCTGGAAATACCGAAATAGAGTTGAAGGAAGTTGACAAGTCAACACTACTCAATTATTCGAGTTCTCAGTAGGACATTTATGGTGTATAAGATGCCAATTGAGACTTTTTTGTATGTTTTCTTAGTCACCTAACTAAATGAACCGATCTTGCACCACACATGCTGTTGGGACCACTCGGAAAATAAATTAAATCAATGTTACATAAGTGTTGGACATATAATATTCAATTTATAGTTGAAATAGTCACACCTAAACAAATGTCATTTAATCTAACATTTACTATCAAACAAACAAGTTTGTATTCAACCTAAAAAAGATGTTTACAATCTGCTTGGTAAAGTTCCTTACTTTAACACTATTACAAAACGACAGTATTATAATGCTAGCATTACATGTATTTTGTAGCACTATCTAAAGAAACTACTGCAGTCTTAACAGTAAACTTTCACAAAGTTAGTGTGATAGAAGTACTAGCTGAAACACAACATGTTTGTTGTAATATTGTTCTCTTACGTGAGATGTAGCGAGCATCATTGTCTCTTTTCTCCTCTTGTTTATCAGTAGCAATCTCTATTAACCACCATTGTTGCATGGATAACTTGCACGCCAAATTAATTACAACAATGTAAACTTTACAATATTTGATGCACTCTTCTAAGATTCAAACACTACTCTTTTAACCATGCATTGTACGCACCATTGCACCAAGTTAAACGCAAACTTATTAAAATGAAGTTTCTTAATAAATATTTCTATATGAATTTTTGTATCGAAGAGTATAATGTTGTAGCTATTTAACAATAATCATAGTATATTAATCAAGTAGTCCAACAATCTCACACATTGTTTCCTTACTTTTTTTTGTTGTTTTATTTCTCACCTATAAACTTTCAAGATAGTTAAAATTCTCAAGCTTGATAATAATCCTATACTAGTGCCTAAAGCTCTCGAATAAATTGGTTCGAGCTCAAACCGCTATAAGCCAGATATAAGTATCTCTACCTTGTATTTTTACAGATGTATGTTTTCGTACATAACCTCTAAGTCATATGACATTGATGTTACAATCCCGTTAGAATTCTAACTAATCTTCTACTAATAGAAACAAATCAAGCCCTACCAACATATAGTAATCTTCTACTAATAGAAACAAATCAAGACCTGCCAAGATATACTAATCTTCTACTAATAGACACAAATTAAGACCTATCAACAACACCTATATAGTCAACTAACACTTCATCTTCTTTTCTACAAAGATAATAGCAAAATCAATGGGACCCAAATTCACATGTGCCATCAACAAAACCTGCAAATCAATCAAATCACCCAAAATACCAACTCAATACACACAATTAAACACCTAACAATAAACCTTTGATCATCATCCTCTTCACACAACATGAAAAAACTCCATTTTCACACCACCATCATCATCTTCAACATTATCTTCATCTTCTTCCTCTTATCCTCTGTTCTACCTCAAGCCACTGATACCATCACACCCACACAACCCCTCACCATCAATCAAACTCTAGTATCCAATCGCGAAGTTTTCGAACTCGGGTTCTTCGATCCAGGCGGTAATAATCTGTATATAGGCATTTGGTACAAGAAATCGAGCCGAAAACCGTTGTTTGGGTAGCTAACAGAGACTCCCCTGTTCACTCTTCGTCTGCGAAGCTAACTATCGGCGATAATGGCAACTTAATACTGTTAAATCAAGCGGAAACCGCCGTATGGATGTCGAATCAATCATCTCCGGTGAAGAACACGGTGGCACAGCTTCTGGACTCCGGTAACTTTGTAATTCGTCCGGAAGATGATCAGAATCCGGTGAATTACATGTGGGAAAGCTTCAAGAACCCGACGGATACTCTGTTACCCGGAATGAAGCTCGGGTGGGACCGAAAAACCGGTGTGAATCGGTTTTTACAGTCGTGGAAGACGACGATCGACCCGCATTCGGGCGATTATTCGTTCAAAATGAACATCAATGGCTTCCCGGAGATTCTGCTATCAAAGAAAGAAACAGGGGAGAAAACTCGGTACCGGAGTGGCCCGTGGAACGGAAGAAGATTCTCCGGTGTACCGGAGATGAAGGGCGTGAGCATAATCAAATTCGAGTTCGTAAACAACGACAATGAGATCACATATTCGTTTGAAATGAAGGATGATTCGGTTTATTCGTGGTTGATCATGATTTCTTCGGGCACGCTTCAACGGTTCACTTGGGTCGAGTCGTCACGAACATGGACCCCGTACTGGTCCGCACCGCGTGATCAGTGCGACGAGTATCGAAAATGTGGGCCGTTTGGGGTGTGTGATGCAAACGCCTCACCAATCTGCAAGTGTATGAAGGGGTTCAAGCCCAATAACCAGCAGGCGTGGGACCTGCGAGACGGGTCGGGCGGGTGTGGTCGGGCCTCGGGTTTGGATTGCGGGTCGGACGGGTTTATTCGACTGAAGAACATGAAGTTGCCCGAGAGCTCGAGAGCGTATGTTGATCGGAAGTTGAGTTTGAGCGAGTGCAGTGAGGTTTGTAGAGAAATTGTTCTTGTGTTGCTTATGCTAATATGGATATTACTGGATCCGGGTCGGGTTGTGTGATGTGGGCTGTGGATCTTTTGGATATGAGGCAGTATGCTGATACCGAAGGGGGGCAGGATCTTTACGTTAGAGCTGCGGCTTCAGATTCGGGTATGTTTGTTTTTACCGTACAAATACCACTCACACGCTATCAATACACAACTGCAAATTCATAAGGGCCGTATGAGCTTATACGGACCATATGACTTGAACAAATGAACCGTATGAGTTTTTATAATGTTATATGGGTCATACATATTAGTCCGCATGACATGCTATATTACATATAGACGTGATGTGCACACCATTGAAAAGTTCATACAATTCGACAATTAGTATACCTTTTATCCAACCCGCATAACATGTTAAGGTCTTAGTATGATGATGTTTTCAATCTCTAACTTTTCTACGTTAAGAACTTGTAGGGTACAAATCGGTAATGTTATATATTTCAATAATATAATAATATTATAAAATTTAAAATTTAATAATATACAACTGAGATATTTACTATTACGTTAGTAAAATTTTAATTTAAAGAATAATAAATTAAGATTTATAATAAAATATTTTGAGTATTAGGTTTTAGTACGATAAATGTTGTGGCATTTAACTGGGTGCAATATATCAGTTACTATTTATTGTTAAAATAATGTGATGATTTGGCATTAACATTGTAGATTATTTTTTTATATTAATATAATAGGTTAAAAACTTACGTATTGTATAAGTAGAAAAAATTAAAATTATTAGGTTTTATTAATATTTTGTATTGTATGTTATTTGTCATCATCAATTAAGGAAATAATAAATGATGAAAATTTAAAAACTATAAATAATAAAAACCTGGAATTATAAAATTATAGTTTAAGATAAGATATACTTGAATCTTAAAATTTAGTACGTTCTAATAATTTATTATAAGAAGATTTATATTTTAGATGCTTAGTTATTTAGTTTACTTATAATTATTTTTTTAATAGGAGGGATGACAAAAGTTTAGACTTTAAAGTTGTCAAGTGTTTTTAAAAAAATTTCTTTTATTATATACTATATATATATATATATATATATATATATATATATATATATATATTATTAATAATAAGACTATGGTCAATGAATATTGAATAGATTATTACCAGATACTACAAATAAAGCTAAGTTTGAAAACGTTCTAGATTTATTTATTGCCCAAGAAATAAAATAACATAGAAGTGATGTGACTTGGGTTGAAAGTTCTTCCAAATATTCAAATTTGGTGATAAAATATAGAGTAAATTACCATTTGCGTCCCTGACGTTTTCTCATTTTAACCATTTGCGTCCCTGTTGTTTCAAAATTGCCATCTGCCCCCTAACGTTTTATGTTATCTTCATTTGAGTCTTTATCGTTTAATTTTTATCTCCATTTGAGTCCATATGACTAACGCTGTTAATTTTTCTGTTAAAATTATTGTTGAAAAGACAAATTACCCTTTAATTAAAAACAAAAAATAAACATTGTGGGACCCATCCATCCATCTTCTTCTTCACCACCAACACTCCCACTGATGAAGCTGACTCCACCGACGACGATGATTTGGGGGCAAATTAGGGATTGAATAGTAGGGTTGATGACACTGATGAGAGTGTTTAATTGGGAGAATTTTAAGGGGGTTGTTTCGATCCACGAGGGTTTTAGAATTGGGAAAAGCTGAAGTTGTTAGTGGCGGTGGTGAAGAAGCCACCAGAGCCGATGAAGGAGGATTCTTGTGAGATTGAATTGGGGAAGAAGGTTGAAGGGAGTTTGATCCATTCGTTGGCATGTGGGTCGAATGCGGATGCTTGGTTCTTTTCGTCGAAGATGTGGTTTCGGCCGTAGAAGAAAAACCATGGGGTGGTGGTGGCGGAGGACGGTGGTGCGGCGGTGGCAACGGAGTGCCAGAGCTTGCAGACGGCAGAGCAATAGATGAGTAATCAGAGGGGGAGGTGGGAGAAGATGAGTTCGATTAGATCGGAGCTTAGGGAAAGATTTAGGGGGTTTGGTGATCAAGAAATAGGGAAAGATGTGGGTGGCGTCGGAGGGGAAATCCGGCGGTGGGTTGCCGGAGTTGGGCGGAGCCCCCATCACCACCACCACCGCAGCCCCCCATCACCACCACCACCGCAGCCCCCATCACCACCACCACCACAGCCCCCCATCACCACCACCACCGCAGCCCCCATCACCACCACCACCGTAGCCCCCCATCAGCACCACCACCGCATCCCCCCATCACCACCATCGCGAACCCCATCACCACCATCGCGAACCCCATCACCACCATCGTGACCCATCACCACCACAACCGCTGTCAGTGAAGAAAGAAGAGATAGAGAGAGAAGATAGAAGGGAGGGATGGGATAGGGGTTTTTATTTAAGAGTAAATTTACATTTTGCATCCCTGAAATTACAAGGGTATTTTTGTCATTTTATAAAAACTAACGGAAAAATCTAACGCCGTTAGTGTTTTGGACTCAAATGGAGATAAAAAGGAAACGTTAGGGGGCAAATCGAGAATCTGAAACTGCAGGGACGCAAGTGGTTAAAATGGGAAAACGTCAGGGATGCAAATGGTAATTTACTCTAAAATATATGAGTTTGAAAATACTTTTATTTTGAAGAGAGATAAGATTTCGACCGAATTTGCAATTACTTTTACATTCTATTCTTCTAAATCTTTGTTTGTTTAAAAATTATAAAAGAATACATTTATAAAGTTTAGATACTTATCATTAAAAACGACATTTTTCTTTGCTTTTGTCATGATTTTTTAATTAACATAAAAGCTAAAAGTTAGAACTTGAAATCTTAAAGGATAGTAAAGATGTAATCACATAAAGTCATGGCTATGTTTACTAACGAAACATGTGTAAATAGAAAACTGTATGAAGACCATAAGCATTTCTTGTTTAAATGATATAGCTAGAGAGAAACATTAGGGTGATTATACGAGTATATAATTATTTTTTTGTGTCATAGTTAAAGTAATTATTAAAATATTTATATGATTCTTACAATTATTCGAGGCTACTTTTGGACTACTAATTAACTTCGTGGCTGCTTTTGACTACTAATTAATCATGTGAAATTGCCTTAACATCCGTTGCCGACAACCTATGAGCAAGTTACATATTTGGTCCATATACTTTCAACTTTTGACCTTTCATACTTTGTCTAAATATGTTCAAAAGTTTCTAACCACTCTATAAACTTTCATCTTGAGTACCTTTTGACCATATTTTCTACCTTTACTTTACTTTTACATCAAATGATAGAAAAACCTTTACCCTTTCCAATTCAAAATTTATATCTATGAGCTTTTTAAAGCAAAGGTTAGTACATTCACTTAGAAGTTTTAATAGTAAAACCAAAATAACATATAAAAATCTCTGCCTCTTCACAATTGAACAATGTTTGAATCCATAACACCAACTTGAAAACAAAGGAGAGTTAGATGGCTGCGCGGCATACTGCTGATGTGGCGACCACAGTGGTGCGGTGATACCACCCCTCGTGTGGGTTGAGATGCGACATACTCGTTGTGGATAGTAAAAAAAATTGAAAATGAACCCTTTTTAATCAAATTATTAGTATTTACTATTATTTGTCAAACTAATCACATCTCAAGCATATCTAACACCCACGTTTCCTTCTTGTGTTCCTAATATACACCTTACATATGTCTCACAAGCTAAATTTTTTAAGTTCAGGAGTTATCTAGAATGTATATATATTTTAGTGGAGGCTACGATGATGTTGGTGGTTACGGTAGCAGTAGTTAAAAGAGTTTTAGTTAAGTTCCTTTTATCATATTCTTTTAATATTTTAAAAACATGTTATTTCAACAAATTCACAATATTCTACTTATACTTTTAAAATCTTAGGGTCACTTACTTTGATCATCCAAACAATCCCATGTACATTTGTGCTCCATCCTCCACGCACCTACCTTTCTTAAATTCATTTATTATAATAATTGAGGAACCATGTGGTTAGCATATAATTTCAAACTTTATAGGTTACAAGTTTGAAGATGATGGTAGCTTCAATATAAATTTTGATTTAATATTAAAACTAACAATTATTTACTATATTTTGTAATTAATTTCAACTTTTGTATTAAATTAAATACAGTAATATTTGTTTCTTAAATTCACCGCAGACGGATCATCTGCAGGTTCTACCTCTAATAATGGGTCCGACACCAATGTTGTGGGAATTATCTTCATCGCAGTCGGTACTTGTGCAATTATAATGATCTTACTCGTACCATTTTACCTATGGAGGAGGAAAATGCAAAGGTCCAAGAATTCCAACATAGATAGAAAAGGTAATTTTAACTTTAATGAGTCAAACTCCTTAGTTTACGATTAATAAGTCAGTTAATATAATTGAAGTACATGTAAGAACTAAAAAGGTCATTCATAACCTCATTTTTCGACAAAAAAATCATGTCATCATAGTTGTTTTCAACAAACAAATTCCATAACTTGATGTAAGTTTTGAATACAAAAATCTACTAGCTGTCTGAACTTTAAAAGTCAAAATAGACAATGATTATATCTTATTGATATAGGTCCAGATGAAAGAAGCCATGATTTCATGATGAATGAGGGGGTTATAACGCCAAACAAAAGAGATTATTCAGGCGAAACGACAACCGATGAACTTGAGTTGCCATTGTTTGATTTTACGACTTTGGTTATAGCCACAAACAACTTCTCTGATGCAAATAGACTTGGGGAAGGCGGGTTTGGATGTGTATACAAGGTAAATATTTTATATATTGTACATACATTTAATATACCATATATGTTCTACAAAACAGATATAATATCTTTTACTTTTGATGTCAGGGTACTTTAATGGAAGGCCAAGTCGTAGCCATAAAAAGGCTTTCAAGAACTTCGGGCCAAGGAATTGAAGAACTTAAAAATGAGGTCCGATTAATCGCGAAGCTTCAACATAGAAACCTCGTTCGTTTACTAGGCTGTTGCATTGAGGTTGAAGAGAAGTTGTTGGTTTATGAGTACATGGAACATAAAAGTCTTGATACATTTCTTTTTGGTGAGTTTCATAAATGCTTTGTTGTTTAATATAATTTGACACCTAGAATCCATTGTTGAAATGTAAAAGGTTTCTTGAATGTGTTATAGACAAAGAAAAAAGCTCACGACTTGATTGGAAAAAACGATTCAATATCATATCAGGGATTGCTCGCGGACTTCTTTATCTTCATCAGGATTCAAGGTATAGAATCATTCATCGAGATCTTAAAGCGAGTAATATTTTACTAGATAAGGAAATGGACCCAAAAATATCTGATTTTGGTATGGCACGGATCTTTGGGGGAGATCAAACTGAAGCGGAAACAAAGAAAGTGGTCGGGACACAGTAAGTATCATACCTTGGTGCCTTCACTTGATCATTTCTTGACAAGGCACAATTTCTTATTATTTTGTATTTTTTGCAGTGGTTACATGTCACCGGAATACGCAATGGACGGTATTTTCTCAATAAAATCAGATGTTTTTAGCTTTGGGGTTTTGGTGCTTGAGATAGTGAGTGGAAAAAAGAATAGAGGATTCTATTATGCAAGGAATCAACTTAACCTCATTGGACATGTAAGTACAAACATTAGAGAATTTTTTTTTAAATTAATTGCATTTAGGTGTTTATAGTTTATACTTTAGTTTACTTTGTTATTTACAAAAGAAACAATCTTTATTTCAGATATGGAACCTTTGGAAGGAAGACAATGCTCTAGAACTAATAGATGAATCAATAGAGGGGGATTTCCACAAGATGAAGTATTAAGATGCATACAAATCGGATTGCTATGTGTTCAAGAACTTGCAGAAGATCGACCAAACATGTCAAAAGTGTTGTTAATGTTAAACAGCAACGCTATAAACTTGCCACAACCAAAATACCCTGGATTCGGTCTTGGACAAAGAGGTTCTGAGAAAGGTTCGTCGAGCAAACAAGATGAATCTCTAACCTTTAACGAACTAACTGTCAGCATACTAGATGGCAGATAGCAAAAAGAATCTTTGTAAGACTTGATTCATCTTAAAAGTTAAATTCATACGCAACCACAGTTTTATCAAACAAGTCTCTACAAGTTCGTTTTTGTTTATTGGAGTCATCTAAAAGTTTTGAATTTTACGGAAAAAAATTTCATTAGACTACATTACATCAAATATTTTGGGACTCAAGACATGTATGACGTCTTAGCAGATTTTACACACAATATGGAATCTTTTTATTACACTATGTGCTTAATCGACTAACGCTTGTGCAACTTCATCATTACACGAGCTTAAGATGGCCATAGAGTCTAACGTGTCAGAGTGTTGCTTTTTCAAGAAGTTGGATTTGACATTTTTTTTGTTATAAAATGAATCACATAAAAAATCCTCATTATATACACTGATACCTAAAATACCAAGTTTAAGAATAATATCTAGACAGCTTATCACGAGTAGTCATCTACAAATTAGAAGGAAAAGCCTTGTATTTGTTATCACTAAGGTTGCATTTTCAATCAACAATCTTGATTCTTGAAACCAAACTCGATCGAGGAGAAATCAAGATTATACAAAAAATATATAATGAACTCCACTTAATTGATGAGTAGCATCATCTATACGGGTGATGTTATTGTAACTCTAGTGTAATTTCATAATATAAAATTCTATCATAATAAATATAAGAAATTTATTAGTTAAAATATGTGTAACAAGAGTTATCCTTACTCGACGTGTCACCTAACATGTCATTTGCTTCCTTAACTAAACTAAACCAAGGACGGACATGATCTTGAATCATAAATTCATTGTTGCGTATTTCTAAACTAGACTATTAATAAGAATGGTAATCTAGAGAGGTATAAACTACATCTTTATTAAATTTATCAATGTTGAAAAGTTGAAGCCAAAACACGTACATCTCAACACTGAGAAATCAAATTGAATGTAACATCCCACATCTGTTAGGAAGGAGAATAAAAGTCTTTATAAGGGTCTGGATATCTTCCCCTATCGAACAAGTTTTAAACCCGTGATGGGGTATTCTCCCCAAGTAGCGGACAAAATCCAGTACTGTTTTCTGCTTGTTACAGTTGGTATCAGAGCCAGGGTCGGGCCGGTGTGCCTGCGAGGATGCTGATCTCCCAAGTAGGAGAGGATGTAACATCCCACATCAAAACTAATAGAAGATACTCATCAACCCTTTATCTTTAGTAAATGTAAACAAACGGTCCTTGAACTTTGAGTGAAACACTATTTAGACCAATTATCTAATAATATCCACTTTAGTGTAAAGCCAAATACAACTAAAATCAAGAAATATTAAAAGCCTTCAAACAATAAGAAAACCCTACACCACAATTGACATCTTCTCTTATGAAGTGCAATTAACACTAACATACTCTATCCTTTCATGAAACACGCCATTCTTAGACAACTAAACAACTCCTTGATTGTCACACAACACACCTGCATACTCGTAATAGATTCACCCTCACTTTGAATATGTACTACATCATTATATGTCGAGTTTTGTCTGATCACAATATCTTTGCTGATTATTATCTTGTAATCATCGAGCTTCCAAAGCCTATACGCTTTGACTCCATTTGGGTACCCAAGAAAATACATTTCATAGCCCTTGGTTCAAGTTTACCTTGCTGACATATGAATGAGCCACTGATTTAAACACTTTAAATTGATTATAATTCCCCTGATCATATTTCCATGGGAGTCTTCATATAAATAGATGATAAAGGAGATATGTTAGTGGACAATGCCTCAACCTAGAATTTCTTAAGGAGTCCTTAACTAGCCAACAAGCACTTGACTTTACTTAACAAGGTCCTATTCATTTTTTTCTACCAAATCATTCTATTAAGGTGTACCAAAAATAGTCAAACAATGACCTAATTGCAAAGCGAAGCTATACCAACTTAGTTATATCCCCCCGAGCCAAGTGGGGCATGCGCAAATGCGTCGGACGCTTCTATATTCATTTCCCAAGCACAGCTGGGCCATATTGAACTTGAACCAGAGACCTCGTTTGTGAAGTAAATCATCACCCTTGGAATAGTCAGAGCTATGCCCAATCGAAAAAGGATGTTATCCAGGAGCATTTCAAGTAAATATAGTAAAACCAAACCTATTTATGCCTTACTATACCATAACTCTTGCAGTGATTGAATATAAAATTCAAAACTCTAGTGAGTTATCATTTCTAAGCCTTTAACTTTCTTGCTAGTTTGATTTTCAACAAGCGGTTTCTAATCTTTAAATTCGACAAAGGTTGCATCTTTGTGTTTTAACAAAAACACCCACACCCTTCTTGTAATATCATCAATAATTGATAATAAATATTAAGCTCCACCTAGAGATAAGGTTCTTGCAAGTCTTTATAGATCAGCATGCATATAGTCGGTATTCCTCTTGTAACATACGTAGGGGCTGTTTGATTGCGCTGACTGAGTAAGATCTGACTGAGTCAGAAGCTGACCCAATAAGAAGTTCTGACTGAGTCTGCATCTGACTGAAATTTGGCTGTTTGATTATGTATCTGACTAACTCTGCTGAATGAAAAAAATAACCTCTATATACACTTCTGTTAAATTTCTCTGTTAAATTTCTCTGTTAAATTTCTCTGTTGTTGTTATTATTATTATTATTATTATTATTATTATTATTATTATTATTATTATTATTATTATTATTATTATTATTATTATTATTAATATCTCCTCTTCCTCTCTAGTCTCTTCTTCCCCACACACACACACACAAACACAGACTCATGCACACTCTCACACACACACACAACCACAACCACCATGAAACTCGCCGATCGAGAGCGCCGGGAGGAGGGGATGAAGCCGACCGAGAGATCATGGGGAGGGGAGGTGGCTGATCGAGAACCCCCTATTGTGTGATTTTCAAAGTTGCGATTCAATCGGCCCTTATTTCGTCACTGTCGGATACTCGTGATTCATTTTGATCTCGTGTTTGTTCATGGTTGATTGGGTGGATCGTGCCTCTGTTACCCTCGGTATGATCTGAACTTAAGAAAAGGGTCTTGAGAGGGCTTGCGGCGGAGGGAGGAGGGCGGCGGAGGGAGGGCGACGAAGGGGTGGTCGTCGGTCGCGAGGTGCTGCGGGTCACGAGAGGGAGGGCGACGAAGGAGCAGGGTCAGCCGGTCAGCTTCTTTTTTTTCATGGTCTGGGTCAGCACCGAGACCCGGTCAGCCGGGCTCGAAGCCGAAATCAAACGGGCTGACCGCTGACCGAGTCAGCGGGTCAGCCCGGTCAGCGGGTCAGCAACAAAATCAAACAGCCCCTTAGACCTGCCAAACCTTACTCTATGAGCCTTACCTATTGTATAATGTTCATATAATCCTACAACATAGTTTTGCAATCTTAATAAACTTTTGTTTACTTAATCCAACCAACTCTTGTGTGCTTATGTGACCCATCCTTTATGCCACACGATGACATCATTTTCAGAAAAATTTATTAAGCTACATGAATAGATCCAGCTTTAACAACAATGCCATCCCACATATATATGTTGTTGCCCTTTCTTGTTCCTAACAAGACTTCCATGGATCATTTCACCACTTTAGTCTTTCCATGCTTTAAACTTACAGCATACTCTAAACTTTCAAAAGTTCCTAGTGATACTAAGTTCCTTTTATGATCAATAATGTACCTCATATTATCAAGGCTAAACTCAGCTCCATTAATCAGCACAGTCCCAACCCCTTTGATCCTGCATGGTCTATCATCACCAAGCTATACGATGCCTATATCTTGTAAACTTATTTCTCTAAATTTTTTTTATATGGGATCACATGGTATGAGCACCCAGAATTCAATATCCAACTTGAACATTCTTAATTACTCCCCATAACATAGAACTTATGCACTATCATAACAATCATTAGACAAATAAGTAGAACTGAAACCACCATGATATTTTAAACTAGAGTTAATTGCCATTTTCGTCCCTGAGTTTTTAACTGTTTTGCCATTTCCATCCAAAATCTTTTTTCCCCCTTCTAGCTCCCTAACTTTATAAAAACTTATCGTTTTCATCCAATCTCGTTAACCAAGTTATTTTGGATGTTAAGTTTCAGTTAAATGAAGGGTAATAATTTCATTACATATTGCTTTAATTTAAGAATTATAAATTATTGTTTTTTATTCTATAAAACCCTAGATTACAGAAGATCAAATATGAGATGAGCCTGCTCATGTTCGAGACTTCAAGTTCAACTCCATTGTTCTGCCATAATCCCAAATCTTTGCTCTTCTCATGTGGATCGACAATCACCATTCGTACCTCGTGGACTCCGACGATCCCTAGTCTTCGTTTTCATTATTGCTTTAGACGGGTAAGCTTCATGGCTCCTCTACTCGATTTTTGATGGGTTTTTACTTAAATTCTGAAATATTGATATAACAGGGAA
This sequence comes from Flaveria linearis, assembly GCA_024085815.1. Classification (NCBI taxonomy): domain Eukaryota; kingdom Viridiplantae; phylum Streptophyta; class Magnoliopsida; order Asterales; family Asteraceae; genus Flaveria; species Flaveria linearis. The sequence goes on along the minus strand of CM044002.1, from coordinate 51,182,133 downwards.
GGAGATGTGGGTTTCTTGCTTGGGCTAAGCCTCCAATGTGTTAAAGTTCAGTTCAAATTATACAAGGGCGTCACATATTCAATCGATCGACATAAAGAAATTGGAAGAACAATGGAAAAAGAGAACAAGAGTTTGAAAGTAGTAGTAGTAGGGCTTAGTTGGTTGTTTTTATCTTTGTAATTGAGCAAATTGAAATGAATTTGATTAGTTTATGTTGTTGAATTTGAAAAGAATTGAAGTCTTGACTATTTGTAACCAATGATGTTTGTACAATTAAAAAGTTGACTTTTTTGGTCATCTGTTACATTAGATTTTGAGATGCATGTTGTATGATATGCTTTGGATTAGAACATATAATGGCCTAAAATGTGCAGGGAGTGGATGGAATTAAATGGTAATTTACTCTTTTGGTTTCATATGAATAATGGTCTATGAACCAATTGTGCAGATTCTTGAACCAGTTAGCAACTCACTCTTGAGCCCATTTTGTGCAGCCTCCTTTTTTTGCAGAATTCTATTTTGGCAAATGAACCAATTAGCAATCTAGTCTTTTGGTTTTTGCATATGAAAAACAACATGTGAACCAATTGTACAGACCTCTTTTTTTGAACATTACTCAATCTAGTCTTTTATTATTGCTAAAAAGTCAACTTTAATGTATTTTAGCATTGAGATGGATTCAAGCATGATTGTTGTGAATTGGATAATTTTTTTGTGCAGACCATTTTTTTGTGCTCAAAAGTCTTTTGGTTTTTGCATATGAAAAAAAATCACAGACCGCATAAAAGTCATATTGAAGTTCATTTTGTTACAAAAGTGGCCATTGCTAATTACTCTCAATTAAATAAACTTATAAACCCATGGATCATCAACCTTAAATCTTGCAATTTAAGCAGCCAATACTTTCAACTGCAGTGGGTATTACTTATGGTTCAGTCTCGGGAACCTTCCATATTTTCAACTATAGTGTTTCAATTTTAGAATCCAAAAAGTTGTATGTTTGCTTAAAAGTCAAAAAAGAAAATGGCAGATCAATTTAAGTTTTATTATACCAATTTCAAGCTGACCTCAAAAGTCAACTGCAGTGTTTTTATAACAACTACATGATAAAATTGCATGCAACTTGTAATATAATTTAATTTGCATATCAAATGAGAATATCAGTTGACCAAAATACCAAAATATCAAGACTTGAAGTACCAATATACCAAAGTACCAAAACCAAAATTCTGAGAATATCAGTTGATAAAAATACCAAAATATCAAGACTTGTAGCCACTGTTTGACTTTTTGGGTCAATCTCTTTGGCTAACCAACTTATGGTACATAGCTTAACATCTCTGGTTTGTAGACTATGGTGTTCATTGATTAAAGTTTTAACAACCCAAGACCCTTCTCCTTTCTGGTTTGTTATGTGCAATGTCCAAGGGCAAGTGGGTGTGGGGATCTTTTTTTTAGGTTTAGAGTTTGTAGACTTAGAAGTACCCACTTCCATGTAGCCCTGTTTTGTCCCTTCCTTATTACTTTCACACCTACCCATACTTGGATTTATTCCCAAACACACCACATGAAATCTGTCTTTATCATTCTTTGTGATATACAGTTGTCTTCTACAATCTATTGCATGCTTTTTGACCATGGCCCTTATATGATCTCTACTACCAAAAGCTTGACCAAGATAGAAGGGACAATCGACAGATAGCTTTGATTTTTTCTTCTTCTTTCTAATGCTACTTAATGCTGCTTCTAATGGGGGTTCACTGTCAGAATCACTTGGACTGTCAAAGTCATCAAGATCAAGCTCATCGTCTACTAGCTCTTCATCAATAACAAGATCTTCACCTACATAGTCAACTACCGATCTAAATTCAGCCATATCTATATTCACATCTTCAACCAAGTTATCTTTATCTATTATAAAATCAGAATCTTCATAGTCATCACCATCTCTGACATGCTCCGCATACACCTCAATAACTTTATGCTTCTCAACATACTTTATCAACATGTTAACATCAGTTTCATTAGCTAATGGTCTTAAACCGAAATCCAATTCCTCACCTGGAATTCTAAAATGTTGTCTCTTCACATCTTCTTTTGCATAACCAAGCTTCTCTAACATATTATGAACGACATTAAGCGAGAAACGACGGGAATCAACCATGTCAATAAAATTAATAGTTCCATTGCGATATATTGTATCCGGAAACTCACTAAACTCTCCCCCATGGTGAAATTCCATTGTAAAATAACTACGGTTTTGACCTAAAACACAAAATTAACATAGTTCTGAGATAAGTTTTATGATTTCAACATATAATTCATATGTAAACAGGAAAAAACATACCATAATCTGTAGTTATATCATAATCTTCACCATTTTTTCGTAAAGACCACATACAAGAATCCCGAAAATCCATTGATTTTGCACACTCGATTGAATGATGGAACAGTGGTCGACCAAAGCACACTCAATCGAATAGGATTTTGCAAACTCGATAGGCTTTGATCGATTGCAATGGAACAGGGGATCGAAAGTCGATGATGAACTTGCAACCGTTAAAAACGTCGATGATGAAGCGTCTGCATGTATGTTTTTAGGTATTATAATGTAACATTTATAGTGTAAAAAGACGATATTACCCTTCACATGGGTTAAATTCAAATAAACTTAACTTTTAAACTAACTTGACTAATGAGATCGGATGAAAATGACAATTTTTTAAAAAGTAAGGGAGCCATAGGGGAAAAAATTAATATTTGGCTGGAAATGGCAAAACAGTTAAAAACTCAGGGACGAAAATAGCAATTTACTCTTTAAACTACTTGCCTTTAACCTTTTTTTTTTCCTTCCACCCAGGGTAGTCTTTTTTAAAATGCCTTTAAGATCCACACATAAAGCATTTTATCTTGAACTTAGTTTAGACTTCATAATGGTTCTTGTTTTGCCAATCTTTTGTTTAGAATTCCTTTTGATAAACAACTCTTCAGTGTCTCCATCTTTCATATTTGACATTCTTTTCAACTTTTTAGAATTAATTGACACTAACACTTCTTCTATATGTCTATGTTTCCCTTCCATACATGAGGGTGACAACAAATTTCTCATATGACCATGGGAGAGACGTAAGAAAAATTATAGCTCTATCTTCTTCTTCAAGATTTACATCAATTTTCTCCAAGTCTAAAACTAACTTATTAAAGTTATCAATATGTTTTTCAAAAGACTTGCCTAGATTCATTTAAAGAGTATATAACCTCTTCTTCAGATAAATCCTATTTGCTAGTGATTTAGTCATTTAGAGCCATTCTAATTTCATCCAAACTCCGCCTGTCGTGATTTCTTTTGACATTTTTCTTAAAAATCTATAATCCAGACACAATATGATTGCACTACGTGTCTTTTCCATCATATTTTTCTTTTCTTTTGTCTATTAGGTCATAAACAAACTGTAGCTTTGATACTAAAGGTTGAAAAGTTAAAGTAGAAATATCAACAGTTAGAAATCAAATTGAATAAGATTGAACAATTATTGAAAAGATAAGATTCAAGAGAAAAATCAATTTGACTAATTGATGAACAAGAAAGTAAATTACAAAACAAATTCGATTACCCCATTTATATTTCATAAGCATGGAATTATATATAACCCATTTAAAAGTGTACATGGGGCGCCCCATGAATGCCACGTGTCACTCTCTAATTGTTAGTTTTTAAAAAAAAAATGTCACTCTCTAATTGTTAGTTTTTAAAAAAAAATTTTGGATTTTACGGACTTTTCTTTGGTTACATTCCTTTTTCCCGGTTAGTAAGATGAAATTGATGGTTAGCGTAGCGGTTAGTTTGTTCGATTGTAACCCCGAGGATGTGGGTTCGAAACCCACAACGACCATATTTAATTTTCATGCTCTTCGCTTTTTTTCTTCTTCTGTGCTTACTAAACTATTTTTTAATATCTTTTTATTTAAATTATTTTTATTTTAAATATTATTTTACTAAAAGTTAAAGACAATACTATTTTATCTATGTTTCAATCTTTAAAAAACAAAACTTTCTTCTAGCACGATATTGTCACCGAGGCAACGTGTGCAATGAAATTCACGGACACTTCGCAACACGCTATTAACTATGTTAGTATCATCGTACGGTTTAGGCCGAGATGCGTGCGGAATAATCGCGTTAATGTACATGGCGCAACAAGTGTAACGAAGTTTCATAAACGCGCAATCACGCCGTAAGGTGTGGCACGTTATTGCCACCATAACAAAGTTCGCAAACGTATTATTAATCACTTGAATGTCATCGTACACCACCGTCGCAAAGCAAGGGTAACTTTATTAATAACAACTTACTATTTGCTAACAAGAATTGACATTTACTATTTGCTAACAAGAATTGACATTTACTATTTGCTAACAAGAATTGATAGAAGATACTCGTCAACCCCTCCTCTTTAGTAAATGTATACAAATAGTCCCTGAACTTTGATTGAACCACTATTTAGACAATTTCTCCAACAAACCAAGTAACTATCTAGTGTTTTTATAATTTTGATACAATATAATTTAAATAACTAATACGAGAAACGATTTTATAAAACGGAAAGTCATCTTGATAGTTTACTAAATATAAAATGTTACTTTATTTCTAATCAAGTTTAAGCTTTTTTAGTATAAAAGTATGATAGCACATCTAGCTTACGAAATCTTTTTCATAAATAAAAGAGAGAGTTGTATAAATGGTCCATAATGTTTGATCATATTGCAAGATTGATCCCTAAATTTTAAAAATTACAAAGTTAATTCAAATATTTGTAAAAGGGTTGCATGTATAGTCCCTATTGTTCATCCTAGTTAGTTTTAAACGAAAAAGTATGTTTATGTGCCATTTATGTAAGGGCAATTCTTTCTTTTTAAATTTATAACCTTAATATAATAATGTTAACTAGGTTTGGGCCCCGCGCGTTGCCGCGGCTATGCGAGTTTTAACGTAACCCTAAATCAAAATCAAAATGAAGGTTTGAAACCATACAATCAGCAAAATATACAAAGTAAAACACACCAAAACTCCAAATTCATAACACACAAGAACATTCAGAACCCAAACTAAATCAAAGCCCAACACCATAAACAAAATAGACAAAAATCAAAGCGCGACAAAGTCCTATATAGAAAAACTGACGTAAATCAAAGCCCCAAAAAAAGCAAACAAAAGGAAAACCCAAACCTTAACAGCGTATCGATAACGAAAGAAAGAAAGTAGGAACCCGGAGAAAGACAACGCCAACGAATGCTATAAATGAACGTAATCGAAACACCCATCAAAGAGACGTGTCAAGAAACCAAAAAACTCACAAGAAAAACGTCACCCCCAAACCTCAAACCCGGTTATGTTTTATCTATAAATGGGCCAAATGGGTATAACAGGTCAAACGGGATGAAAGGTTATGCGATGCATAAAACCCCGTAATCAAATTATGCAAAAGAATTGAGATATTATTATACTTGTCAAATTTGGTATTCGTGTTTGATACACTGATGATTATAAGATCTTTAAGTGTTTAGGACAAAAAGTCTTGAAGGTCACCTATCTAAGTGTTTTCACCTGTAGACGAATTTATTCAGTTTGATCCTACCCATTTTTACCCGTAACTAAAAATGCCCATTTTGTCACCTCAACTCCATTACAAAGCACAAATTTACCTTATATACCATCCTACTGGACTTAAAGATGCTTTGTCATAAGATCGGGCTTGTTCTAAGAAGGCGTCCACATTTAATTGATCAGCCAAAGATGGCCATCCTCCAGCAAGTTCCATTAGAACAGAAACGACCACCTCTTGTACGACATACATAAAAGATTAAAAAGGAAAAACTATAGAAGTAAGTTATATACTTGTTGATTGTATACCTTGGGATCTTGAACTACAAGAAGTGCAGCCCGATCACAAGTAAGCTCTGCAGCTCGAAGCCAACGAAATAGTTGTTCTTCTAAATTCTGGCCCATCATGCCTCCAATCCCTGAACATATAGAATAAATTGTTAGCGATTATAACTTCACTAATTTTTTTAACTTTAGGCCAAACCTACCAGGTATGGTATAGGCTCCAACAGTAAGAATGTTTGCTAATGTTAGCCATACACCATGATCACACGTGAGGTGTCCTAGCTCATGAGCCAAAACAGCCTGTTAATAGACGTTTAACATGTTGTGTTAATAGCATTTAAGATCACGAATGAAGTATATTTATACGAGTATAAATTAAGTAAGTATATGTGAGGAAAGAATAATATAAGTTACCTGCAACTCTTTTCTAGTAAGAAGCTCTACAAGGCTTGTATGAACAACAATAAACGGATTTTTACCATTAATGGCTAGCGTTTTGTTAAAGGTGAAAAAGAATTACCTCGCTCTGCCGCACTTACGACCACTTGCTTCCCATGGGCATATGACACAAGTGCTCCATTTTCCTAAGAAAATCATAAAACAAACAATATCAAGTTTATACATTCTTCTTTTTCCATACATTTTCCAGTTAATCGTAGGAACTAAGGTAATAACAATTAGCATATCATATAAATGATGTGAAATAACATAAAAACAAATTAAACCTTTAACCATAAATCATAATCCAAAGTTGTACTACTAATAGTCTAAAGTAATCATGAGTTAATATGATCAAGTGTTTATCTTTTGTTTCCTTAAAGGATACCTCATGAAATTTATCTTGATTATATAAAGATTAGCAAAATTTATCTTTATTAAATCAAGTTCTTTATGTTTCAAGTTTTTTTTCTCTTTTTCTTGTGGTCTTACTATAACAAAAGTTAGTCTAACATACCTTGAAAATTTTCTTAAATGGGTCAACCGGGCCATAGCAAATAACTTGGTAATTTCATAACCATGCTCGAATCAGTAAACATTTGTGATTGTGTATTTTGAGCTGGACCCTTGGAAACATGAAGTAAATCATTTTCCTTCAAAGCAAAGACTAGTGTCATGTCATTATCATAAAAAGATCATACACACTAATCTTTTGCAAATCAAAGTTGCACTTTATCATTGAATAGGTTGAAATGATGCAACAATTATCAATCTTCTTCTAGCCATTCCATTCTTCGTATGCAACAAAACAAAAGAACTCAAGTCTAAAAATTATAGTTGGGCATATTAATACCTCGATTTCACAATCTGGATCAAAAAATGTGCAAGCCTCATGGAACTGCATATAAAAGACTTTGGGGATGAAAATGGTACATTGTGAAAGTGCAAAACCAACAATTTAATAGAAAATATAAAATAGACAGATACGTACCGGGGAATAATTTGAAAAATTGAAGGTATCAAACATGAACTGTAAAAACTAAAAAAGTAAAGTTTTTAGCACTCCTAGCATCATCTAAGGAAACAACCTAAGGAGAAGCTATCGACAATAGTCAGTCTGTTGAATAACGAAGTCGGAAAACAAGAAAAAATATCGAACAACAACTTACCGGAATCGCAAACCCTAGGGAACAAATCGATTGTTTCACCTAAAGGTTAAAAGAAGGGTAAATTAATTAGTTTATTTCATCTCTAGATGAGTTTGTAGCAGTCCTTATGAAACCAATAATTCAGAATCATTTATCTAACCCCTAACATAATCAGAAGCAGCATCTATCTATTCAAACAATGAAAACTAATTACTGAAACTTCAGGACACAATAATCAAATAATCTGTTCCAATATTGCAAATCCAAACACCCCCTTAGTTGCATCTACCACCGAAATGATACTAACATCAACACCAGCAAAGATGGCAGCAGTTTCAGAGATACCAGGAAGCCTCTCCTTGAGAACCTCTGGTGGAAGGTGATTCAAGTGAAGATAAATGTGGTCCTTCATTGGTCCTATTGAAAGAAAAATAAGGTTAAGGGAAACATAGTTGATTGCAAAATCTGATTATTGACACCAGGTCTTGCGAGCTTCATAATGTATAATAAAGTATATCTTAGAATCTTCTGGCTAGGACTGTAGGACATTACTACTCATTTATAAGTTCAACCACATGCAAAGGATTCATCTTTTCTGCCATTAAGAATTCCAACCAAATTGATAAGAGTAGCAGTTAATCAACTTTGGAGTGCATGCAAACCAGTATAAAGACTGGAGACTGGCACCAATCGCAGATGTGTTATAAAAAAAAGAGATATTAAAGGTGTTTGTGCTACCAACCAAAGCTTAGCTTTATAAATCTATTCATCATCAATTCTTAATGGTTGTGGAATTATATGTCTTTCACAAGTTTGTTCTAATACAGTATTCCATGTGATGTTTTGTTTGTTTAGAGTCAATGTCAGCACAAGATCAACTTCTGTCTAAAGAAGGTAAAATAGCAAGTGATGGAATTTAATGCAAGAATAGCACGGCTTACAAGTTCTTAGTCTTTTAAATATCAAATAATGGGAAGCAATTGCAACCCATTTCTGTGAAAATGTGTCAATTTGACTTATTAAATGCTAATGGGTTGAACAGGCAAAATTCATAAATCAGTAAATAAGGAAACATGACAAACAGATTAGAAGCAGCCATTAGCCCATGGCATAGTCAAGTGTTTAGAACCTCTCAACTCTAAGTTTTTCTGCTAAAAACGTTGAATCATTTGAATAACAACTTCTATAATCAAAACAAATGTATCAATTATCTAAAAAATTGAAGTAAAGACGGAAAAAAATTAGGTAGTCAACCTGACCTGACCCGCTTAAACAATTAAACCTGCCCTAAAAATATAGCGCTTACCCAGAACCCAACCCACCCAACCTGCCCAATTTGCCACCAACAGATATCCTCATGCATTTACATTCGAAAAATTAGTATGTTTTCCAGGAAAATCAGATGCTGTACTTCTTTCGTTTTTCAAACACTTGATCGGCCGATGGGCCTTTGTACGACACCGGTTGGTAATCGAACAGAGGGAGCTCCGGCGCTAAAAGAGAACGGAGGGTGCGGTTGCCGCAACCATCGCAACCACCGCTTATGAAGAAGAAGATGAAGATGAAGATGAATCGGTACCTTGAAAGCGTTATGAGGTAGCGTTGGTTTAGATCGGTGTGTGCGAGAGGTGGCATTCTTCCGATATGATCTTCTCAAGCTGAGCGACATCGGTGGGCTGCCGCTGCAGAGAAAGGGGTGCGGTTGATGATGTTGATCTCGTTGCCGGAGGTGCGCCTGTGTGTGTGAGGGGATGATGGTGAGCTCTGGTGAGGGTACCAGTGGGTAGGGTTTTGTTGGTAGGTGGCACTGTAGCCACCGACATAAGAGATTAATATGTATATATAATACCAATTATACCCATCTCCCCCACTTAGGCATGTAAATAAATTGGACGAGCATGAACTGTTTGACGGAAAATTTGTTTATGTTCATTCAATTAATTAAATGAGAAATTTTGTTCGTTTAATTAAACGAACAAACATGAACACATAATTTGTTCGTTCATTTACGTTTGTTAATGTTCACTTATTTACATTCGTTTGCTTATGTCGTTTATGTATTGAAACAAAATGTCATTACATATTTTTTTAATAGTTTTTTGGATACTTATATATTTTTATGAATCATGTCTATTTAAACCACTAATTTAATATTTTTTTATTAATTGTGATGTGATAGACTTGTTTGTTTATATTCATTTACGTTCGTTTATATTTATCATTTATGTTTTTTATTTTTATTCTTTTGTATTTACCGTTGTGATTTAATCAAACTTCATTGTAATTATATGTTGTTTTTACCGCTTGATTCCATCATTGTTATGCTCTCACGAAGAGTAGGCACATGGTCCACTCCCACAAGTCCACAACGACCACGTGGGTGGCTAACGCCTCCCTACACGAGACCATTACATTTGCTCTTGTGTGTCAAATTCACATAACATACTTTAAATATTAATTAATCACCACAAAATATATATACAAAAGAAAGCTTACAAGAGCCACAAGTAGATGAAGCTAACCTCATAAACCTCTTTCATCATCTCCACAAGATTTATTCATTTCTAGAGAGAGAAACACATTGATTTAGACTTTAGAGTGAGATAATCTTCCAATGACAACCGCCACCGCCACCGCCGCCACCATCTATCCCGACGACTTCAAATGCCCAATTTCCCTCGAGATTATGTCGGAGCCGGTCATCCTCTCCTCCGGCCACACCTTTGACCGGGGGTCAATCCAACGGTGGCTCGACGCCGGCCACCGTACATGTCCCATCACCAAACTACCACTCTCCGATTCACCTTCGTTAATCCCTAATCACGCCCTTCGAAGTCTCATTTCCAATTACACTGCCCTCAATTTATCAAAACCCTATCAGAATCGACAACACCCAGAAACCCTAATTTCGAATTTGACCTCGACATCGTCGTCTCCGGAGGTTAAGCTTGTGTCGATTGAGCACCTCTCTCAGCTTTCGAAACGTGATTTTGAGCTTCGGAAGCGATTGACGGAATCTGGGGCTGTGGCGGCGGTTTTGAGCTGTGTGTTGATGAAGGGTTTTGTTGGTTTGCAGGAGAAAGCTTTGAAATTGCTGTTGAATTTGAGTTTAGATGATGATAACAAGGTGGGTTTGGTGGCTGAGGGTGCGATTTCTAGTGTTGTTGATGTTTTGTGCGGTGGTGAGTCTGCCGAGTGTCGGGCGACTGCGGCGACGGTGTTGACGAGTCTTGCGGTGGTGGAAGTGAATAAAGCGACGATTGGGGCGCACCCTTTTGCGATTAGAGGGTTGATTGCAGTTTTGAGGGAGGGGGGTGGGCGTGAGAAGAAAGAAGCTGCTACTGCTCTGTATGCACTCTGTTCTTTTGCGGATAACCGGATGCGGGCGGTGGAGTGTGGGGCGGTGGAGATTTTGGTGGATTCGTTGAATTCGGGGCTCGAACGGGCGGTTGAGGTGTTGGGTTTATTGGCAAAGTGTAGGAGAGGGAGGGAAGAAATGGTGAGGTTTAATGGCTGTGTGAAGATTTTGGTGCATGTGTTGAGTAATGGAAGCTCAAGAGGTGTTCAATATGCACTTTTGACATTGCATTCACTTTGTTTGAGTAGTGAAGTGATTTGTATGGAGGCGTTGAAGGAAGGTGTGTTTGAGCTGTGTTTGAGGTTTTTGGAAGATGATAATGAAAAAGTTAGGGGAAATGCTTCTAGTTTGATCAAGGTTTTCGGTGGCGCAGGCTGCATTTAGGGCGGATCTCGGGAGGTTAGTTGGGTTCTAATCTGTATGTTTTAAAGATATGTTAAAATGAAAAGTTTAGATTTTGGTTAGAATGATGTTCACAATTGGTATGTTGTACATTTGCAATAAATGTGGCCAAAAATAGGATGTACCTTGTTGTAATATGTCAATAGAAATCTCAAATTTGTTCTTTGGTGTGTCTTTTAATCCATTTTCTTGCACACATTAGACATCAAAACTCACACTCTTTGAGTATAGTACTTTATCAATACCATCATATTAGTGTTTTATTCTGTGGAGGTTACTTGGATCATGTTGTTTGCGTATTGCTTTAGCGTGGCGCTTAATAGATGGTATTTTAGCTTACCTTATATGGTTTCTTTCACATGTTTACAAAGTGATAGACACTCAAGAATAAAATAATTGAATGCAACAAAGTGATTAAAGATACTAATGGATAGGTAACTATACGTTTAGACTCGATACTTACTTTTGTTGCAGCGACTTTTCTTACTTCTCAAAATATGATCTATTGTTCTATTGACCCTACAAATATTAGAAAATTGGGATCTAAATCAAATTAACTAAGCATTGCAATAACAGGGTTTCTAGCAAATTTAGACACCCTTTAGTAATTTTGGTTGTTTGGAGGTTGTAGAATTGGTTTATTGATGTCATAAGGCAATGTTTATGGTATTAAAGCATGGTTTTGCTTCTACTACATACCTTTTTTAAATTTTCACCCGCACCTAACCCATTTAACTAAATGTGTTTACGGCCTACGGGTTCTACCCCAAACTAACATGACTCATTTAGACTAAACCCATACCCACGAATTCCGTGTTAGATTCGTGTAGCATCAGAACTTTACACCCCTACCTTATAACCACATGAGGATTTTGTTTTATGATGCAGGCTGATATATTAAAAACAGAAAACATGACTAGCAAGAAACTTATACCTGACAATTACTCCAAGTTACATTTTACAACACGAGGAATTTGAGTTAGGGCTTTGTCCTGAACTTGATTGTAGGCAAAAGAAGAAATTTTAAATAACTTTGTGTCTAAAATTTTCTTATAAAATAAGCCAACCTTGACTTGTAATATAATACACTTCTTAAATTCATATGGAAGCAATACGATCCTAGCAACGCCCCTGAACGTTGACAAATTGTTGACCATGTAAAAATTGTCATCAATAGTTTGTTCTTGCAACCTTTTATTGAGTGGTATTGTTGATTCAAACATTGTTTGACTCATGGTTTATTTATAAAAACTGTCCCTGTGGAGCGAATCCATTGCCCAAAAATGGCAACTTTTTTTTTGTTTTTCTTTTATGTCTGTTTGAAGTAGGTTTTGAGATACTTCTAATTTCGGTTCTTAGTATCGATCAATATTGCATTATTTGACCCATTCAATTGGTGGGTTAGCATGATCTTGTTTTGCAAGTAGTAGCTGGCTGCTGGTTGCACAATGCCTGAACTTGAATTCTCATTCGGGTAAGTGAAGAACACATTGTACCTTCTATATTGCAAATTGTACCGCATGTATTGCATATTTGATGCAGCTGAAGATCATCAACTTTGGCAGGTCACCAGTTTGACCTGTCAAGTTTGACTTCATCTGTCTGCTTCCGGGTATCCTGTGTCCTTTGATAAAGCAATGACCAAAGATGTTCAAATATTCTGAAGTAAAAGACTCGAGGTATGCTTCTTAAAAAGATTTTACTGAGATTAAATCCATTGAAAATGAAAGCGGAAGGAGTCTTCAACAATTCTTGATTGATTCAGTGATGTTTGGATTGAATCAATTAGGCTTGCAGGCTTATGAAAGTGATGTATTTGACTAATATGACCGGATGATTAATGACTTAAACAATATCCATATGATCATTTCACTTGCATTCTATATGTATCTATATGAATTTTTGATGGTTTTTCACTTTTTCTGAGCTTAGAACATTAGGTTTGGTTCAGTTGATTTCGTATTGACTATCTTTAACCTTATACGCGTATGATCAGTTTTTTTAGTTACAAATAATGAGTTCTTAAAAACCGTACTGTTTGTTGAAATGCCTGCAAGTCTGGACGTGGGCTAATTAGTGTTTTTTCGATAAATCTTGAACTTTGACTAGTTCTATGTATATTAGTTTATCTGTTGTCACAGCATCTCACTATCAAAAAGCAAAATAGCAAAAGTACAACACAAAAAAACAAAGTTAATTATTAAAAATAAAGAACAGATCGGCTAAGAATCTGTATAAAAAGAAAAAAATAGGAAATTATAACAGAACATAAAACATAACATACATGATCATGAAGAATTAATATAAGGTCTAACAGTAGTTACTGATTAATAGATGGTTCACCATGGTTTCAAGAATGTGGAAACTAACTGTTGCGGTTCTTGTCAGATTTCTCTTTTTCCATGGAGTTTGCTTAGCGAAAAAAGGTATACCCTTTGATGCATTTTTTTGTTTACTTATAGTTGGATTCATACCAGTTCTAGGATGAAAAGAGCATGGGTTATTAGATTTGAAATTTCTCTCACAGATTTGCACTATACCTTCATGCACGAAGCAACCATGGCCCCACGAGTTTCATATTTTGACTATATCGTTATTGGCGGTGGGACTGCCGGCTGCCCTTTAGCTGCCACTCTCTCACAGAACTCATCTGTCCTCCTCCTTGAGCGTGGCGGGAGTCCTTTCAACAATGTGAACATAACCAACATCACCGCCTTCGGTGCCGCCTTATTGGATACCTCATCCACTTCACCTTCCCAACTATTTATATCTGAAGATGGTGTTAGAAATGTGCGTGGGCGTGTGCTAGGCGGTGGGAGTTCGATTAATGCAGGTTTTTACTCACGAGCCTCAGCAGGGTATGCAAAAGAATCCGGATGGGACGAAAAGTTGGTCAATCAGTCGTATCAATGGGTTGAAAAGATGATTGTTTTCAAGCCCGTTGTGGGGCCATGGCAATCTGCTCTGAAGGCTGGGTTGTTGGAGGCTGGGGTTTCCCCGGATAACGGGTTTGCTTACGATCATTTATATGGGTCAAAAATTGGTGGCACAATTTTTGATAAAGACGGGCGTAGACATTCGGCTGCTAATTTGCTTCGTTATGCAAGTAATCAGCGGCTCAGGTTGTATCTTCATGCTTTGGTTCACAAAATCTTCTTTCGGATTAAAGGTATAACCTTTTTTAAAATGCTACTCGTGCTATGCATGAATGTTGTTGGTAAATTACAGGTTTAACAAGCCGAACATCCGGTCACTAAAGTTTATCTTTTTTGACTCGTTATCCAACCCGCCTTACTTATTTTGCCATCTGTACTTTTGATTTAAACTTATACTTCTTATATTTTAATGTGATTGTTTTGAACGGTTCGTTTTTGCCCGTCCCGACGAAAAATACTGAATCCGTCACTGTGATTTTATCCAGGAAAATCAAAACCTATGGCTTATGGGGTGATGTTTAGGGACTCATTAGGAAGGAAGCATATAGCATACTTAAAAGGAGGATCAAAGAATGAAATAATAGTGTCTGCTGGATCATTAGGAAGCCCACAACTTCTGATGCTAAGTGGGCTTGGCCCAAAAGACCAGCTTCAGTCCCATGGCATTAATGTTGTTTTGGCCCAGCCAGGTATCGGTAACGGCATGGCAGATAACCCGAGGGCTGCTATCTTTGTACCGTCTCCTATTCCGGTTGAGTTTAGTATCGTTGAGGTTGTTGGAATTACTCGCTCTGGGAACTATATCGAGGGCCGTAGTATTCCCAACATTGCTGGTTTACGGTACAAGAACATTTCTTTCAAGGTATCAATTATTAATGCATTCATGTACTCTAATGTTGTTTCTTCTGTTTATTCGTTGCATTACCGTTTTGTAGCATGGAGGATTCATTGTCGAGAAGATAATCGGGCCCGTATCAAGAGGCCACTTACAGCTAAAAAGTCGAAACCCTAACGACAACCCATTAGTTACATTCAACTATTTCAAAGAGCATGTTGATTTACAAAGATGTGTCAACGGGCTAACAACAATCATAAGAGCGATTGAAACAAAATCATTTTCAAATTTTAGATTCCATTCCCTGGACACGGAAGACCTTCTTAACATCACCGCAAGTCTTCCACAAAACTTGCCGGTACATAGCAACACCACGTCGTCTCTGGCACAGTTCTGTAAGGACACAGTTAGCACGATGTGGCACCAACACGGGGGTTGTCGGGTTGATGAAGTTGTTGATCGTGATTATAGAGTTGTTGGTGTTGATCGGCTTCGAGTTATAGACGGGTCCACTTTCCGTACGTCTCCTGGGACTAATCCTCAAGCTACCGTTATGATGCTTGGAAGGTATAATGCTAATGGGAACGTTTATTGGAATATGTTATATGTTATCTATGAGGGGAGTTATTTACTTATTTCATACTACTTTATAAAAGCTTATCGTTATCGTATGCAGGTATATGGGGGTGAAGATACTGCGTGAACGACTAGAGTAAGATGGATCAACAAGATGACTTGCATATCGTGTTACGTGATCTAGTATTACACTGCTAGTACCTTTCTATGGCTCCCCTCTTGTTGTGATGTATCATGTATATGTAAAAACAAAAAAGTTAAAACATTTACATGTGTTTGAAATGCTCTGTTACATTACTATCATAAATTTTAACAATACTTATTATTATAAAAAAATATCGTATCACACCCCTTTTGAACTGCCATTTGCGTCTTTCTTCTTTGGCAGATGGTTTAATTATGAAAATTGTCCCTGTGGAGCGAATCCATTGCGTAAAAATGGGAACTTTTTTGTTTTTCTTTTATGTCCGTTTGAAGTATGCTTTGAGATACCTCTAGTTTCGGTTTTTAGTATCGATCAATATTGCATTATTTGACCCATTTGATTGGTCGGTAAGCATGATCTTGTTTTGCAAGTAGTAGCTGGTTGTACAATGCCTAACTTGAATTTATAGTATATAATAAAAAAAAAGGTTTTTGAAGGAGACATATATCTTGTGATAAAGCTTAAACTTCTATTTCTCGTATCTTTATCCTGTTGCTCTCTCTCGCTCTGCTCTCTCTCTCTCTGCTCTCTCTCTCTCTCCCAACGGGTATCTCGCCCAACGGGCGACCTTCGCACACCGGGCGACCGCCCCCTACCGGTGACCGCCCCCTACCGGTGACCGCCCCCTACCGGCGCCAACGCACCGGTGACCGCCCCTACCGGCGACCTTCGCACACCGGCCACTGCCCCCTACCGGCGACCTTCTCTCGCTCTGCCCCCACCGGCGACCACCGCCCACCGCCGACCAGGTAAGTTGACCAGGTAAGTTGAACTCTACCACCATCGGTCTACTGTATCGAGCTGCTCCCGATCTGCTGTGAGGACCACCGCCCACCACCGCCGATCTGCTGTGAGGACCACCACCCACCACCGCCGATCTGCTGTGATCTGCTCCCGATCTGCTGTGAGGACCACCGCCCACCACCGCCGATCTGCTGTGGTCTAGATCCCGACTGCCCCCTATCGAGCTGCTCCCGATCTGCTCCCGATCTGCTTCAGATCTACTGTATCGATCTCGTGTGACTTGTAACCCTACAAGGTTGTGAGCTACTTGAGTTCTGGAAGGAGAACCCTAACTTGGGAAAACCCCTCTGTGAGGATATTCTTTCTCCCTTATTTCATTTATTGACACGATCGCTTAACCGTAGATCCATCTCTGCTTCCCATATTTGCTTTTAGTCTTGTTTATTTTTACCCTCTTCTTTAGACTGCTTGGCTGGGTTAGGGGTACCAGCATCTGCTTTTCTGTGTGAATTCTGCTTATTTAACAGGGAGAGTCATCCCCTATTTTTAGTCTTTTTTATGTGAATTCTGCTTTTCTGTGTGAATTCTGTGTGAATTCTGCTTTTCTGTGTGAATTCTGCTTATTTAACTTGTGTGAATTCTGCTTATTTGCTCTTCTTGTTTATTTTTAGTCTGGGTTAGTCTTGTTTATTTAACAGGGAGAGTCATCCCCTATTTTCTGTGTGAATTCTGCTTGCTTGTGATTTGTTGTTTTTCTGTGTTGTCCGTGTTTTATATTTCTTGGTGGTTTTAGTAGACTCTGTCTGGTATAATAGATAGTAGGAGCCATTATGCTGCCCCGAGATCATGTTCGGTGAGGAGAGGTGCGAAGACAGGGAACAAGGTCTGTAGATTAAGAGTAGCATCGTGGAATGTAGGAACCTTAACCAGTAAATTATTAGAGTTAATTGATGTGCTGAAGAAACATAGGGTCCACATAGCATGCCTGCAGGAGACTAGATGGCGAGGTGGGAGAGCAAAAGAGTGCGATAGTTACAAACTATGGTATTCAGGGTCTGACGGAGCTAAAAACGGAGTAGGTTTTCTAGTTGCTAAGGAACTCCAAGATAATGTAGTGGAGGTGAGAAGATACAATGATAGAATTATGTTGTTAAGAATAGTAATAGGAGATGAGGTAGTAACGGTAGTTAGTACATATGCACCACATGTTGGACTAGGGGAAACGGAAAGAAAAACATTCTGGGAGAGTTTAGACCACGTTATAGCTGACATACCTAGAGAAGAAAAGTTATACATAGGAGGAGATTTTAATGGACATATCGGAAGGGATAATGAGCATTTCCAACTGGTGCATGGAGGATACGGGTATGGTCTTAGGAATGACGGCGGTAGGGAGCTTCTCGAATTTGCAGTAGCGCATGACTTAGGCATCATAAATTCGTTCTTTAAGAAAACAGACTCGCATCTAATCACGTTTAGCAGCGGCGGGAGACACACGTAGATAGATTATTTATTGACGAGGAGAGAAGAGCATAGCTCGTGGAAAGACTGTAAAGCAATCCCGGGAGAGACGGTTGTGACGCAACACCATATGTTGGTGGCGGATATACGCGTCAAGAGGCCAATTGCCCAACGGAACAGGAGAATCACACCCAAGATCAGATGGGGTCAGCTCAAAGACGAAAAGATTACCATTTTTAGAGATAAAGTCATACCAATGAACCAAACTGGGCCACAGGAAGATGCAAACCAAAAGTGGGAGGTTATGGCAACAAGGCTCATACAAGCAGCTAAAGAAACGCTTGGAGTTACAATAAAAAGGACAGTTGGTCATCAGGAATCATGGTGGTGGAACGAAATGGTACAGGAGAAGATACGTATCAAACAACAAAGTTTTAGAGAGCTCATACGATGTAACAGTGAGGCAGAACACGCAGAGCTAAAACAAAAGTACAAGGAGGCTAAGAGACAAGCGAAAAAATCGGTGTCAGAGGCAAAGAACACGACATATGAAAGGATGTATAAGCGATTAGAGACGAAAGAAGGAGAGCATGACATGTTCAAGATAGCCAAGGCAAGAGAAAGAAGAAGACAGGACCTAACAATGGTCAAGTTCATAAAGGCTGCGGATGGAAAGGTTTTGGTGAACGAGAAAGATATCAAGGTGCGATGGAAAACCTACTTCGATAACCTATTTAACATAAGGAATCCAAATCAACAAACTGAGATAGATAGAACAACCCAAACAACGCAACAAAACCAATGCTATTGTAGAAGCATCACGGTTGACGAAGTTAAAAGAGCTATGAAGAAAATGGGAAGGGCTAAAGCGGTGGGGCCAGACAACATACCGATTGAGGTGTGGAAATGCCTGGGTGATGAGGGTCTCCAATGGCTAACAGATCTATTTAACACTATCTTTAAGACAGGGAAGATGCCAGACCAATGGAGAACTAGTGTCATAGTCCCCATATATAAGAAAAAATGAGATATCCAAGGATGCGAAAACTACAGGGGAATAAAGCTACTGAGTCACACGATGAAACTATGGGAAATAGTTATTGACACGAGAATTAGACGGGAAACCCAGATAGCAATAAACCAATTTGGATTTATGCCAGGACGCTCTACAACAGAAGCCATACACGTCATAAGACGGATAATGGAGAAATATAGAGAAAAGAAAAGGGACCTCCATATGGTATTCATCGACCTAGAAAAGGCCTATGACAGTGTACCGAGACAACTAATTTGGGAAAGTCTACGACACAGAGGGGTACCAGAGAGGTATATCAAATTAATTAAGGATATGTATGACGGGGCAAAAACATGTGTGCGAGCACCGGTAGGAGACACAGACTCATTCTCAGTGGAAGTGGGACTCCATCAAGGATCGGCATTGAGCCCATTTCTCTTCGCACTAGTGTTGGATGAGATCACTAAGTCAATACAACAGTCAGTCCCGTGGTGTATGCTCTTCGCGGATGATATTGTCTTAATATCAGAATCTAAAATGATGCTTAACGACAAGCTAGAGCAGTGGAGAGCAGCGCTAGAGAGCAGAGGATTAACGATAAGTCGCTCTAAGACGGAATACATGCATTGTAACTTTGGTGGCGACGACGAAGAGGACACCCAAATCAGTATCCAGGGCATGCCGGTCCCACAGACATCTAGGTTCAAATACTTGGGCTCGTACCTGCAGGAGGACGGAGAGATACACAGCGATGTAGCTCACCGTGTCCAAGCAGGATGGTGCAAGTGGAGAGCAGCATCAGGGATCCTATGTGATAAGAGGTTTCCAGCAAAACTTAAGGGAAAACTATACAGAGTGGCGGTACGCCCAGCTATGCTATATGGAACAGACTGCTGGGCCATAAAGAAATCGCATGAGAAACAAATAGAGGTTGCGGAAATGCGAATGCTAAGGTGGATGTGTGGCCATACAAGACTGGATAGGATAAGAAACGAAGTGTTTTCACAGAAGTTAGAAGTGGCTTCTATTGCAGATAAAATACGAGAGGGAAGATTAAGATGGTATGGACATGTCAAGAGGAGACCAATGGCAGCACCGGTCAGAGCAGTGGAGAACATCAGCATAGAGGGTAGGAAGAGTAGAGGACGACCTAGGTTGACTTGGGAAGAGAGAATTAGGCGAGATATGGAACACTTGCACCTCTCTGAGCACATGATCGAGGATAGGAGTGACTGGAGACGTAGAATTAAAATTAAGGACTTTTAGTGGTTTCTGTAGCTAGGAAAGGACTTTGTTTACTTGTTACGGGGCTTGATGTGTATGTAGTACGCGTAGACCTCCTTAGGGGAAACTTGCGGCTTCCCTGATGCATGCTTGTTCATTTTATACTTCCTTTTGGTGATATCTTAATGCTTTGAATGCTTGCGGTATGATGTGTGCTGTACCATATACCATATATCATAAATCGTACGTTTGATTATATGATTGATTATTTGATTATTTGATTATATGTTAAATCGCGAGCGTTATAGCTTTTGTATCGAGCCAGGGGTCTCTTTGGAAGCGGTCTCTCTACCTATCTGGATAGAAGAAAGACTTGCCACCACCTACCCCTCCCAGACCCTGCTCTTGAGTGGGATATACTGGGTTTGTTTGTTTGTTTGTTTGTTTATGCTAAATTATAAAATTTTAATCATATCTTATATTTAAATATATTTTTATAATTCTAGATTTTTATTATTTGTTATTATTAACTTTATTAAATTTTTATTATTTATTTTATCAATGACTATGACATATAATATACAAACTATTTATAAAGCCTAGCGACTTTAATATGTTGATTTCATTCCACTCATGTAATATTTGGGTCTTTAACCTAGTTATGTCATATGTGTATAAAAAAATAGCAAACGAGATGTATACTATCAAAACTCTAGAATAAGATGTATAGTGAATTTGCAAAAAAAAAAAATCCCCTCTGAATTGTTAGGGTGGTGGGATGCTCATACCACACTACATCACACAACTTCCTATAAAAAATGTCACATCACCATTTTTTTTAATTTAAAAGTTACTTCATTAATAAAAATAAATTACAAATTATAAATAGAAAAAAATACATTAAATAAAAAACATAAAATTTAGAACATGACAATTAAAACTAAAACTCTACAAATTAAACTCCCAACCATGTATCCGGGCAATTTAATGTTTCCGTTCAAAGATGTTCTTCAATACCGGTTCAGGAACATCGTCGTGCGGTTTAAGAAAAATATTCATGTCCCGATTTAACTTTTCGCGAAGCAACGTTTCTCGTAGTAAGTCGAATGGGGCCAATATAGATTCGTTTATTTTCATGCGAAGTGCTTCTCATTTTCTTTTTTCTTTCACTTCTTTTTCACACATTGATTTATAGTTGCTAATGGCTTCACTTAATGTTGCTTTGATCGAAAAAGACTTCCTTGTTTTGCCATTGCGCCTCGCCTCTGTCGGTGTGGCGTTGTCATTGAGATCGGGGAGGGGGCTTGAAACCGGCTAATTAGAGCTTACGTATTGGTACGATTCCGAAGTTTTACTTCTCTTTGTTCTTTGAGTACCAAACTTTGGAGTCATAACATCCATTGACTCCCTTTTTGCGTGGTTTCTTACCACCCTTCAAGCCCTGATGCTCGTAAAGTCTTTTTTTCTCGTAAAATATCTTGTCTTTGCTTAAGGCTTTTAAAACGATATCCTCATCGTTACTTCCACTTCCTTACGACGTTTCTACATTTTTGTAAACAAAAAAATTAATTACACAAAAAATAAAATAATAAATATAAAATGTAAATATATAAATGCAAAAGTTATAAATCTACCGTTTGAATATATATTCTGTTAAACGACTCATCATGTGATTCATTCTTCCCCATTTAGTTTAGTTGATCAACGGTTATATCGGTCGAACCAACGGTGGCGGTGAAGTGTCGAAATATCTTCTTCCAAAACAAGCTAATTTTTTGGTGATATCCGATTGTAGGTCATCGGATACATATATCCAACTCTTTGCCAATGTCTGCTCTTCCTTTTCATCCCAAGCCTTGTTAGCTGCCGGGTTGTTTGATTTTCCTTTCGACTTAGATTTCGGTTGCCTCATCTTCGTTTTCATCCCGAGCCTTGTTAGCAGCCCGGGTTGTCGATTTTTCTTTCGACTTAGATTCGATGGGGGTGCTTCTTCGACACGATCTTATGTTCGCTTTCGTAAACTTGAAGACCATCAAAGGATTCGTTTTCTTCTTCTTCATTTTGTTCGGTTTCTTCTTCTTCATTTTGTTCGGTTTCTTCTTCTTGTATGTATTGAGGTGGGTTTTGAAAAGGATTTGAATGTTAGTGTAGTAAGAAAATTATGATGGGTTTAGAACGGATGCATAGTTGGGCGGTAGACCAACGGTTGGGGGGATCATAAGGATTTTCAACCATTTAATCGTATGCGGTGGTGGTGGGTTGAACGGTTGGGTAGAAGGCACCTGTTCATTTGGGCCCGACTGCATATTCGGTATATATATTTTTGGAGTTTTGACCTGTAGATTTTGAGGATTTTGATGGGATTCATTTTCTTGGAAGTACAATGTTTTGTATAAGAGAAGATGAAAATATTTGAGAATGACTTAAAAATTGTGAGTTTTAGATTAGTATTTATAATGTAACTTTTTTTTTTAAATTTTGCATTCTAGCTATTGAGGGTGGGGTGGGGGGGGGGGGGTGGGGGTGGGGTGGTGTAGCTCTTCAACAGTAAAGAAAATGATTGTTTCCAACGATCAACCCACACAAAAGTGGTTGTAGCTCGGCGATGGAACACCGCAAGGTGTGAAGGAATCACAGTGTGGGGGACCAGTGCCGGTGCTGTCGCGCATTGCCGGCCCCCGCCGTAAGGTCATGACACAAACGTCCCCACCACCCTTATAAGACTTGATCCCAACATGGGAGAAAATCTTATATGACGTATTAATAAGTAAGTTAAGCACGTTTTAAAAGGGAAATTATTGAATGTAATTAAAAAGGGGTTGACTAGATATTAATATTTAATAGATATGAAACGCTTTAAATATGAAACGATTTCAAATTAAGTCATAATTATTAAAATGTTTAATATAAATAAAATTTTAAATGGTTAACATTTACTGTAAGAATTGAAAATAGTTGATTAAATATTATAATTTCTATTAAGAATTAAGTGAAATTTAATTGAAAGGTTCGGTGAAAACAAAAATAAATGATATTTAAACTAAGAATTAAACAGGAAAAGATTTAAATTAGAGGTTTTTGGATCAAAATTTTAGGAGGGAAAAAATCATTTTACATGTTCTACAATCGTGACAAGACAAGTGTCCCATCATAATATATATTTAGGGTTGTTCAATAAGCTTGCCACTAGAAACTCGTTTGAAAATGGCTCGAAAATAGCTGGTTCAAAATCGGCTCGATCTGTAAATGGGCCGAGTCACCTCGGCTCGATTTGTAAACAAGCCGAGGCGAGCTCGAGCCAAGGTCAGCTCGGCTGCATCTCGTTAGTTCGCTTGTTGGCTCGTTGCCGAGGCGAGCTCGAGCCAAGGTCAGCTCGGCTTGGCTCGGCTGCATCTCGTTAGTTCGCTTGTTGGCTCGTTTAAATTAAAGACTAAATTATAATTTTTATAAATTATAATAAAACATATGTCATATAGTTTGATATGTTCTAATAAAAAACCTAAGTATAAAAATATAGATGATTAACATAATTCATGAAATATCAATCTCATATCATTGTTTCAATTAGTTAAAACTAGTATTAAGCCCCCCGAGTTGCGGCGAGGGCCTAAAACCATACCAAGTAGCAACAATTTTAGACCATTGTCAGCAACAACGGACAGCTGAAAAACTCGTATTAAAAAAGAAATAAGAACAATAAAATCAAACGAAAAGTAGGCGTAAAAACGTTGAACACACATGTGAAACGTAAAGCATAAAAACAATAATTATGTCAATTTAGGACCACCCGCACGTTGCGAAGGAGCCGTTAAACGGGCAAACAAAGACGTACCAATGTTGAACCACACACACATTCTTAAAAAAAGAAGAAGAAAGAAAACAATAGTATGTACAACTCATTAAAGCGTAATATACAAACTTTAAAGCACATAAGAGTTGGTATTTAGTATATATTAAATATACGAAGATAAAAATATTATATTTTGTTAATATATATATATATATATATATATATATATAATAACAAAAGTATTAAAAAAATCAAGTTGGCGTAGCTCAATTCGTATATAAATAAGTTGAGCCCAAGATCTTATTTTGAGGTTGTAAGGATAAACAAGTCTGCTCAGCTCACCTCAACTTGTTTACAACCCTACATTTATTTATCATAGAGCTGTATGAGATTATCTATTGTCATGGCATCTCACTATCAAGAAACAACATAAAAATAGTAAAACACAAAAAAGAAAGTACAAATATCTATACTAATAAATAAAAAATAAATAAAAATGTTTAGAATCCATATTTTATTTTTTTAAAAAATGTCCATCTAACCTTCACTTATGATTTGAATACATGTTCTCACTATAATTAAATTATGAAAAAGATTCAAATACAAAGTGTATTTTTACTATAAAGTGTGAGAAGACACAATGAGTAAAAAAAGACATAAAAAATTATATCTCACAATCTAATCGAAATTCAAAAAAGTAATTCGGAGTTTTTGTTTCCCTAGTCGTCCTCACTAAGAAAAAAATAAACGAAAAATTAAAAAAAATAAATAAATTAACGTTTTTTTATTGTCATATATGAAAGACACAATGAATTTATTGTGTCATTATGAAAGACATAATGACGTCATTGTGTCAATATAAAAGACACAATGACGTCCTTATGTCATATAAAGACACAATAAAAAAAATTTATTTATTATTTTTTTTCTAAAAGAAGTCAACGAGAGGAACAGAGGCTCCGAATTACTTTTTTAAAATTCGATTTATATTGTGAGATATTAATTTTTTTGTGATTTTTTTAGACTAATTGTGTTTTCTCACATTTTGTAGCAAAAATACACTTTGTAAAATAACCCCACCCTTAAATTATAATAGTTAAAATAAATAAAATGTTTCATTAAATTGTTTTAATGATAGTTAACTTATTAAAATTTAATCTAATTTTAGCTAATCATTCTTAAAATTAAAATATTTTAAACATTGTAATTTTTTAAGCAAACGTTTTCAAACAATTAGGATTCACGAATTCAAACTCAATAACAATGAATGATTAGTCATTATAAAACATTTTCGGTTCAATGTATATCACGGTTCCATGTTCTCAAGGTTAGGTATGTTTTACTATCTCATAATTTCTTATTTACATTTCATATTCATAATTTCATGTTCTAGCGCACGATATTTATTATTTCAAGCTCTGTAACACGGGTATATAATCTAGTATATAAAAAAGGGATAACTTTGTAAAATAGTAACCACTTTAAAAAATATTCCAATTAGATAACTTAAGTTTTAAAAATGTTGCAATTAGGTTACTCAAATTTCATGTTTTATATACATTAAAAGCGTTAACATGTTTTTTTAGCATGTTATACCTTTTGTTTCGATTAGAAATTATTTTTTTCTTTCTTTTGATGCTAATGTGGAACAGTGACGTGAAATTTGGGTACTTTTTTTATTTTTTATAATTAACATGTTTTTTTAAAATTTTTAATATAATTTCATATATTGAATATTCTGACTCCCACGCCTTCTTCTCCATTACTTTCTTGACATGTAAAAAATCGATTGATGACTCATTTGATCGTTTACTGGTCCAATTTGAGAAAAATATGCGTTAGTGACTAAATTAGAACACTTTTGAAAGTTTGTTTCTATTATGTGATATTTTCCTTAAAAAAACTAACATTTGTGCCATATTGCACTTTTCTAGGCCAACTTATACCATGTGGCATATTCATATTCAACCAATGTTTTTAAAACCGGATCGAACGTTAAACCGGACGCTTTACTGGTTTGGTGGTTGGACTGGCCGGTCCGATCCGGTCCCAACAACAATGTATTCAACAATAAATCATTTTTCTGCCCTTGTGATATACGGTTCAATTGGCTAGTATTAATAATAATAAAGAAGTGATTGGCTGCGGATCTGTATAAAAGGAAAAAAAGAAATGAAGTTAGAACAAAACATAAAACACAACATACCTAAGGTCTAGAACTAGTTACTGGTTATATTTGATTCACCATGGTTTCAGGAATGTGGAAAGTGGAAACTAACCGTAGTGGTTCTTGTTAGATTTCTTGTTTTTCATGGAGTTTGCTTCACAAAAAGAGGTATAACCTTTGATGCATTTCTTATATACTTATAGTAAGATTCATACTGATTGTAGGATGGAAAGAGCACGGCTTATTAGACTTTAACTTTCTGTCACAGATTCGCGCTACACCTTCATGTACGAAGCAACCACGGCGCCACAGGCGGATCTATATTTAGTTGAGGGGTAGCCTCAGCTACCCCTCAATATTTTACGGGTAGTGTAAAAAAAATTACAGTTTTGTCTAAATTTTTACGTTACCCCTGAGAAAATACCTCTAATTTTTTTTAAACTCAACATTTAATAGAAAGTTAAATTTTATAAAAAATACTCTTATATTTTAAAAAAAACATTACATTTTATAAAAACATAAATAACTAATAAGCCCAAAATGCCTAATAATCCAATACGATAATAATTAACAAGCCCAAAAAAAATAAGCACAAAAAATATTAAAAAAAGCCAACTAATTAGCCCAGATACCAATTGTCCCATGCCCCCATCGACTATTCGTCCCTTCCCACAGGTCAAAACCAGTCAGCCATCATCCACCTACATAGCCGATCACCCCACGTCTCCACCGGCCGACCACTGCTGAACTGTTGCCTACTTTGGCGGCCCTTGCCACCACACACATGTGATCTTTCACCAATTCACTGCCCAATTCAAGGTTACATTTCTAGTGTTTTTTCTCTTTACACTATGAAATTAAGGATTTAGAGTTTATGTTATTCAATTTCAGATGTTTAGGCGTTATATAAAAATTAATTGTTATTTGGTTTACTTTCTAATATGTAAGGTTTATGTATTAGATATGCGAAGTTGAGGTTGAAAGATGAATTAGAGATTTGATATTGAAATTAGATATTAAAATTAGGTATTTGAATTGTGTTCTTCCTAAGTGTAATTTATAATCTTATTGTGTTATTTGTTATAAAATTAGTGATTTGAAATATGAAAAAAACAAGTTCTTATTGATAGACTTTTAAAAGACAATTTCAACAGTAGAATATTGTTTCTAATAATGATGATACTATTGGGTCAACAATTCTTTAGAGTTTAATTCATTCTGGTTCAATTCACTACAACAATTTATCCCTGTCCCGACGAGACCTATAGCGACGACAAGTGTCGCTGCTACAGATGGGTTTATACCGACGACATGTCGTCGGTATAGAACTAGTGGGTTTTTTGACTGCTCAAAGTCTATACCGACGACATGTCGTCGGTATATAGTGGGCGGGATGCGAAAAAAACACGCGGGTTTTTCCAAGCCCTGTGCCGACGACATGTCGTTCCTATAGATCGAATATATTTTATTTTTTATTTTTTTCCCTCTCCGTTTAATTTTTTTTTTTGAAAATTTTTTTTCCCACGTTGTCCCGACGACTTGTCATTGGGATAGATCTATCATTTTTAATTTTTTTATTTTTAACCTATAGCGACGACCTTTGTCTACCTATAGCGACGACATGTCGTCGTTATAGGTTGACGCATCTTTTAATCGACCCACAGGCTTTCTGCCTCATTTTTTACTTTGAAACCAAAATATCAAACCTCTCGTTTCCTCTCGGTTTTCACTCGTATTCTAAGCCATCTTTGCATAAAAGTGAAGTGTTTGAAGGTAATAATGATGTCTTTTATTATAGTGAAGTTATATAATCTTGTTTTTGGAAGTTTTATATAAATTTTTGTGTTTTAGGTGAGATTGAAAGTTTAGGCTTGAAATTGAAGAGTTTGAAGGTTTTAAAGGTATGAAATTCGTTTACATCTCATGATTTAAATGTTATTAAGTGATTATGTTAGTGATTAGGCTTGTGCGGTCTTTGGGTTTAAATTTTATATTGTAAAAGTGTATGTATATGTAAGTGTATTTGGGTTTAATGCTAGATTAGGTTATGCCCATCAAGTGTTTGATGAAATGCATTAGATATATTTCCATGTTATTAAGTGATTATGTTAGTGATTAGGCTTGTGTGGTCTTTGGGTTTAAATTTTATGTTGTAAAAGTGTATGTATATGTAAGTGTATTTGGGTTTAATGCTAGATTAGGTTATGCCTACCAAGTGTTTGATGAAATGCATTAGATATATTTCCATGATTTTAAGTTTGTATATGTTTGTATATGTGTAAATGTATATGGGTTTGATGTTAGATTAGGTTATATGGGTTTGATGTTAGATTAGGTTATGCACACCAAGTGTTTGATGAAATGTCACCATATATATTTTCATGGTTTTAAGTTTGTATGCATTTTTATATGTGTTATTTTATATGTATATGGTTTAATGTATTTAGTTGTTTATGTATATGTTTATATGTATGTAATTATGTTAATTTTGTATGTGAATGTTTGTATGTATTTATGTTTATATGTTTGTTGATTAGTATATTATATGTTTATTTTTTTGTAATTGTGTAGTAAGTATGTTGTATACTTGTATGTTTTTTGTATAGTTGTAAGTGTGTATGTAAGTATGTTGTATACTTGCATGTAAGTATGTTTGTATTTTTGTAATTATGTATGTAAGTATATTGTATATTTGTATGTTTGTACACTTGTAAGTGGTTGTGTTGTGATTATGCTTGTATGTATGTATATGTAAGTGTATATGACTTTAATGTTATTATATCTTGTGAATATGTTAATTGATAAAGTTGTATTTCCATGTTTTATAACACCATAGATATGACAATTGATAAGAGTTGGATTAAATTGTGAAATCGGAGTTCTCCGGAATTTATAAAAGGTCTTCGTAGCTTTCTAGAAATTGCCAAGAACCATGTTGACAGTTTAGGAAAATCTTTTTGTCCATGTAAACGATGCTACAATGGGTGCCGGCAGGATCTGGATATTATTTATGCCCACATACATGACAATGGGTTTCTACAATCATATAAGACGTGGACTTATCATGGTGAGAAATATCCACATGCTTCAGAAATAGAAGACCTTTTTGCTCCAAGAAAATCTATTCCAGTAACAAATAATGAGATGTTTGATGCAATCGATGATGTTATGGCGGAGCGGAATGTTAACAAAGAAAATGTAGACGAAGATGGAACCGGTTTTGACCCGGAGTTTGATGCATTATTTAAGGAGCTGAATACCGAGTTATACCCCGGTTGCAGTTGGATGTCTTCTTTAAACTTTTTAGCAAAATTAATGCATATCAAGGTTATCAACAAATGGACGGATAGTTCATTTAACCAACTTTTAGAGTTTTTGAGAGTTGCATTCCCTAAAGAAAATCAAATTCCAACCTCATACTATGAAGCTAAGAAGAGATTAAGAAAGATTGGGTTAGGATATGAATCTATCCGTGCTTGCATTAACGATTGTGCTCTGTTTTGGAAAGAAAATGAGTTGATGCAAAATTGTCCGATTTGTAACGAGAGTAGATGGGTTGACAAAAACACAAAGGGGAAGAAAGTACCTCAAAAAGTGTTGCGCTACTTTCCTTTAACTTCCCGACTTCGACGAATCTACAGCTCAAGATTCACAGCAAAAGAAATGACATGGCATTATACTGGACGCTCAACGGATGGCATGATGCGTCATCCAGTTGATGGGAAGGCATGGCAAGACTTTGATGAAAAATTTCCTGATTTTGCTAAAGAACCCCGAAATGTACGTTTGGGTTTGGCTGCGGATGGTTTTAATCCATTTGGTAACATGAGTCAATCTTACAGTATGTGGCCAGTGGTGTTAACAACATATAACACACCACCATGGTTATGTATGAAAGAGTCTTCTTTTATGTTGACCTTGCTTATTCCCGGGCCTAAATCTCCTGGAAAGGACATTGATGTATTCCTAAGGCCTTTAATAGATGAGTTGAAAATGCATATATTAATGTAGCACAACCCGCAAGAAAAAGAAGATCAAAAGGAAAAAACATTAAATTATTTAAAAATTTTGAGCAAAATAAAGGCCAACCATTACCGATTGAAGTTGAAAGCAAGGGGGGCCAATATAAGTTTGTTGGAGAGAACAGCTCGGATTTTATAAGGTTAATCTCTAATGAGATTAGTAAGGTTGTTCCTTTCCATTATCACAGTTGGCAAGCTGTTCCTGATGAATTTAAAAGAGCCATATATCCCACACTTTTTGTAAGTATACAATGTTATGTTTTTATTATATTTTAATTGTATAAGTGTTACATGTTTTCTAATTACATGCTTTGCAGGAATTTTGATCTTGCTAGATGGAGGGAAAGCGAATAGTGGGAAGGCATAAGGCTCGGAATCACTGCCGAGTGTCAAAGAGCCTATAAAGATCGAAAGCAAGTTCTAAAATCTCATTTTGATGATGTGGGTGGTTATGATGATGTGGAAACAGCATTGACTTGTCCTCCTGAGGGAACTGACCCGCAATCATGGGCTCGGGTGATTAATGACTTGTTCTTAGATCCCGCTTATAGGAGCTGATCTGAAGCAAACAAATTAAATAGAGGTAAACAACGTTATCCGAGTTTTCATGGGAGCCAATCAT
Organism: Flaveria linearis; assembly: GCA_024085815.1. NCBI lineage: Eukaryota > Viridiplantae > Streptophyta > Magnoliopsida > Asterales > Asteraceae > Flaveria > Flaveria linearis. The sequence goes on along the minus strand of CM044002.1, from coordinate 51,151,303 downwards.
ATGCACAGAAGAGACATATGGAGGTAAAAGTATAATTGTTAGTATAAAAATAAGTATTAAATGTTGAAAGATTCATTTCTAAGAATTTTTATTATTCATAGGGGAGTCGTCTGATTGATCTCTTTCAAAAGATGCATTTCAAAGAAGGTACGGGATGGGTGAATGCAAGCGTAGAATCGGACTGGGTAAGTTTAAACTAACATTAACATTGTGTGAATCTAGAATGTTTACATGTGTTTGGGTCAAAATGACCCATTTTAAGCAATTCTAGTATGTTTAAGTGTGTTTGGGTCAAAATGACCATTTGAACTAACTTTTGATTGATTCTAGCATGTTTAAGTGTGTTTGGGTCAAAATGACCCATTTGAACTATCTTTTGATTGATTCTAGCATGTTTAAGTGTGTTTGGGTCAAAATGACCCATTTGGACTAACTTTTGATTGATTCTAGCATGTTTAAGTGTGTTTGGGTCAAAGTTGTTCATTTGAACTAACTTTTGATTGATTCTAGCATGTTTAAGTGTGTTTGGGCCAAAATAACCCATTTGAACTATCTTTTGATTGATTCTAGCATGTTTAAGTGTGTTTGGGTCAAAATGACCCATTTGAACTAACTTTTGATTGATTCTAGCATGTTTAAGTGTTTTTGGGTCAAAATGACCCATTTGAACTAACTTTTGATTGATTCTAACATGTTTAACGGTGTTTGGGCCAAAATGACCCATTTGAACTATCTTTGGATTGATTCTAGCATGTTTAAGTGTGTTTGGGTCAAAATGACCCATTTGAACTATCTTTTGATTGATTCTAGCATGTTTAAGTGTGTTTGGGTCAAAATGACCCATTTAGACTAACTTTTGATTGATTCTAGCATGTTTAAGTGTGTTTGGGTTAAAATGGCTCATTTTAAGCAATTCTAGTATGTTTAAGTGTGTTTGGGTCAAAATGACCCATTTGGACTAACTTTTGATTGATTCTAGCATGTTTAAGTGTGTTTGGGTCAAAATTGCTCATTTGAACTAACTTTTGATTGATTCTAGCATGTTTAAGTGTGTTTGGGCCAAAATGACCCATTTGAACTATCTTTTGATTGATTCTAGCATGTTTAAGTGTGTTTGGGTCAAAATGACCCATTTGAACTAACTTTTGATTGATTCTAGCATGTTTAAGTGTGTTTGGGTCAAAATTGCTCATTTGAACTAACTTTTGATTGATTCTAGCATGTTTAAGTGTGTTTGGGCCAAAATGACCCATTTGAACTATCTTTTGATTGATTCTAGCATGTTTAAGTGTGTTTGGGTTAAAATGACTCATTTGAACTAACTTTTGATTGATTCTAGCATGTTTAAGTGTTTTTGGCTCAAAATCACCCATTTGAACTAACTTTTGATTGATTCTAACATGTTTAAGGGTGTTTGGGCCAAAATGACCCATTTGAACTATCTTTTGATTGATTCTAGCATGTTTAAGTGTGTTTGGGTCAAAATGACCCATTTGAAGTATCTTTTGATTGATTCTAGCATGTTTAAGTGTGTTTGGGTCAAAATGACCCATTTGGACTAACTTTTGATTGATTCTAGCATGTTTAAGTGTGTCTGGGTTAAAATGGCTCATTTTAAGCAATTCTAGTATGTTTAAGTGTGTTTGGGTCAAAATGACCCATTTGGACTAACTTTTGATTGATTCTAGCATGTTTAAGTGTGTTTGGGTCAAAATTGCTCATTTGAACTAACTTTTGATTGATTCTAGCATGTTTAAGTGTGTTTGGGCCAAAATGACCCATTTGAACTATCTTTTGATTGATTCTAGCATGTTTAAGTGTGTTTGGGTCAAAATGACCCATTTGTACTAACTTTTGATTGATTCTAGCATGTTTAAGTGTGTTTGGGCCAAAATGACCCATTTGAACTATCTTTTGATTGATTCAAGCATGTTTAAGTGTGTTTGGGTCAAAATGACCCATTTGGACTAACTTTTGATTGATTATAGCATGTTTAAGTGTGTTTGGGTCAAAATGACCCATTTGAATTAATATTTTTAATATGTTTAATGCAGGAACGAATTCAAGAGGAGTATGTGAGATCCTCTAGCGAGACTGGTGGAGACTCATCTGCTGTTGATGAGATTCAATGCATTGAGCGCGCCTTAGGTCAAAGGCGAGGACATATACGAGGTGTTGGTCGCGTGGTGAGACATCCCACCCCTGATTTTTCTAGCTCACAACCTCCAACACAACATTTGTAAGATGAAGTTGCAGAGCTTAGACAAGAACTTAAACAACAACAACAACAAAATGAAGAAACTATACAACAACAACAACAACAAATAGAAGAGATGCAACGACTGATCCAAGAGCAGATGGAAATGATGCGTTACTTCCAGCAGCAACGACCACCTGGAGGCAATTAGAGTTTATATTTTTATTAGATTTTATAGAACTTTAAACTACTTTAAAATTATATGAACTATTTGTGTGTTAAACTTAAATGTGATTTGCACTCATTATATGTTTGTTAAATTTGCATCAATTATGTGTTTGTTTAATTTTTATAAAAAAAGCAGGTTCCTAAAAAAAAATAAATAACAGTCTATAGCGACGACATGTCGTCGCTATAGACTGATATCTTTTTTTTAAAAAAATATATATTATCTATAGGGACGACAAGTAGTCGCTATAGATAATATAAAAAATATATATTATCTATAGGGACGACATATCGTCGCTATAGATAATATAAAAAAAATAAATATCATCTATAGGGACGACATGTCGTCGCTATAGATAATATACATATATATATTTTTATTTTTTTTATTCGTTAATTTCAGAAACCACGACTGTTATAGGGTCGACATGTCGTTGCTATTGCTAAGTTTATGCCGACGATGTCTATCCCGACGACATTTTAACTTATAACTACTAATTTTTGGGACAAAATCTATAGCGACGACATGTCGTCGCTATAGATCAAAATAGTCTATAGCGACGACATGTCGTCCCTATAAGGTCTCACTTTTTCGTTGCTATAGACCCATTTTCTTGTAGTGATTCTTTGTTTCCAAGTGGATTTGATTCGAATGATCTTTCTTCGGACCCATTTATTAATATGAATGTACGGTAAAAAATTTTTTTTACGTTACCCCTGGATTTTTCTTCTAGATCCGCCACTGCACGGCGCCACGAGTTTCACATTGTGGGACCGTGGCAATCTGCTCTGAAGGCTGGGTTGTTGGAGGCTAGGGTTACCCCAGATAACGGGTTTGGTTATGTTCATTTATACGGATCAAAAGTCAGTGGGACAATTTTTGATAAAGATGGGCGTAGACATTCGACTGCTAATTTGCTTCGTTATGCAAGTAAGCATCGGCTTAGGTTGTATCTTCATGCTTCGGTTCACATAATCTTGTTTCGGATTAAAGGTATAACCTCTTTGAAATGCTATTCATGTGCTATACATCAATGTTGGTAAATTACAGGTTTAACAAACCGAACATCGGGTCACTAAAGTTTATCTTTTTTTAACTCGTTATCCAGCCAACTAACTTATTTTGCCATCTGTACTTTTGATATAAACTAATACTATTTATATTATTGATGTGATTATTTAGACGGCCGGTTTGTTTTTGCCCCCATCAAAGAAAAATACTGAATCCGTCACTGTGATTTATCCAGGAAAATCAAAACCTATGGCTTATGGGGTGGTGTTTAGAGACTCATTAGGAAAGAAGCATCTAGCAATGTAGCATACTTGAAAGAAGGTTCAAAGAATGAAATAATAGTGTCTGCTGGATCATTAGGAAGCACACAACTTCTGATGCTAAGTGGGTTTGGCCCAAAGGACCAGCTTCAGTCCCAGGTAGAGGTGCACAAAGAAACCGGGTCCCCGACCCGAACCGGTTCCCCGACCCGAACCGGTTCCAACCCGGAAAAAACCGGCGGTTTGGGACCGGTTTGGATTATTTTGGGTGAAATCGGTTTGGAACCGGTTTTTACCAAAACTGGTTTTACGAACCGGTTCAACAAAACCGGTTTGAAACCGGCCCAAAAAATCGGTATGTGTATTTTTTATAATTAAAATATATTATTTACTGAATTAAAAAATAAAAAATACCGGTTTTTGGAATCGGTTTTTGGACCCGAACCGGTTAGGAACCGAGTCGGACCGGTTCCAACCGGGTTGGGTTTTTTTCCACCCAAAACCGGTTCCGACCCGACCCGGTTCTTGGTTAAAAACCGGTCTTAATTGCGTTGACCTGAAACCGGTCCGGTTCGGACCCTAACCGGTTCCAGGAAAAAAACCGGTTTGTGCACCTCTAGTCCCAGGGCATATATATGTTGTTTTGGCCCAGCCCGGTATCGGTATCGGTAACGGCATGAGAGATAACCCGAGGGCTGCTATTTTTGTCCTGTGCCCCAGTGGCGAAGCTTGACCACTCCCGAAGGGGGGGCGAGGGCGAAATTAATATTTATTAGGGGGGGCGAACTCGAGTTTTATATGAAAGTTTACACTACCGAGCAAAAAATTTACACTACCGGGCTAAAGTTTAACACTACCGACGAAAAAAAGAGGGGGGTGGCAGCCCCCCCGGTCCTAACTATGCTCCGCCCTTGCTGTGGCCTATTCCGGTTGAGTTTATATCGTTGAGGTTGTTGGAATTACTCGCTCCGGGAACTATATCGAGGGCGGTAGTATTCCCAACATCGTTTCAAGGAATCAAATATTAATGTAGTCATGTACTCTAAATTTGAACACACACAGTAAAACCCTAGCCGACGACCTCCCTAACCGGTCGACGACCCCAGCACCGGCGCCGACGACCTCCCTAGTCGGCCGGCCAAACCGCCGCCATCCCCTCCCCCGACGACCTCCCGACCACAGGCACCCAGCACAGCCGCCATCCCCAACCCCGACGACCTCCCGATTCATCTTCGATCGCCCACCACAGCACTGCCCGCCGCCCACCACAGCACCGCCCGCCGCCCCGCCATCCCCCACCACAGCCTCCTCCGCCATCCCCGACCACAGCCTGCTCCTGCTCCGCCCACAGCCTCCGCCGCCTGCAGAAGCCTAAAATTGAATAAAACCCTAGCCGCTCCGAATATGTCGGGCTATTCAAGGAGACTCGATCCAGACGGCTGGGAGTTTCCTCGTAGTCGGCACGGTAGAAGGAATGATCGTTCTTCTGACGTTCATAACAAGTTTTTCTCCAAGTTTTTCGTGTCGAATCTTCCCCCCGAAGTGTTCTTCACAGGATCTAAAGGAGGTGTTGAGTGGGTATGGGAAATATGAAGGGTCTTATATCATAAGGAAATTGGATAAATGGGCTAAGAGATTCGCTTTCGTTACGTTTTCTGAGGTTATCGATGTATCCCGCTTGGAGAACGAGTTATCGGATGTTTGATTGGGATCGTTCAAGCTGTTTATTACGATCGCACGTTTCGTGAATGGTAAGAAACTATCTAGGCCAGAGAGCGTGCAGAAGGAGAAGACGGATGCAATGAATAATGTCCACCAGGCAAACCCTAGCTCTGGGGGTTCAGATGGGGGTGGTTCCATGCATGATACGGTGGGTAACGGGCGTTCTTTTATGGATTCCTTGCTCAATAGAAACAAAGTGGACGTGATCAATATTGACGATTCAGTGGAACGATTTTCACGTTGGTCTGGGTGTACTCTTCGAGGGAGGGTTGTGGATCTCAATACGTTGATATCGCTGAATCAATCATTAAAGAAGAAGGGTTGGAAGTCATTGGATATAAAGTATTTGGGGGGTTCTCGGTGGCACTAGTCTTCTATGATAACGGGGATGCAGAGACCTTTCTGAAAGATACCCCATCATGGTCAGCTTGGTTTGAAGTGTTACATCCGTGGACTGATGGTGGGTATGTTGAGGAGGGCCGTATTGCTTGGTTACAAGTACATGGGGTACCAGCTCAATTGGCGATGGACTAGGTGTTCGATGTGATTGCTAATAGATATGGAAAAGTGGTTCAATCCGCGTATATATCAGGTGATATTAACAATTTCTCTTATGCTCTCATTGGTGTGTTGTCCAAAGTGTGTAAGAGGATTGTGGACAGGGTCGATGTCAATTGGCGAGGTCACACGTTTAATGTTTGGGTTGACGAAGACGTAGACAAATGGGTTCCTGAATGCATTGTCGAACTTGAGGAGGATGAGTGTAGCATACAACAACACGATGAAACACAGGCGGTTGATTCAAATGTTGAACGTGAGGAGGGAGAGTTGCCACAGTTAGAGGAAAGAAATTTCGACGTAAGTCTTTGCTCAAAAACAGGAATGAGGGTAGTGGATCTCTAGAACGTCCCAAAAAAAGACCGCGGGAAAATAACGATATGTTCGGGTTGGATCGTTTGATTGGTATTCTCTCGGATAGTGGTGGTGCGGTAAGCAATGATGACAATGTTAATGTTGAGGCGGAGGAACTGTTTTTAACACTGGATTTAAATAGACGAGCTCTAGCTGAGTTCAAGGTTCCTGAAGCTACCAGGTTAGAATCTGTCAAGGTTAATGGTAATTCTAATCCAATTGAAGCAGGAGTCGTTTCGAGTCCGATTGACACTGAAGTTAATCAAACCATTACGTTGAGTCGCGCATTGGGGGTTGAAAACTTAGACTCTTTTATTCCGAATGTTAAGAGGTATTGCGTAGTGAAGGTTATCAAGAGGTTTCTCAATGAATTTCATTGAATATTCGGGGTTTGGGTCGCATGGGTAAGGCGGATTGGGTTCGAAGTCTTCGGGCTACGAACGAGGTTAGTTTTTTAATGCTACAGGAAACTCAATTTCGATCTTTGGATACGGTTCCTTTGGGGCAATACTGGGGGTTTGGGGATTTTAATCATGATTGGGTTCCTTCTTCGGGGAGGTCAGGTGGTTTAGTGTCGTTTTGGGATCCTAAAGTCTTCATTATGGATAGGGTGGTTAAAAATCCCAATTGGATGCTTGTTTCTGGTTCGGTTAAGGGTAGCGGGCATACATACCATTTGTTAAACGTGTATGCTCCTCAGAATATAGTTCCTAAACGTGTTCTGTGGGAGGATATTAAACGATTGATGAGCGAGGGGGGGTGGTAGGTGGATAATGGCTGGCGATTTTAACTCCGTTAGGTGTGAGGAAGAACGACGGAATTCGATATTTAATGCGGCGGAGGCTTCTGAATTTAATAATTTTATTAATGATGCGGATTTACATGAATACTACTTGAAAGGGAGGCGGTTTACATTTCTTGCAGGTGATAAATTAAGCTGTATTGACATGATTTTTGTTACTTGGGAGGCGTTTATGGAATGGCCATGCGCTGAATATATAGCTTTGGAAAGGGATAAATCCGATCACAACCCTCTTTTATTAAAGACAGGATCGAGAAATTTTGGATCTAAACCATTCAAGTTTTATAATTCTTGGCTTGGTCGTGAAGATTTTGATGTTGTCGTGAGACGCACGTTACAGGATGGGGAGTTTTCGGGCTGTTCAGATGCTCGGTTACTTTCTAAATTTAACCTGTTACGTAAGAATATTAATATTTGGGCGGTTAGTGTTAAAGCCAGCGAGACGGAAGAAAGACGGGTTTTGGTAGATGAGCTCAACTTTCTAGACCAAGCAGTGGAGGTTCGAACATTATCTGAGGATGAGGTTTGGTCGATGTCTGAGATTAAGAGACGTATGGGGGAATTAGATTTTTTTAAGCAACTTGATCTGAAGCAGAAGGCTAGGTGTAATTGGGCAATACACGGGGACGATAATTCTAGATATTTTCATGGCTTCATCAATAAACGTAAGGCGTCTAATCATATTCCGGGCTTGGAGGTTAACGGTAGTTGGGTCACCAATCCGGCCGTTATAAAAAGGGAGGTTATGGGGTTTTTTCGAGATAAGTTTAAAGAGAATATGGGTAATCGTCCGAAGCTTTCTTGCTACGGATTGTCGATGGTGAATGGTGAGGAAGCTGCTATTCTGGTTGACAAATTTTTAATCAGGAAATTAAACGTGCATTATTTGAGTGCGGTGCGGATAAAGCCCCGGGGCCTGATGGGTTTAATTTCAGATTCATTAGGCACTTTTGGAGTTTGTTCGACCAGGATTACATGTCCATTGTGGATTATTTTTATGAGGCGAGCCGGTTTAGTCCGGGTGTGGGGTCCTTTTTATTACTTTGATTCCTAAGACTGGTGATCCCTCGAATCTGGGGGATTTTAGACCAATTAGCCTTATTGGGAGTATTATCAAAGTTGTTTCTAAGGTGTTGGCAAATCGATTGAAGTTGGTGTTGGGTCGGATCGTGTCTGAGACTCAGTTGGCTTTTCTGTCCGGTAGATATATTTTAGACGGTCCCCTTATGATTAGTGAGATTATTTCTTGGGCAAAGAAGAGAGAGAGGAAATATTTTTCTTCAAGATTGATTTTGAAAAGGCTTATGACAACGTTAACTGGGAGTTTTTGCTTTCGGTTATATCGCAGATGGGATTCCCTGGGGCCTGGTGTGAGTGGGTTCGTGGTATCTTATTATCCTCTCGAGCTACTGTTCTAGTTAACGGCTCTCCACTTTTGAGTTTGGGTGTCAAAAAGGTATTCGCCAGGGAGATCCTCTGTCTCCGTTTTTGTTTGTGATTCTGATGGAGGCTTTCTCGAGGATGTTAAATCAGGCTAGTGATATTGGTGCGTTCCATGGGATTAAACTTCCTAATGATGGTCCTTCGTTATCTCACCTTTTATATGCGGATGATGCTATGATAATGGGAGAGTGGTCGTCATTTAATTTCAATAATATGAGACATATCCTTCGCTTATTCTATTTATGCTCCGGTCTTAAGATCAATTTGCATAAATCGGTTCTATACGGTGTTGGTATCGAGGAAGCCGAGGTTGCGAGTATGGCCGAGGAGATAGGTTGCAAGAGGGACTCTTTGCCTTTTATGTATTTGGGTATAAAGGTAGGGGCGAACATGAACAGAATCGTGAACTGGGAACCGGTGATATCCAAGTTTAAAAGTCGGCTTTCAAAATGGAAAGCTAATACTCTTTCTATCGCTGGTAGATTGACTCTAGTAAATTTGGTATTGGATAGTCTTCCTATGTATTATTTCTCCCTCTTTAAGGCGCCTAAGAAAGTCATCGGTGATTTGGAAGGGTTAATGAGGCGTTTTTTATGGGGCGGGTCGGATGAAGTTCGCAAATTGTGTTGGGTGGCTTGGGACACCGTTACGAAACGGATTAAAGACGGGGGGTTAGGGGTTGCTCCTTTAGATGTTAACAACAACGCCATGGTGGTTAAATGGCTTTAGAGGTTTTGTAATCAACCAAACGCCTTATGGAGGAGGGTTGTCTTCTCTATTCATGGCACGTCGACATATTAGGGTATTGTTCCTTGCAACAATGCATTTACAGGTGTGTGGAAGAATTGCGCTACCTTTTGGAACAAACACAAGGTTGATGGGGTTGGTTTAAATCGTATCATTCGTGGAAATCCCGGGAACGGTAGACGGATCCGCTTTTGGTTGGACACATGGTTGGGGAATGAGCCGCTTAAAGACTCCTTTCCATGGCTTTACGCGATTGAAAAGTCCAAAAGAGTTCTCCTTTCTGATCGGCTGTACTCTTCGGGGAATAGTTGAGTGGTTCGTTGGGAGTGGTCTCAGGCTGTTTCATCATCGGATGAGGTAGCTAGTAAGCTTGCGCTCGAGTCTTTATTACACCCGATTGCTTTGAATGACAGTGATGATACGTGGTCTTGGTCTAACGGGGTTAGTAGTGGTTTTGAGGTTGCTGAAGTTAAAAGGTGGCTTAGAGGGTCGCCGGTTAATCATCCTGCTTTCGAGTTCAGTTGGAGTTCTTGGGTGCCGACCAAATGTAACATCTTTATGTGGCGTGCGTTTTTGGATCGTCTTCCAACTAATATGTCGTTAGCTCGAAGGGGTATTGGGGGGGATAATCTTCATTGCGTGTGGTGCCAATCTTATGACGAGTCGATCGAGTATCTTCTCACGGGTTGTGTAGTGGCGTATGGAATGTGGGATAAGATTGCTATGTGGTGTAGGGTTCCAAAACCATTCGTGTTCCATGTGAAGGATGTCGTTCTTCTGCATGAGCATAGTGGTGTTATGGGAATCAAGAAGGAGGTTTTGCACGGTATCATCATCACATGTTGGAGAATGTGAAGAGCTAGGAATGAGAAGATCTTTAATGGTACTGATACGAATGTGGTGAAATTGGTGGCGGACATCAAGGCATGGGGGTATATTTGGTATAAACATAGGTTCAAGGGTGGGATAGTGGATTGGTCTCGTTGGTGCTCTTTTGATGTAACGTAATATGTTTGTTTCGTTTGGATTTCTTTGGTTTTCGGCTTCCTTCTCTGTCTTGGAGATAGTTGTCGGGTTTGGTTGCTTTTAATGAAGTTCAATTTTCAAAAAAAAATGTACTCTAAATTTGTTTCTTTTGTTTATTCCTTGCATTACTGTTTTGTAGTATGAAGGATTCATCGTCGAGAAGATAGTCGGGCCCGTATCAAGATACTGCATGAACGACTAGTGTAAGACAAATCAACAAGATGATTAACGTATCATGCTACGAGATCTAGTATTACACTGCTAGTATCGTTATACGACAACCTTCTTGTTATGATATGTCATGTCTACGTAAAAACAAAAAGTGTAACCATTTATGTGTGTTTGAAATTCTCTGTTACATGCATTAATATCATAAAAACTTAACATATATATGTTTGTGAAAAATCATCGTATTTCGCCCCTTTTGGACTGCCATTTCGCATTTTCTATCTAGCATACCTCTAAGAATCGGTTTTGTTCAAACTTTACCTCTGGCGATATTGACGATATAAAGATTTAATAGTTTTCTACTAAGCATATGATGATATTGACACATATAAACAGCTCATAATGATCGTTAATGATGTCTAGCATGCTTTTTATAAAGTATTCCTTTGTGTTTAATCTTCCTCTCTTAGATTTACCCTGAAATATAATAGTAAAGTTTAATATTGTTTTCATTAATTAAGGAACAAAAGCATCAGATCCTGATGCTTAAAGACACAACACGAACAGCCCTTCGATCAAGTCAAATTTCTCAAAATGTAAAGAATATAATCTTGATCGGACATTCGAACCCATCAGTATCAATCGAGTTAAATCGTTGTTGTCGAATTACTTTCCTTTATTCGATTAGTAACTTGTCTTAATTGCAAATTCCGCGATGATATTAAAGCTTCTATATGTGTATATATCGTAGACACAAGAATATGTTCTTGAAATGCTAGATAACAATATGAAACATGAAGAATATCTATTATAAGAACCTTTCATCTTCTCCAAGAGCTTACTTGAATACAAGTGTCAAAAGGAAATCTTTGTTAATAGATTTTGTTTTTTAACTTATATGTAGTCCTGTTCAAACAATTTTGTATTCGAGATTCTTTTATGTTATTTATTACACGTAATAACTAAATTTGAATAATCGATGGTATATATACTAGCTAGTGGCATCTTGTGTTTATCTTTAATTATTAAATTGGTATGAGTTTAAGTTTTACAAGTGGGGCATATATTGATTTAGAAGTAGATTTCATTTTACAAGTGGGCCATGTATATATTGATTACAAGTAGATTTTATTAAGGTGTGTGAGTTCACAAAAGAATAGACTTCATGGAGGCGTTTATTTGTTTAATAAAAATAAAAGCTATAACTCAGTAAGTGGGTTTACATAAAACATCATTCATGGTTTTGATAAAAAATAACTAATACGAGATAGTTTGATAATTTTAGATTATTGGTCTTCTACTTCAAAACTAATTTAAGTGAAAAATGTATATTAACTCTATAATTATTTGTACATATTGCTTTAAGTGTTACATAAAACAATTTAGTATATATTTCTTATAACAGGATTATATTTTTGCTAGGTATAAATTCCCAATTGTATTCTTAATTAGCTAGTTACGTATCATCCTACATGTTACACTAAATACGTCAAGAACAAATGATAAATTGTTGACATTTGAGGTAAATTATCAGTTTAAGGGGCTGTTTAGTTGGTTCTGACCGACCTCGGTCAGACGTGCAAGTCTGACTCAATCAGAGGTGGCTTGTTTGGTTGTCTACATCTTACCGGAGAAGACGTCTGACCGAACCCCTTATTCGGTCAGACGTGAACCAACATCTGACCCGAGTCAGACGTGAAGTCGGTCTGCGATGGCAATGGCCACTGCGGTGGTCGGCAACAGTGGGCTTCTTGGCGGATGTTTTCGTCGGCGGGGCGACAATGTTTTCGTCGGTGGTCGGCGACGGTGGGCTTCTTGAATGAGCGGGTCGGCCACGGGTTTGAGGGTTGTGGGGTCAGGGTGGTGGTCGGCCACGGGTTTGGGGTTTGTGGGGTGAGGGAAGAACGCGGTCGGGTTTGGGGGTGTGGTGTGGGTAAATGAAACACACGATGGACTTCTAGGGTTTGGGGGTTTTATTTTGTTTTATTTTATTAATTTTTACTTTTTACAATCAAACACACTTATTGGTTTACACCATTTATTGGTTTACACCATTTATTGGTTCAGACATCTTAGGGGCTGTTTGACAGCCTCTTAATTAGCCTCTTAATGGTTCAGATGTCTGAATGGTTCAACACTTAATGGTTTGGACTGTTTGTTTCACCAGCAAATGTCTGAATGGTTAAGACATTTGCCTCTGAATGGTTAAGCATTATACTAATACTGAATGGTTAAGAGGTATAACGCTGAATGGTTAAGATATCTTATATGAATTGATCAGACATTTGTTTTTAAATAGTTAAGCGATATACTAGCTCTGAATAGTTCAGACCTCTTAATGATTCAGCACTTAATAGTTCAGACCTCTTATTGGTTTAACACTTAATCATTCAGATGTCACCAAACAGCCCTTTACTGATTTAAACCTCTTATTGGTTCAGACCTCTTACTGATTCAGAGCTCTTACTGGTTCAACACTTATTTAATCAGATGTTATCAAACAGCCCTTAAGTTTCGTTTTCGATTAACCAAGTCTTAGGTACGTTGTACATAAAATAAGTCGAAAGAAAGTTTGCACAACAACAATTATCCCACACATTTAACATCTTAAAGTTGCAATCATCAAACTAACCCGAAACAGCTCTCTATGATAAACTATAAATACAACTAATTACATTAAAAAACATTTTTCTTGCTAGCTTTAAAATAGAACCCTAATAATTTGCTAGCCCTACATAAACTGTCATTGGTTGTCCTCCCTTCAAGGGTCACTTTGTAGCTTTTTTTTCTTTCTCATATCATCCTTTTCCCTTTCCTTTTCCAACTTTTTTACATTGTACTTCTACTACACTCCTCCAATATGTGGCTCATATTCCTCACTAAATTATGAGTTCTTCAAGTTTTTTTGCTATTTTGAATAATCTATTTAATTCAAAATAACGAAAAAGCTTAAGAACGATTACGTTTTTGTAGGAAAACAATCAACAGGCCGGCATGAATATTTGAGTTTTTGACTTCATAGTTGCACACTTGCACCTATCTAAAAGTGCCCCTGAAATTTGATGTCCAATAATCAGGGGCAGTCTCGGTAGCAACAGGGAAAGTACTTGATACTGGCACGAGGCAAAGTCCGCGACTCCTTAACTCTTGTTGTTTAGCTCCTTTTTTCATATCTTCATTTATCTAAAAGTAAAATCTTTAAGTTAATTAAACAGAATATAATTTGAAAGTTTTGAAACTCGAATCAAGCTTTAAGTAAATGTTATATTAATCCAAGTATCTTACTTGTTGCCCTTGCATAGTAGCTCCATTTTTCATATATGGGGCACTTAGAACCTGGAAGATGAACACACAAGGAAATGATAAACACGTTGTTTATTCGATTAGATCTCATAAAACTGTATTAATAAATAACAACTTACATTGATTTGATCATGAAGGAGCTTAATGTATTCAATGGCTTCATGAAGAACAGATGCTGTATCAGTCTGTATATATAAAATGTCATTCCATAATCCAATTTTTTTTTTTAAATAAATAAAGAGACCTAAGTTTTTTCAAGAATATATCAAGCAAATACCTTCCCGAAAGGCGAAACTAATTGCTGGAGAGCAGTGACTCTATCCCCAAGTTTCTCCTTTCGAACCTGAAAAACCAACGAGACGTCCGTCATTAGGGTTTGTATTTACGTGTATTCAAAGCAGTTTATTTATCCCAAGTGATCGATAGATGTAAGGTTTGTCTTTATATCACTGTTTCCCTTCTTTAGTATATGAGTGAGATTTTTGCTAGGCATGTAACCGTCAATATGTTTACACATAATCGATCAAAAGACTTTTTTGAAAAGATTGAGCAAAAGAATCATGAAATTTAAGCAGTACGCATGCACCTTAAAGGTTGGCAATGGTGATGGCGTTTCAAGGCGTGGTCGCTTCAACATAGGTTCGCCCGAGCTCTTCTTCGTCGATGATCCCAAGTCCCGGATTTCTTTACTTTGAGACTAAATATAATAATTAACACAAAGTTATTGATGAAACCCTAATCTTGATGAACATGAGTATATCCGGCCAAGAAAAACTTAATCTTTTTCACTTACCTTGATGTTAGAGCAATTGGGTTTCTCATCATACATCGAGGAGATGAATCTTGACTGCGATAACGCGAATAAACGAGCTCGATTATCGTTTAAATCCAACTGTGATGAATTCCAGAAAGGTGTTTTGTTGGCTAAGTGTAAACCTCCAAGAATATGTTGTTTAGGCATGCTTGAAACTGTATCAATATCATCTAAATTCTGTTGGAAATCATAAAGTGGTTGTTGTTGTGGTGCTGCTTGCGGTGCTGGAGCTGGTGCTGGTGCTGGTGCTGGTGCTGAACAGTCGAATAATTTTGTAGCAAACTCGAAGGGTAACCATATGAATTGCTAACCATGTTGGCGGTGCAATCATCGGAACTTGTGATGAAACTTGAAGCTTGTTCTTGATTCATACCGAAACGCGTCGTGTTTTGACTGTCGGCCGGTGAGTTATTCAAGATTTCTGATAGGGTTTGATTGTAACTCTGATCTTCAATAGTTCCATTACTAACACAATTGTTCAAATGAGTGTTCATCAGATTCTTTTTGGCTTCAAATAATTACAAAAGATATCGATGGACCATTTGTTAGTGGAACTAAAAGTTGTATCATCAATAATTGAAAAAACAAAGTAAAAGAAACACAAAAGTTTATGTATACTTACACCAATAAAGCTTGATTCCAATTGGTGGTTGCAGATGGTGGTGAACCCATCATCTGAAAAGCGGAATCCGGCGAGATAGTGGTGGTACAACCACCGGAAGACTCGTCGGTTGACCTTGTCTTCATGTTCATGAAGTCGTTTTGCCAGCAACCTCCGTAACTGCTGGCAAAAGATGACGGGTTGAAGGCGAAACGTAGTGGAGTCCACCACGTTCCGCCGCAGACCTCCGCCTGAAACTCTTCCGCCATATGAGTTTATCAATTGAATTGTTCTGCGTGTAATTTATGCTAGTGAATGAAACATCTGAGAATGTACGGAGAGTAAACTACTGGAATTTGGTTGACGTTTATATTGTGATAAAGTGAGTCAAAAATAAATTGATTTTTAATTTGAAATTTCAAAGATTGGTATCTTAGAAATTACTTTTAAATAACTAGTTTCAATATTTTATTTTTTAACTTTTACTTTGTAAATTTCAATTAATAATGATTTTATTAATTTTACACATATTTTTATAGTTAGTTTTTACGAAGTTAAAAGCTCATGTACGTACGTATTAGATGAGTTAATCTAAAGTAAACATTTTATAAACCAATAATTCTATGAAAAATTGTATATTGAATGTCATTAACTATAGGTAAGGTAACACATAATGAAGGATTTTAAGAATTATTTATAACAGAAAAAATTTTAAAAATTATAATTTGTATCATAATTAAGATATTAAAGTATTCATATATTTAGTAAACTTTAATAAATTAATATAATTTAGTAAGAGATAAGAGATATGAATCTCAGAAGTGCAATTTTTATTAAACAAAAAAATAATAAATAAAGTGAAAATTTAATTTCGAATTTATTTAATATATATTAAATAGAAACTTTTTTATGTGAGAAATTTTACTGTATCAAATAGTAGATATATTTATGCTTATGGTACCAGCAACATTAGCAAGCAAGTACTGTCTAGTTTTCCATTCTCTCGTTTTTGCTACCACCGCCACCGCCGCCGCTACCGCCAAGCCCACATCATCCATAAAAATAAAACCATTAAAGCATAATTAATTACAACTGATGATGCACGTACAGTTCCTCTTTTAAGCTTTTCTGATGTGATTATGGCGATAGATTAATTGCCATTATGGCGGTATTAATTGGTGTGGTAGCTAGCGGCAGTGGTGTGATGGCGTGGGGCGCTAACGGCGGTGGTGTCGTCGCCGGTGGTTCTCCTTTGAAGAAACTATAACAAAATGTATATAATAATCTATCTCAAAGTAGGGAATTTCGGATAGAATTTTGTTGTATTAGTTTTATTCAAATATAAACCTACTTTAATAGGTTAAGATTAAATAATTCTTTTATCGTCACCTTTTCCTTTCTTTTTATTATAAAAAGTTGAAAAATTCGAGTTGCTTATAAACAAAGGGATATGTACGCTACGAGTAGCACGTCATCATATATTTGGGAATAATATATTTTTGCCTTTGTTACATCCTACGGGTGAAATAAAACTAGCTCATATATTGTATTTTTTAACTTAAAAGATCAAATTAGAATAGATTGCATTCCTTTCTAATGTTAATATCATTCGAGTCTAATTTCCCACGCGGTGGGACGTGAATTATGTATTTGCACATGCAGAAAGTGTTGTTTACGGTAATATTAGACATAATAATTATAAAATTACGCCCGTTGAGAAAAGTAGCGATAAGTTTTCGATAGAAATATATATATATTTTCTTTATATAGTCTTCATCGGTGGTTCGACGAACGAAACAATTGTTAAAAGATTCTTTTACTTAGCTTTTGAATGCGAGCTTTGTGCTAATACGGCTCGGTTATAAATAGAATTCACATCATAACAAATCAAGTTTATATATAAATGCAAGCATGTCACAATAGTGTGTTTAACACTTCATAGCATATCCTATATAAAAGTTACTTAAAAAACAAAGTGTATTTAATCTAAGGGTATTATAGTAAGTTATTTTTAAAAACTTACAGTAAAATTAACGTTTATCCACTACAGGGACCAACCATGTTAGTGTTAGGTGAAAGTAGGAACAAAAAGTGTGATTTTTAAAAGTTAGATACCAAACTTGTTTTGTGGACATACCATGATATAGAGACCATCGGTGTAATTCGCTATGAGACTATTGGCAGGACAAAAGAAAGAAAAGGCTCTGCTTCAGCTTAAACCAATGTCATCCACTTTGAAAGTGTGCATAGAATCGGATCGGACAGTCAACCGGTCACCTTACTGGTTGACTGGTCGAACCGGATGTTGTCACAATTATGTATATTTACATTATATATATAGTTATATATATATATATAATTCAATATAAAATTTTTATATGCATAGTTTATATTTATATATAAAGACGTAACAATAATGTTATGTCCAACACTTTAACTCATGGTTTGAATCACCCGTTAAACTCATTAAAAATAAAAATAAATAAATAAAAATTAAAAAAATTGAAAAATCCGGTCCAACCCGATTACGGTTCCCGGTCCGATCACCGAACCGGTTCGAACCGGCCGGTTGCTTGAAAACAAAATCATTTAGGGTGGATCGGGTCAGTCCAACCTCCGAATCCCGATTCTACCGGTCGGTCCGATCCAAGTGTGAAAACAGTGCTACCCACACCGAGTAAGGTTTGACGATTTCTTTTGATTTTAGTTTTTTTTACTTAATAAGATGTGACTAAAATCATTTTTGTTGAGACCGGATCGGACCGGCTGGTCCAACCGGTTCGGGATTCGGTGCCTGGTCCGGTCCGGTCTGGGGTGGTCGTTTTCCACTTCGGTTCGTCCCGCGCTGGTCCGGGAAACCGAACCGGTTCGGGCCGGTTTTGGTATTTTTTTTTTTTTGATTTTAGTGGGTAAAAACGGGGTGTTAAACCATAAATTAATACGTCGGATATACAAATATAGTTAAGTTTTATATATAACTATAAAATATATATAAATCATATATAAATTACTTATATATACTTATATTTAATTGCATATATAAATATAATTAAAATATAGTTAAATCCGGTCCAACTGGTCCGACCATCAAACCAGTAAGGCATCCAGTTCGCGTCCGATCCGGTTCTGAAAACATTGACTAAAATCTAACGGAATGATTACTACTCTTGTGAGTGGTTTTTAATAGTTAAATATCAGAAGTATAATTTTTCGCCTGGTGAAACAAGAATTCTATATCTACATAAACTAGAAAGTATTGTTTAAGATCTAATAATGAAAATGGTGGTGTTGTGAAGATGAACATTACGTCGAAGGTAGAAAGGGATTTTTTTTCATTGTGCGATTCTTATCGATGGTTAGACGACCGGAGTTTTTCTTAAGGTTTTGAGTATGTATCTAGTAAGTCTTGTGAGCACTCATACAACTCGATTATAAATAAAATTCATATCGAACTAAATAATATTTATATCAATACGTAGATAAAATAGACACTTTACAACAATATATTCAACATTTCACAAAGCATTCTACATAAAAGGTTACTTGAAAAATAATTAATATTGAAAGTCAAGATTATATATATATATATATATATATATATATATATAACAAGGTATTTTTCCAGTGCGTTGCCGCGGGGAGATTTATAGAATTGCCATTAGGCATCATTTCGAGATTTAGTTTAGGCTTAGCGTTAGACCCCAGAGCGTATCGACTGCAACTCAGGTTGTAAGTACACAAAAGTGTACTCACCGTCCATGGGAATGTCACGCCAAAGCCCGGTTTGCGCCAAAGTCATCATCGCCAAATGAATTGAGATTTGTCAATATTAATCCACTTAGACAGTCGCAACAATAACATACACTCATAACCAAATTAAGGCAGTTTCATCAACCGCAACCAACAAATATAATGCATGGATACATAAGCTTAAATCAAAACTTAAGGTCCAACATCAGCAATTTAGAATTCATCATAAACATACCACCAATCTATACTCCATAAGACAAACCCCAAGAACGAATTTAAACTTCTAAAGCAAAATCAAAGCTCGTCAACATAACACATAACAAATTGAAGAACCTCAACATCATTGATAAACATATTTAAAAAGTCTCATAACAACACGATCTAGGGTTTCAACAAAAAACCACTATAACTTATTAACAAGGCAAAAAAATCAATGTCGGTAACATGATCAAGTCTTAGACCAGAGGCCCCAACATAATCGAGCACCAAATCGAGTGGTTGCAGATTTGATGTCACCAATAAAGGCAATGCTCGACGTCACCACAAAAGGCGTAGTGGTCAGTTACCAGCAATGACAGGTCACCAAAGAGTCTTAGGCTAGTAGTAATAACCATCATCGACATATGCAAAAAGATAATCGAAGTCTCAAACCAGGCAAACCCAGTGATCATCGATAAAAGAAACGGAAAGCCACAATGTAGTCGAGCACCAAATCGAAATATTGTAGAGCCTACGCTACCAAGGCAAAAGCCGTATGGCCGCCGCCACAAAAGACGCATTGGTCAACGAACGGCAACAACAGGCCACCATAGAGTCTCAGGCTAGCAATCATAACCATCATCGACAGATGCAGAGTGATAATCGGAGAGGTGAATACACATAGGCACCGGATGTCACAACAGCAAGGTCGGATGACCGTTCATTAGCTGAAAACACCACCCGAAACGGTGGTTTCTCCGCCTCTTTCTTTATTCTCTCTCTAGAAAATAGCATAGAAATCGAGAGGGGGAGGCAACGAATGTCACGGTTAAAAGACCAGATGACAGTCGGCTGGCCAGCCGGCAAAAACACCACTAGAAAAGCCGGTTCATCCCCTGTTCTCTCTCTCTCTCTTTAGTCTTTCTCTCTAGCAACATCTTATAATCATTAAAAATACAAAATAGATGACTAAATAAGGTGGAAAACCTTAAAGACCACAAAAATACTATGACCAATTTAAAAAGAATGAAAAATGTACTGATCACACCGACCAAGTGTTTCAATACATAATAGAATATCTGACCTTTCTTGTTTTTGAATATAATTTATATCGAAAAGTTGATAAAAATAAGAACTTTAAATGTTATACTCGAAATACTATAAACATTGTTTATTTCGTTTGCATTGGTATTATTTATCGTCATTTATTATATATAGAGTAAAATGTTTTGCACGTCAATGATATTAATTGAAATTGCCAATTAAATTAAATTTAATTTTTTATAACGTAAGCATTGTGATTCACCACATTTTGTTATTTCTATCCACTCTAATAACATCGTTTAAAGCTTTTGTGAAAAATAAATGTATTTTTGTCTTTTATAACACTCTAATTCCTTTTGTTCACAAAATGATCCAATTAAAGCTTTTTTCACAATACACATTA
This sequence comes from Flaveria linearis, assembly GCA_024085815.1. NCBI lineage: Eukaryota > Viridiplantae > Streptophyta > Magnoliopsida > Asterales > Asteraceae > Flaveria > Flaveria linearis. The sequence continues at coordinate 51,130,673 of CM044002.1, read as the reverse complement.
CATATAAAATGTGACATTTGTACAATTTTCTAAACCATCATTTTGTGTTATACAATGACAAAATTACTTGGTTCAAGTCTTTATACAATAATAGTAATAATTCAAGTGCACATTAATACATAATGTACATTAATTTATATGTTAAAGTTGTAAATGAATGAACAAATGTTTTGTACAAACGGTATTGTGTTGTGTACAATTGCTTTAAATCTTACCATCACTTCATATAATGATCCACCTAATGAGTTATGACCACCTCTTTCACATACTGAGATAGAGGGAAAGGGAGAGTGAGGGTTTTTTTAGTCAACTAGTGTTGGTGTCACCCTTCGTTGTCACCAGCGTTGCATGGTGCAGCTGGTCGGCCACTATCGTCGGCCTTTCAAGGCGACGATGGTGGTGGTACGGGGCTTTAGCGAGGAATAGTCAGCGAGGACATGTTCTCGCTGTACATATGTAGTGAGGACAGTCTAATATATAGAGAGGACTTTTGTCCTTGCTAAATGTCATTTTTCTTGTAGTGGGTACGACCACATTTGTGACTATGCTAACCTTTTTTATGCCGATAGATTTTGGGGCTTTCTTTTATTTACTGATTTGGTTTGTAAAATATGAAATATGTTCGTTTTTGTTCTCTATTTCATTTCCGGTTTATCTTTCAGTCGGTGATGATGAGCGTTTGCTTATTCAACACTCTGTTATCTGATATATATGTCTTGCATGTTGGATCATAATATGAGTTGGCGATGATAAGCCAGATGAATTGTTCATCTAAGACTGTGGGTTGTTTGGTGATTCAAGGGATATGCTAGTAGGGTAAAGATAGTGTTGGTTGTCGTAGCTTGGCAACCCAGCCAGTTTTGTAGTTACAGACGAACATTTGTTCTTAGCCCTATTATAATAATTTGAGTTCTAATCTATTTTGCATCCTCTACATGTGTTGGTGAGTGATTGAAGTCCTGCTTTTGGTATCCTATGTGTCGATGAATGATTGAAGTTGCAAAATAGTAAGGCCATGGTGGTACGTTGTCATAGGTCTGGTGTGGTTGTTGTTAATGATCTTGTACTTAATCAATGGGTAATGGTGATGGCTAGCGATAATGATGGTTTTGTTACCATATCAACCTCAATTTCATTGACAGATAGACAATGATGACGAAAAAAACATGTTTGGTGTTTGTTGTTTTGGCTTTGTAAACGAGTGTTTGCAACCGCAATGGATCGCGTGTTTGTCTAAGCCTCGATTTTCAGACGCGCAACGCGCACTAGGTTTACACCCTAGTTTAACTAAAACTTAAAGCTTCTAATGCAAAGTCATAATGAGCAAAACAAGTCTCCAAGGTCATCGAGTGATTACTTAGTCAAATGATTAACAAACCTTAATCAAGCCTTAGCACTTGTATGGAATTTAAACAAACCAAAGTGTAGAAATTGTTACTATATCTCGAACAAAAAACTCAATTAAATAATTAAAAGTTTCTTTGTGAATTTGTTACCATATCTCGAATAAACCTAAAACAAACTAAAGTGTTACCATATCTTATGGAATTTAACAAAAAAATAGCATAACATTCGTATGGATCAAACTGTTGAGTAGAAACTCGAACAAACGGAAGTGTAAAGCCATATCTCCCGCTATCAAACAACAAATGTTCTCTGCCTAATCAAAATATGAAATCTATCGAATAAAAAAGACAATGGTATAGAAATCAAAAGGCAATCTGAATGCGAATGACAATGTTAATCGAACAATAAAGCAATCAAACTTTAATCAAACAATGAAGGCTATGACAACAACAGACCTCAATCAAAGTGTTGAATTCGAAGAGTTGAAATTTAACAAAGATACCCGTTCGAACTTTCTTGAAATCGATTTATGCTTAATCCAAATCTATCGAACTTCATATCATCTAACATTGCAAAAATCGAAGCTTACTAGGATGGATTTGGGTATAATCGGTTGGTCTCCCTAATCATTTCATATGTTTATTAGTTTAATTGAATATTAATTAGTTTTAATTGGATAATTAGGGTGTCAAAAAAGACTAAAATACTATTAAAAGAATATATATTTTCAATAACATTTTTATATAATAATCTTTTTAAATTTTGTATAATAATTGAACTTAGAAAATCACGTAACATGAGTTTATTGCCTAGTGTTAAGTAGACTAAATGATTTTATATCTAGTAATATAAATTTATTACTTAATACCTTTGTTGTTGTAATTTTTTTTATATCTATCATCATGCATATTAAATAGAATAATCATGTTAAATACAAAAGTATCTGTATAAAATCAAGATTATATTATATTAAAATTTGACAAAGTTTAGAACATAACTAGCATAATAGGTTTGTATGTTGGACAAGATGTAATATTTATTAAACATTTAATTATAATATAATAATTAACTCAACCATAAAAGGATAAATTTTGGTGTAATAAGCTTTTAATACAATTAATAATGCAGATGTTATATTTATTATGCATGTATATCTTAGTTTTTATATTAATCGTGTTACGTGATTAGTTTTTTATAAATCAAGTCAAAAGTACATAAACTATAATTTTTTAAGTTTAGTATATCAATATGTACAATTTCAAATTTGATATACATTACTACATATGTAAATCGTATCATATTCATGGTAAAAAAACACAACACTGAATTACTGATAAGATCCGTCTCATTTTTATTTGAGTGGAGTGCTATCAATTTAACTTTATTGTTTAGAAAGTGTTAAATGATAGGTGGGGCGGGGATCTCATAGTTAAACGGTTGGATGGTGGATAATCGTGATATAAGTTTTAGCAATATTTATATGTATTGAGATAAATTTGATGCATAGGCTGACGACTTCCTTGGTTGTTCATTTTTTGCTCTTTTACCCACATGGTGCAGGTTCGAGACAACGTCTCCCTCTCGTAGCCGATTCATTAGGTATAAATTTTAATAGTAAACAAACCAAGTTAAATTTTATATATATATATATATATATATATATATATATATATATATATATATATATATATATAGTTTTTCTTTAAAAATATTTGATATATAATATTATTTAAAATCAGGTCGTGTCAGATATACATTATTTCTTAATTTAGTATTTACATGAAAATCCTACTATAACGCGCAGGGATTTTCATTGCTATGATTAGATGCAAAGGGTTCAATGTGCAAAGAAGGATTACGAACATTAATATTGGGTATTATTGATCGAGATTATTATCGTACATAAAAGGATCAATTTTCTTGCACGAAAGAGTTGTAGACACCAATAGGTTTTGGCCTGGCTGTACGTAGGTGTGTAAAATAAAAAGGTGCCCCTCTAATGAGGTTGAGGGTTCAATGCTCGTAATGGACTATAAAGTAGTATTAATAGTGAATAGATTTTCTAAAAATAATATAACATTGTTGACTTTTTCAAACTTCTATTTATTATGTGCATAACTTTTTATACGATATTAAAAAAATAATAAACCATAAATCGAGTATTTTATTCTATTTTAATTGAGTATATATAGTTTTGGTGTACCTTTTTCTTTAAATGGATTTCTTTTAAGAAAAACTTCAATGTGCTCTACATATAACATTGGCAACTATTAATATGCATAACTACAAATATAGATTGTATAATTATTAACACACGTTATGTAATTATCACATATGTTAATTATGATACATAGGCTGCATATGTCGGATAGTTATTTTATATATGTTGCATAATTGTGTGTGATTATATAACTTTGTGCATATCTATGTGGTGGATGAACTTACCTATTGTTCAATGATACATGTCATATTTTGATGACTTCATATAGTTTGTAAGTTAAGTCTTTTTGTACATTTGTGGGAGGGCAGCCTGATCGTGAGGCTGCCTGTTGGACGTCCGATGGCACTTTACTCCGACCTGAGCTATGCAACAACGAGAGCGCCCTTGATCCTTGCCGGATGTGCTTGATGGTCCCCCATAATACGCTCACTTGGGGACTTCTTACTCCAGCTGTTCCAAGAGTGTCCGCTAGTTGAACCGCATCCAGTAGACTCCCTGTTCCGCTCATCCCCTTCATCAGCTCTTTGATCGGGATACTATTACCTAGGTTCCTAAACTTGGAATGGATGGCGGAGCGTAGGTGGCAAGCAGTTATGTGTATATGGTGATATATATATGTATGTATGTATGTATGTATGTATGTATGTATGTACGTACGTATGTATGTATATGTATGTATGTATGTATGTATGTATGTATATATATATATATATATTACATTACTAGATATTCTTTTATTTTTATATTTTACAAAAACTTAGAGAAGTTTATAATTTTCAACGTATAACAACACAATATATGCATAAACACATGTACGTTGAAGTACTACATGATGCAAATCATGACGTAGATTATAAAGTCACTATTATGGGGGTCTCACTACTAAACAAAGGAGCGTATCGATAGATGATTTCGTCAGCTATATATATGTTGGTAAAGATGGTTACCAATTCGCTTATGAAGTTTTGTTGGTAACCATTCATCGAAAACCTGGATGTGGGCAATCTCATTTGCGACAGATTATTGATGGTATTTATCAAAGGATCACAGAGGGCCACATTTGTCAAAGAATGACTAGGAACATTTGTAAAATCTTACGTGCTTGTTTCCAATGGAATATCAGTGATGTGCCATCAACGAAACATGCCCTCGATCGGTAACCCCTTGTTAATTTTTGTCACTTTTTTTTTTGTTATCGCTTTCCATCAAAGTTCCATTTCTAAATACCGACGGATATTTTCTGTCATTATAAATTCATACGTGATACTAATTTGTTTAGTAGCTTCTTCTTCCATTAATATGGGTATGGTTCAAATAAAAGTACCTTTATAACTAAAAATTATAAAAAGTAATTTCAACCATCAACGTACTTAATCAATGATAAAATTAAATTGTAGAAAATAAGTTTGTTAGAGATGAATTTTATACGTAGTCACTTTTGTTGACTTTTTAAAAATTATCTTATCTGTTTAGATGTTCATAACTTTTATACATGTATTATTTCTTTATAAAAATTATACTATAAAAACGAATGTTTTTTATCTTTAAATTGAGTACAATATTGTTATATAAAAAATAATACATTCTTTCATATTTTTAAGCTCATATGAATTTAATCGTCATTGTGTCATTAATGTAGTTTATTGTGTTTTTTTTGTTAGTTATTATGTTTTTTTAGAATACTATTGTAATTTTTTTAAAATAATAAATTCTAAAAAATATATAATAATGGAATAACAATATCATGTATCTCTAGTATGTAAAACACAATGATAATTTAAACAATTAATTAATCTAATATATTAAAAATAATAACATAATAACACATTGTATATTTTGATTGTTATTGTGTTATCTTGAACACTATAAATTTTAAAAAATAAATTGGTGAGATATCATCATTGTATACTTCTAATTGTAAAATATAATTATAGATAACAAGTTTATATAATTTATAAGAAAACAATGATAAAAATAACACACAATATTATTTTTAATATATGAGTTTTGAAAAATACATTCGTAAAAATATACCATTGTGTATTTTTTTATGAAACACAATGACAGATAAATGTTTATATAATCTATATAAACAATGATAAAAATAATAAAAGATGACCTAAACATGAAACACAATGATGTAAATATATAACAAATGATGTAGAATGTATGACACAATAAACTGATATTGACATAATAAACGTATAAGACACAATAAGCTTGACGTATTTACCACAATAACTAAAATGTTATTATCTTTAAAATAATAAAAGGACACGTGTCAAGCACACAATATTCTTAAGTTTTTTTAAATTAAATAACATTTTACTATAACCCTACCCTATTTATATGATTTAATTTATTTTTTGGAAGTTGTTTTCTAATAAAACTCATTTGTCACGTGTCTACTTACTCATCTTAATAGACCAAAATTAATCACTCATCGTTTATCACAAAATAAATATGTAAAACATTTGTAGGGTATTGTGATTTCAGGATTGCCTAGTGTCAATAGTTTCACATAACACAAACTCGTAAAATTTATTAGTGTATCATGATATGTATTCCTGCGAACGAAATTAACACATTCCTTATATCGAGATGATTTAATCTACTCTAAAAAAATATTAACGCGTGAATCATTTATTGGAAATGTTTGTGTTGGAGGACAATAGTATTGAACATACATACGATGATACACAAAATAACTATTGCTATAGTGTCATCAACGTCGTCTCCATCAAGAACTTTATGTTTTATTTGTGAAATCAAGGTAATATTAATACTTTCATATTATAGCCACAAAATCAAAAATTATATTCATTTTATATAAGAATTTCTATATTTTAAATTTTATTTGAATGAAAGGTTGACACCATTCGCATCACCGGAAAAGTCAAAGTTTCGGTGATACCGTCTATGCAATGAAGGAAAGAAAAGTAAATATGAAAAAGTTGATGAAGAGTTGACCTCTTTTGAGGGTAAAGACACAAGGGTTCCTTTCTCTTTTGTGTTGATTGAATCCTCTTTGGGTGTTTCTTGTTGTCTTCTTATGGCATGGAGAATGTTCAATGTGTGAAATTCCAAATTGGCCCAAATGTCCCAACCCAATGGTTGTTCCTGTGTAGTTACTAATTTACCCCTCACAATGCCAAATGGTTTGTACTAATCTTCTTACTCTAATAAAAAGGTATCTTGTGTTGACAAGTGTCAACACACAATCATTCTCATCAAATTTTCTCGTCTCTCTCTCTATTAAATAATTATCTTAATTGTAATAATATTATTTAACATTTTCTTAAATTAATAAATTAAGAAAATAATCTATTTATTAATGTTATTTCTGATATAACTGTTTTATTACTTGTAGTTATTTTCATATATAATTTAGTTATATTATATCTTAGAATATTATTTATAATTATTAGTTTATTATATTAATATTTTATTTATCAACACACGAGTTTACTATAACTTTTTCATATATACACAAGTACCAAATATTTGGTATTTCAAGGGTTGCAAAAATCGTTTTGATCCAAATCGTACGTATAACTTTTTAATAATGTTATATTTTCTTAATATTTAAATAGGATAATAACATAAAAACCAATTACCAGTATACTTTCTTATGTATAGTTCTTAAACTTGTTTATGATACATGTACTTGTGAATTGTTGTTGTTTTTTTGTTTTTTTTATTATTTTATTTTTAAATAATGACTTTTTACTTCTTAAATTGGTTCAAAAATAGCCGAAGTGATATTCAACTTAAATCTTTGTGTAGTGACCCATAATAGAATAATTTGGGATTCAGAAGTGAATGGATCATTTTATCTAGGAAAATGGTAACAAACGGTCCCAACTTTAACCTATTGGTAACCATCGGTCCCAACTTTTACATTCGCTGGGATGGTCCCAACTATTTATCTTTATGTTGTCATCGGTCCCACTCTAACAGAATGTTAACTCCGTTAACTTTTTTCTGACGTGGCAATCCAGCTGTCGTCTACGTGTAAATAGGGGACCCATTTTTCTCCTTTAAGCGCCTGCGTATATATAAACCCTTTCTTAGCCGACATTCAAGAACATCTTCAAGAACATCTTCGATCCATCTTCAATCGACATTGAAGAACATCTTCAAGCCATCTTCATTAGCAGGTAATAACTTTCAATCGACCTTCAAGAACATCGAAATGGCTTCTTCATCTTCTTCAACGTCTGCTTGTAAGAAAAAAACCCTAAAAGGTTAAGGTAGATTTAGAGGGCAATGTGTACTGCAACACGATTTAATCTCAATTCTTAGGGTTGCTGGACCTAGAAGCTCTCGAAATGGGGAAGAGTTCTATGGTTGCCCCTTATGGCCGGTATTTACTAATTATCAAGCTCCTGTTTTCCTTTTTTTGCCATAATACACTAACACTATTTTACTGGGTTTGACTAGAATGAAGACTGTAAATTCTTCATGTGGAAAGATGAAGTTGATGAAGTTTCAAAGATTTGCTTTTCTAGCAAAGATCAACAAATCAGAGAGATGGAGATTGAGAATTTAAAGTTAAAAAACATGATTTTGCAAGAAGAGAACAAGAATTTGAAGTGTTGTTATCAATGAAAAGTCAAACTGAAAGAGACATAGTGTTTTAGGTTTAGCAATTGTTGTCTTAGCAATATGGTGGATTTTATTAGTGTGAAAATGATGAATTGGAAGAGACAAAGTGTTTTAGTTTAGCAATTGTCTTAGCAATTGTTAGTGTTTAGCAATTGTATGTCTTGGCAATCTTGTATGGATAATTAGTAATGAAAATGATTTGGAAGAGACAAAGTGTTTTAGTTTAGCAATTGTCTTAGCAATTGTTGTTTAGCAATATGGTGGATCTTGTATGGATAATTAGTAATGAGATTTGCTTTTGACATTTGCAATTGAATTGTAATTTGCTTTTGACATTTGCAAATTAAGATTTACTAGTATTGTTAACAATCAACTAGTAAAGTCAAACATACATCAGTCAAACATACATAAACCAAAATGAACTACTACATCAACCAAAATGAACTACTACCATCAACCAAAATGAACAACTAGTATTGTACTACAACTGTTGTTAAACATACATCAACCAAAATGAACTACTACCATTGTTAGACATACACATTGACAAAATGAAAAGTCAAACAATTACATCCACACTTGATTAAAATGTCAACATTTACTTTCCCCTACTCTTCCCCTGTACTCTTGGCTTTGTTTTTGTTCTTTTAGAAGTAGTTGATTGTTGGGTTGGTTGACTTGGCATCTCCCTTGCTTATGATATGCCTGACCTCTAACTGCCCCTCCTTCATTTGCAGCAGTTGATTGTTGGGTTGGTTGAGTTGGCATCTCCCTTGACATCTTAGGCTTTGAACACTTTCTGATATTATGCCCAGTCTCCTTGCAATTGCTGCAACTCATTTGAATTCCATGCTTTGTGAATGTACCTGGCTTCTTAGGATTCTCATGAGGATCCTTCTTTCTATTTTTCTTTGGTCTTCCAGGTTGAATTTTGATGGGAGGAGGATCCAATTGGTAATCAACATCAGGCCAGAACCTTTGACTTGGCAATGGTGGAATTATGTATTCATATGACCTTAGGTATGTCTCTTTTAGGTAACAACCATCCACATATTGTTCCACAGCCTTTCCAAGAAACCCAGCTACTGCACTCACATGCTTACATGGGATACCTATTATTAAATGAAACTGATCAACATCAACACATACAGGTTAACAATTGTTGAACAAATATTGATATTTACCTGTTAGTCCCACATCCTATATGTACAGGTTCTGTTGATCAAGTCCACAGAAACATCATCAAAAAACCTAACTTGGAACACCTGATATGAAGATGGGTACACTTCACCTTGATAAGCCATCTGTTTCTATTTATTTAACTTAGCTTGTATCCTTGGGCACACTACCACATCTTTAGATTCCATTGCAGACCTTTAGTTATTAGTCTAGACATTGTAGCAACCCTGATATCTTCTAACATGTCTATAATATGCTTAGATCTAGCCTTATCTATGGTTCCATTAAAGGTTTCAGCCATGTTGTTTACTATGACATCACAACATGTATGACTCTTAAAAAAACACCTTACAAAGCATTGTGGATTCTGTTGCTTGAATGCCTCCACTGCATCTTGTGATATTTCTGTCATCTCCTTTATTGCCTCATTGAAGTCAGCCTTATTATAAGCCTTACATGCCTTCCAGAAAACCAGCTTTAACTCTTCTCCCTTGTACTTCTTATTCCAATTGGCATAGATGTGCCTTGCACAGTTTCTATGCTCAGCTTCAAGCCAAACAAATGCAACAGCATTAACCAGTCCCTGTTAGAAAATTGAATTTTATATAGTTTACATATCAGCAAGCTTACCATATAGAACTTATATAATTTATATAGTTTACATATCAGCAAGTTTACTAGTAAAGGTTTACCTTTTGCTGATCAGAAATTAGTATCCAATCCTTTCCACCATCTGTCACCTTTAAGCATTTTCTTAGTTCTTGCATAAACCAGGACCAACTATCATTACATTCCCCTTCAACAACAGCCCATGCCACAGGGTACATTTGGTCAACAACCCATTTAAACTTAGACCAATCTGTGTGTTCACTTACAACTGGAACCTTAGCTTTGTACTTGCTCCCTCTAATGTCATCATCTTCACTATCTCCTGGTGAGTTTAACTCATCCTCTGAATCTTCATAACTGCTATTTGCTTCTATATCTCCTTGGACAGATTGTTTTTGACACTCCTCTAGTAACTTCTTGTTTGATTCAGTAGCTTGTGCATTAACTTGATTAATTGCATCAATTGAGGCTATCCACTCCTTATCATCCTTGTCAGTTCCATCATCATCCTTTTCAGCAACATTAGTTTGATCCTCACACTCAACAACATCTTCTAAACTTTTTGACTCTGATCCATCATCATCATTCTTGTCTGATCCATCATCATCATTCTTTTCTGATCCATTATCATCATTCTTGTCTGATCCATCATTATCATTCTTGACTGATCCATTATTATCATTCTTGTCTGATCCATCATTATCATTCACTTGAGCCTCTTTTGTCTCAATTGGTCTTCTAGATTGAACACTTTCAGCTTCTTTTGTCTCAATTGGTAGTTTACCTTTTGATTGTGATGTTTCAACTTGTGATGTTTCAACTTGTGATGTTTCAACTTGTACAAATAGTGTTCTGGCTTGAGCTCTGGTTTTGACTTGTGAACATGGACTCAGTGGAGGTAGTCTTCTAGATTGAACACTTTCAGCCTCTTTTGTCTCAATTGGTCTTTTACCTTTTGATTGTGATGTTTCAACTTGTGATGTTTCAACTTGTACAGATAGTGTTCTGGCTTGAGCTCTGGTTTTGACCTGTGAACATGGACTCAGTGGAGATCTAGCTTGAGATCTGGTTTTGACCCGTGAACATGGACTCAGTGTATCATCATGTTGAGGATTTTGAGGTACTGTTCTGGCTTGAGATCTGGTTTTGACCCATGAACATGGACTCTGCACATGGGCTTCAGTGCTAGTGGGCTGGGCTTCAGGGCTACTGGGTTGGACTTGACGGTTATTGGGGGGTTGGCTGGATTTTATCATAGGTTCATCTGAAACATATATACTAAGATGTTTATCAGATGTAGTGTGAAGAATTGAAACCATTTCAATCAATTCAGAATCAAGGTTTATCCTTTTCATATGCCCATCACCAGGGATCTTGCAATACAACCTAAGTTGCCTAGATTTGTAAGAACCAAACTCAATTGCATATTCTATTAATGCAGATAACGAAACATGGTATGGCGATATCCCTAATTTCTTTACTCTTCCACCAGTGTACCTTATTATCGGGGGTTCAACCGCTAATCTTCCACCAGTATGGAGGTGGATACGCATAAGAGCTTCATCCATTGCTGTTCGGTGCAGTGGGGGATGGATGATGGTGGCTCTTTGATGTTCGATTGTGCAGTGGGGATGGTGCAGTGGGGGATGGGGATGGATTTGGGATTGGATTTCTTTTAGTTAGGGTTTCAGATTAAGAGATGATATAGATTTAATAGATTACCAACTACTTTACACGCAGGCGCTTAAAGGAGAAAAATGGGTCCCCTAGTTTACACGTAGACGACAGCTGGATTGCCATGTCAGAAAAAAGTTAACGGATTTAACATTCTGTTAGAGTGGGACCGATGACAACACAAAGATAAAAGTTGAGACTATCCCCAGCGAATGTAAAAGTTGGGACCAATGGTTACCAATAGGTTAAAGTTGGGACCGTTTGTTACCAATTTTCCTTTTATCTACTGATAGTGGGTAAATTTTTTTATATACAAAATTAGACCATTTTATTTAACTTATTTAAAAGATGAAAGTCCATTATTTTTAGGAAAAAAGATTCAAAAATATACATTACAAGTTTATAGGCATCGGTATACAAAAATTAGTTTGACGGCGTTTTAGCATATTAGTTATAGATTTAGGGGTTATTTGGTAGTCTCTTAATAGCTATTAAATGTGACTTTTTAATAGTTCATAACCTTTGAATGGTTAAGATGTAGCCTGAAATGGTTAAGAGGTAACATTTTAATGTTACATTTTTAACTATTCAGTATTAGGGCTACCTATTAATCAGTTAGAGGTTATGAATCATTAATATGTAGCATCTTAATGGTCATTAAGAGGTAGTCTCTTAATGCTCATAAAAAGATAGCCTATTAAAAAGTCTACCGAACAACCTTTTAGAGATTATAAGGGAGGAGGGGACACTCCTTTAAACTACACTGGACTACCTGGAATCCACCAATCACACACTGTCACATCACAAGTACACTGAACTACCCTGAAACACCCAAAAAGCTAAAAATGCTATCCTGAACTACCTTGAAACTTTTAATTTAATATTAAAATAATTCAAAAGATAATTAACTTTTATTAAAAAATAAAAATTACAAGAAGTAAAATAATAAAAAAAAAAATACGAATACAATAAAAATACAAATACAATAAAAAAACCTAAAAAAATATAAAAAACTAAAAATCACAAGGCCAATTATATTTCTCGGCTATTTTTCATTTTTGGTCCAATATTATTTTGTTACTAGTTTTTTTTCACCTTCGGGGATCCATGACAATATATTGTGATTGTGTTTGTGTTTGTGTAGATTAATATTGTGTATGTGTGTGAGTATTTATAGTGTATTTTTTTTTCTTGGCATCAAACGGCTCGCCAACGGTAACATTTACGGCTTTATAGCCGTTAGAAATAGGGTGGTGTATCGGCTAGTGGAACCCGAGCTTGGGTACCCGGTGGCCTACCCAAGAGGGTGGCGGCGGTGTTACCACCCAGGTATGGCCTACCCGAACGCCCCTTCGGGCACCGCCCCCTCCTCGCTAATAAATCAAAATAGGTTGAAAGTATTTTTTTCGTATAAGATAAGAATGAAAGTATTTTTTTTAATGATAACAAGGCTATTGTAATAAACAAAACTATTTTATCTAGTTGTAAGCGCCGGCCTCTAAACACCAATGCACATACACTTATTGTCACCGCTAGTTCATGACCTTCCACGACCAATGATAACCAAGAGTTTAACCACAAGTACACCAACCACATTCAACACAACACAAAACACATTTTATCATCAGTGTCACCATCGTCATCGTTCTCGGCCACCTACCACACATATAAGATGGAGTTTGTACTAAGAAAAAAATAATAATAAGAAACAATGGTGAGTGGAAGAATGAGGGAGGGTCCAAAAATATTGCTATTTTACACATTCTTTCTGGTTGTCAATATTATACCCATTGTACCCCACGAATGGCCGCCCATGTTATGTTGTTTCACACCACACTTTTCTATTTAATTCCCAAAGGAAATGCATGTGTTGCATGAGAACATTTTAAAATGTTAAAAATAATGTTATTATTACATATTGTTATTGTTATTAAATGGTAATATGATAAATTAAACATACACCATTTTTTAATAGATATGTCCCTTAATATAATAGTCAGTCTAAATACTAAAATGCATTAATATTGTGTGTTTATTCCTTTTCTAAAACAAGGCATCGTTTTATTTGATCAAAACAACTTTATATGTAAACTTGTCCTGAAATTATCTTTGATACTTTACATGTAACATTGATTTATTATAACAAAGAAATGTGATATAAGAGGAAATTATAGGGATTATTAATATCACGGTTAAAAAGTTAATTGCCAGGGAAGTCGGTCAAAATATGAAGCTAACCCCTAAAATTCGTTTAACAAGTATAGTAAATTGGCTGAATGTATTTATGCAACTATCATGAACTCATTATCAGATAAGTTTTAAGCAGATGATCATGATAAACACGTATAAGCTCTTGCACATAGTGTTTTAACGAGAATCTGAAAGAAGAGACGGTTGTACAATTACGTAATCATCTATGTATCACACCTAGAGCAATAGATATGCGTGCTTATGTTGTTTTCATAATTTAATAAATTTTTTTACTGCTTTGCAAATTTGTACAAAAATTACCATAAATTTGACTTTTTAACCTTCATATTTTTAAGCATGGAAATTGAACCACCTCAAAGTTCCTATACATAAAAGCGTAATAATTATATTACTATTAGTGTTATTGTTATTTTTGTTGGTATTGTTTAAATATGAAAATCTCTGTACACCTAAAAGTGTTGCACTTGTTTTCAACAAATATACAAAAAACCTCTCTGTATACTATTAAATATTATAAGAGTATTCTTTTTTTAATATGTTTAAATGTAGTCTTGGAGATATAATTGTATATGATTCTTAATTAATTATTTGTAGTGGTTACATGACCAATTTAAATTTAGCATTATATTATACAATTTATAATGGTTTGCTTGCAAAGTTTGTAATCATGTTTTGTATTAATAAATATTATTATATGAGTTTGTTTATAAAAATATTAAAATTCAACACATGTGGATAGCAGTATAGCACGGTTAGAGACGGATGATTAGAACAAATGAATGAAATGATGAAACAGACATTTTCTTTCCGCCCTGTCGTTACTTTACCATATATTTAGTTATTTACTAATCAATATAATAATATTCTTTTATGGTCAAATAAAATTTTCCTTTTTTGTCTACTTTGTTCGTAACTAGTTTTTTACCCACAATGTATTGCTGCGACATCATACCGTAGTGAAAAATTATATTATAGTTGATACGACTCTTTGTAAACTAAATTTATGTTAATGCGTAAGATGACTTGAGTTTATACTATTGAATAAGGGAGATAATATGTTACAAAGGCTATATTTCCTAAAAAGGGTGAGAAGTGATTCTGGCCATTGGATCAACTCATTAAAATAGATCAATGGTTCAAAAAAACACGGTGGCAAAAATGTAAATAAGTGAAAAACGGCTAACAGGCGGAGGGCAAAAAAGTAATTTGACACAATGGTTGTTTGACACAATGCTTGTTTGACACAACGGTTGTTTGACACACACGGTTGTTTGACACAACGGTTATTTGACACAATAGTTGTTTTTGACCAATGGTTGTTTGACACAATGGTTGTTTGAAACAATGGTAATTTAACACAATCGTAGTTTGATACAATGGTATTTTGACACAATGGTAATTTGAAACAATAGAAATTTGGTATGTTGGCATGTTATTATATTTTTTTATGTTTTGCATGTTAATATTTGTTGCTATATGTTGCTTTACATTACACAATAGTATTTTGGTAACTTGTTTTTATATCGTCAAAACAAACGTAAACAAAACTCTTCAAACATGACACAATGAGTATTATGACACAATGAATATAATGACACAATGAATATAATGACATAATGAGTATATGACACAATAAATCTTATGACACAATAAATCCTATTCTTGAATAGACATAGAATCAACTGTTGGAGTTGTTTGAAACTTGTTTATCCTTAATGCTTTGAAGATATAAACTGCAATTGCGTAATGTGACCAGGTTGTTTGCAAAACCCCCAATTTCTCAACTTTTTTCCTGCTTGTTCGATGGCTAACTCACGAGCTGACTTCATTCTTTTCGGCCTATCTTTTGTCTTTTGCTTAACAGGTACACTGAATTTTGCTTCATTTCGTTCGCTCCCTCCAGGTAACTCTGCAAAAACACAACTCGTCTTTGTTCGTAACCAATTGATTAACAATAATTGTTTTTTATTCAGACATAATGAAAATACAAAAGACACAATGACAACAAAAAGACACAATGATGTTATCTAAGACACAATGATGATGTCAATCAATAACAAAATTCATATAACAACACAAACATAAAAGACACAACATATAGAGACTCACCTGATATTTATAAAATATGTTCAACAACATATTGATAATGTCCAGAGTAATCTAACAGTATAGACACATAAACTGTTATATTCAGACACAATGACAATACAAAAGACACAATGACGAACAAAAAGACACAATGATGATATATATGACACAATGACGATACCTATGACACAATGATGATGTCAATCGATAACAAAATTCACAGAAATCAAACAGTATAGACACAATGATGATCCAAACGACAAAATTATTAACATACTATTTCAATTACAGTATATAATCGTCTTCATACGTACCAAACTGATGAAATTAATAGATCAACATAACTCAACGATCTTCAACAGAAACACATAAAGCAAGCATCTTCAACAAATGAATTCGATCGTTGAATCTTCAACGATTAAAATTGATGTAAGATGAAACGTCAACCGTTTGAATCGATAAATTGAGAATTTTGTTGAAGACTTGTGTTCAAATAAATTAGATGTAAGCAATCTTCAAAAGAATTTTGTTGAAGGCTTGGGTTCAATAAATTAGACTTCCTAAAATACCCCTCCTTCTATTTTAAAAATATGACACATGTCACTCACCGATTGCTTCTCACACTTTTTACATAATGTTCACTTTGTATTTGAACCCAACACATTGAATAAAAATATATCATATTTGACCGAATATTTTTCAAACAAAACATATTTTGAAACATAGACTTACAATCGCTCTAGCTTCACGACTTGTTTCTAAATTAAATTTACATCGAAACGTAGATAAATGTAGACGTATTGTATTTGACCCGACACGTTTCCAAACAACACTTAAGTCAAAATGTAGACCAACTTAAAGTGTACATAAAATTAAGCCACAAAACGTTTAACATTTGACCTTACTAATCTTTGAACAAAACTTATATCAAAACATCGAAAGTCTTAAAATATGATATTTCTTTTTAAGTAGTAGTATAATTGTGCTTACCAACTAAGCTAGGTGAATTATTGTTAAGTAATATACATATTGTAAGAAAGCTTTTTCTAAAATATATAATAGAAAACGCAAATAAAAACCCTAAAAGTAGCAAAGATGGGAGTCGAAACGAGATTTGCTACGTAGAAAAACAGGGCGTGAACCACTAGTGCTAATGGTGGTTTGTTCAAACAATCTTTACGTAGCTATATATAAACATAATTTGTAAGTCATAAAAAGATAAGTGGGTAACCCATGGATCTTTCTAGTAGCTGAACCCGCGCATTGCTACGGGTCTCTGAATTTTCAAGTCTCGGTCTTGACAACTTCTATATTAAATATTCATCCTTGTTTTCAAATAAAATTTAGGTTGAAAAATATATTAAAATAAACATGTCACAACTGAGTAACTGTTTAAAAACAAAGAGTCATAATATTCAAAAGGATATGATAGTTACAAAATAATTTCCTTTATGTTAAAATAGTGGATAACCCGCACGTTGCGGTAAAGTGAACAATTTATAAGTCTGTACTTTTTATATTTCACTTAATTTAACAATTATTTTGTTTTATGGTTTAAATCTCTTCTACGGTTTATGATTATTATCATATGTTAGAGGTAACACATTGTTATAAAAGTAATTAGCATTAAAAAACTAGTTGAATGACTTAACTTTTAAGTAAACATAAGTGTTGTACATAATTAAAGTTTAACGAATATTTTCAATAAAATTCACATTCGACATAATATAGGTTGAATTGCTTTGATACAACAATAAAAAGATTTGTTATGATATTAGATATTAAATATATATATATATATATTGATAGAAAACCATATTATACATTTCTTTAAAGCAGAATGATAGTAGAATAAGGAGATTTCTTATAATTATAAAGATTAAAGCCTGCAGTCCTTTATATGTTATCTTAAAGTTATTATAAAATTATAATCTTGTCTTAAATAGATGTTTTATAGATAATAATAGATGATATAGATATAGATTATTATTATCATTATTATTATGAAAATATTTAGTAATTATATAGTTAAGTATGAAAATAGAATAATACTTATTAATTATATAGTTAAGTATTAAAATAGAATAATACTTAATGATTCAGAAGTCTGAATGGTTCAGCACTTAATGGTTCAGACTATTTGTTTCGCGAGCAAATATCTAATGGTTCAGCACTTAATGGTTCAGACTGTTTGTTTCGCAAGCAAATGTCTGAATAGTTAAGACATTTGCCTCTGAATGGTTAAACATTATAATAACGCTGAATGGTTAAGAGATCTAATGTTGAATGGTTAAGACCTCTTATCTGAATTGATCAGACATTTGTCTTTGAATAGTTAAACGATATACTCTCTTAATGGTTCAGACCTATTAATGGTTCAACACTTAATGGTTCAGACATCTTATTGGTTCAGCACTTAATCATTCAGATATTATCAAACAGCCTCTAAACATGTATAATCTACGGAGGGAAAAAACATAATATTAAAACCCAATACGAAATTTTGCAATGAAACATTTGTATATAGATCACCACCATCCATTAAACTATGTTTTGAAATTTTATTTTAATGACAAAAAACAATTTACCGAACTTTGCATTGGTAAGTTTTAAACTTTCTAATGGGAGTTAACATTTAATTAGCCATATAAGCATATTCATTCACTAATATTTTCCTCCAAGGTCTTTGGTTTGAAATATATCAATTTAGCGATATCGGAAAAAATATCAACTATAGGAACTTTAAGATTGTTGAACTTTGCGGACCACAACTCCTATCTGTATAGGAACTTTAATTATCATTTTAATATGCTTTATGGGTTATACATTGTGTTTTTTGAGTTATACTTACTTCTTGGTTTCTTTTTTAAAACTTTTTTTTACTTTCAAATATAATACTTTTATATATTTTACAATTTAACTCTAATACTTTTTCACACTCAACTTTTGTTTCCTAGACATTTCATTTTTTACATATTTTCCTTTTAAAGTTACGGTCTAAAGTTTACGAATTACATGCTGCAACGTATGTGTGTGATTCAACGTTTTCACACCTATATTTTACTATTTAACCGCGTCGACGCAACGCACGGGTCCTAAATCAACTTAGTTATTATTTTCTATGTTTTACGTTTCGTGTGCGTCATTCAATGTTTTTACGTCTACTTTTCGTTTGTTTTTTTTTTTCGTTTTTATTTTTCCTTTTAATACGAGTTTTTCCAGTGTTAAGTGATCATTGACGGTAGTATGACATTTGTGCTACTTGTCACGGTTTACGCCCCCCGCCCCAACGTGGGGGCTTAATACTAGTCTAATATATTTTTAATGCCACGTCATTCATTATTGTTTACTGAATGCCTTTAACCTCAGTTTAGAGCATTCACAGCCCGTTTCCTAAATTTATGTGAGTATATTCCCTATATTATATAGTATAGTTATAAGTGATTGTGAATGAAGGATATGAGAAATTTATTATTCAATCTGTATTTTTAAAAAACATTGTTCAAAATCTTATAATGTTTTTAATATATTTTAAGTGGTTATGAGTGGAGGAGAGAGAAAAGTAATGATAAAAGTATAAAAAATATTATTTAATTGAAAAAAAAATAAAAATAATAACTTTTAACGTAATTATATGGATAATAATGAATAATAGGTTATGAATGCTTTTAAATACTATTTGAATGTTTGACTTGTAGTTGGTGTGAAGTTGCGAAATGGTTCCACTACTACAACAAGACTTCTCCACATTCTATAGAATACTAAACCATTCATCATTAGTCTCATAGACTTGGAAAATACTCACTAAAAGTTAAATTGACTTTAGTTGATTTAAGACTCCTTGAGTCATCGTCATGCCCCACATTTGATGATTATATAAAACAATTTTCAACCATACATTATAAATTTAGAATTCCCACAAGCGTAAATAACTATATACATCTATGGAGAATCTAGCCCTCAAATATCATTTAATTTCTATACCATTTATTTCACAAATCACCCATGGATGCTTTTTTTTTTTTTTAACTTTTACAATAAGATCGAACTCGTCACTAAACTCATCACTAAACTCATGAGACATGTTCAGTGACGGAGCTTGAATACTTAAGTAAGGGAGTGAGAACGAAATTAATTTTTTTAGGGGGGGCGAACTTGATATTCGTATAACAATTTACACTACCGGACCAAAAGTTCACACTACTGGATTAAAATTTCACACTACTGATGAAAAAAAGATAGGCGGCGGTGGCCCCCTCGGCCCCAATGATCCTCCGCCCATGGACATGTTAAAACCTGTTATAATCAATGATATCGGATAAATTATAGCTCAAGAGGTTAGGATGGGAAATAATAAAAGCTAAGATTTGAACACGAAACCATAATTTTTTTTTTTTGAAAAGAAAATTTCATTAAAAACTCAAACTCAAAGAGCCCTCAAAGAAAGGACCTAAGAGGAGCACACCAAACAACCTCAATCCAAAGGACAATTACACCACACTTTCCACTCGATATTTTTATGTCTAGACCTATGACGATACCAAAAAAACGCCGTGGCTTTAACAATCTCTACAATCTCGATAGCTTTCCGACTTTTGTTGGTAAAAATACGGGCATTTCTCTCGTTCCAAATCACCCATAGTGTCGTATACACTATGCCTCGCAAAATACGCCTCGCAAAATACGAAACCATAATTTGATCGTCTAAAATTGGTCCAATGATTTAAAGATAATGAAAATAGGGATACATGTGAAATTAATGACATTCTCTGTAGTTTGTAAACTCAATCATGGTCAGTTCTGGCACCGTCCATGCCATGTACAACATACATTCATATAACATGAACATCATCATTACATCACCAATGATGGAAGCTTGAGAATGGCCTATTTTAAACTCTATCGAAAAGCTATTAACTGTAAATAAGATTGTTGCAAACATTTATAAATTGTCAAGTAAGCTCTGTTTGTTATAATTTTTGAGTCGGGGTCTTTTTGGAAGTGCTCCCTTTATCTCATAGAGAAAAGACTAGCCACCATATACCCCATCCAGACACTGCTTTTTAAGAATATGTTTGTTTGTTATTTAGAAATTGTCAAGTAAACTAGATTTTTGCCCCCCCACAACGCGCAGGGTCTTCCGTCATGATCCTAAATATCAAAAGACAGATGTCAAACACAATCTAACAGTTATCGTTCCAACGTAAAATCCTAAAGCATGTAGCTATCGTAAAACATACCGCTACGACTTTCACTCATTTGTAAAACTTTAACGCCTACTCCGTCGTAAACGTGGCATAATCATTTTGTTGAGCCAAAAAAAATAGGAAAAACAAAACAAATCATAAAATAAAAATAATAACAAAAAACAAAAGTTAAATAACTAAACTTTACCAAGCCAATTCATATTTAAAAAACATGTGTTATAATTGAAAAAAAGTACAAAACCCAAAGAAAAAAAAATGAAAAAATAGTGGCTACCTAGATTTAAACCTAGGTGCACTGAGTTGAAGAATAGTATCTTTACCACCGGACCAAACAGCTATTACTGAAAAATTGTTTGAAACAATAATGTTAATATGTTGTGCTGTTTGACTTTCATAAAAAAAAGAGTGAATTATGAATTTTTTCTTTTAACTATATCTAAAATTATGAATATTGTTCTTAATTTGTACCGTTGTGCAACCGCAAACCTCCGGCAAACCACCGGAGACCGGAGCCACCGGTCACCGGTCAACCACCGGCCAAAGGACAAAGGTCGAAGACTCACCGGCCACCGGCCTCCGGTCAACGACCGGTCATCTTCACCCACCATCAACAGCGGTCATCTGATTCCACAGAACCACCACCGGAGCAACACCACCGAACACCACCACACCACACCACCACCGCCGAACACCACCACACCACCGAACACCACCACCACCACTACCGGAGCAACCCACAGACGAGAACCGACACTAGAGTAACACCTCCGAACACACCACCACACCACCACCGCCTCTACCGGAGCAACCCACAGAACCACCACCGCCCCTTCGGAGAACCGCCACCAGCAACCGGCCCGTCGAACACCACCCGGCCACCATCACAGAATCACCACCACGCCACAACCGCCGCCCGCCGCACACCACCCCACCACCATCACCGAACACAACCACATCCACCACCACCCCGCCACCATCACCATCAACGAACACCATAACATCCACCACCCCGCCACCATCACCGAACAACCTGCAAACCGGACTACCAAACACCACCACCACCACCATCACCTCCATCCCCACTCACCAACACACCTGCTAGGCTGCCACCAACCCACTCAACGCCTACCCACCCACCCCTGCCACCCTAGTAAGGGTGCCTAGTCACCGCACCCCACCCCATCGTTTGGTAAGATCGTTCCATACCGGGTTACATTTCTCATTTCTGGCTATTTGATATATTGATGCTTTCTCGGTATTTGATTTATTGCGTATATCTCTAGTTTTTTGATATTTCTAGTTTTAGGTTGTTGTTTCCTCGCCGTTTTATTTATTGTTGCGTCCTGTGTTGTTTATGTTGGGTTTGTTGACCACAAAACCAAAGTTTAACCTCTTAAACTTTCAGAAAATCGCAGCGGAAATATATTTAGAAACATGATTATAAAACTGAAATTTCATGTTCTTATGGTGACATATATATGTTTAAAACAAACCCAAAATCAAAGGATCATAATATGTGAATAAACAAGCTATGAACATATGTTAAACTACATAAAATCACAGCTACATTGAGCTGGGAAAACTACCTTTCAGCAGCAGCAAAAACCGACACAAAAGGGAATGTTGGATGCTGAAAATTCGGCCAAGGCTCCAAGAGAAGGATCCCTCAAGCTTGTATACCCCAAGCTCTTTGCAAAACCACCTTCTTGTTAGGAAGAAACACCACAAAAACTCCAAAATCCTTTCTTCTTGCTGCTTGTTTTCGTAAAACAATGAGAGAGAGAGGAGAGAGTTTTTGCTAGTTTGCATATATTGAGATATGAGAGAATGTTAGGTGAACTAGACAAGTAGTGATGTGTGTTAGGTGAACTAGACAAGTAGTGATGTGTGTTAGGTGAATGTTTTTTTTAAAAAAAAGGTTTCCATCTTATAAAATTAACACACACACATATTATCTAGTCTTGTAACTAGTTTATGCAATTAACTATTTAATTGTATGAGTAGTATACTCTCATTATTATTTGGTGTTATACAACTAATTTAAACAACACTTCAAATAATATTATTGAACAAAATATACTAATAAGTTGTTCTTTCTCATATGCAACTTATTTAGAAAACTCATTTTCTAAATTGGTGTAAATATTTAATTGCATGATCATATCATCAATTAAATATTAATGGGTGTTTGCTAAGCTTGTTATTGGGTATAACCCGACTTGGATAATAACGTACTTACCGCATCAATATTCTACGTGTCTTGGGCGTATAAAATCCTACAATCTCCCACTTGCCCAAGATTCATAGAAGATTGATGCAAGCAATAAATACCGCCTAACAACGGTTTACTACCCTTAATACGCATGACTTACGACCATTCAATAACATCATCCCTTTCAAGTACCCTACCTGAAATGATTTAGGTGAATCAATCATCTATCTTTTTGTCACAGATGTCATGTTAAATCTTAGAGACACAGAGTGATCATTCTCTGTTGATTTAACTTTATCAGGCCTTAGACATCTTACTCTCAACGAATAAGAGGGACAAATCCCATCTTGACTACATACGTCTCTCACAGTTACCTCATATCATACCTGAACTCTGACTTATGTACTGTCATATTTCAGAACAGCGAAGAACTGAGCCAAAGTATAATATTTGGTAAATATCAAGACCCAATATGTATCTCAGGTCAGAGGATACCAAATGATGTTCGTCTTTACTCAAAATTACTTATGATCAATCATGTAGATTCCATGTAGTAATATTTGAGATGCAGGTCAGTCCAATATTTGTATCCCACAAATATCTATGAACCTTGGTAGCAACCCATTGCTCTATATTCATCCTTATGAATATCAACCAATCCAAGTTCATAATAATCTTACCCTCACACTTGTTTCCACAAGTCTGAACAACTACGGACATTTAGAGTAAACAATTTACTCATGGATTAAACATGCTAAATTGGTACATTAATTGAAATATTATAACCAAATAATTCTATTCAAATAATAAAGAGTTCCACATATCCAAATACAAAATTTACAGATCAAATCCAATCACTAAAATATCGAATTCCCATGGCATAAGTATGACCTTCATGCTTTGCCTTTTCAAGGAGCTTCGTGAGAGGATCCGTAATGTTTTGATCCGTGTGAACTTTGCGAATACATATCTTTCCCATTTCAACTTCATCTCGTATGCAGTTGAATCTCCGCTCAATATGCCTAGTCTTTTGATGAGCACGAGGTTCCTTGATTTTAGCAATCGCACCCTCGCTATCACAAAAGATTTCTAGGGGGTCCTGAATGGAAGGGACAACCCCTAGATCGGCAATGAATTTCTTTAACCATGCAGCTTCTTGAGCTGCCAATGAGGCGGTGACGTATTCTGATTTTGTAGTTGATAGAGCCACCACATCCTGCTTGGAGCTCTTCCAAGAGACCGCTCCTCCATTTGGAATGAAAATGTATCCCGATTGTGACCGTGAATCGTCACGATCGGTTTGGAAACTCGCATCCGTGTAACCTTTTACAACGAGTTCCTCATCACCAGATCCATAGATTAGGAACATATCTCTTGTCCTCCTTAGGTACTCAAGTATGTTCTTAACAGCCATCTAATGACTGTTTCCAGGATTTTGCTGGTATCGGCTTGTCATGCTTAAGGCGCATGACACGTCCGGTCGAGTGCATATCATTGCATACATGATGGATCCAATAGCAGATGCGTATGGGATTGCCTTCATTTTATCTTGCTCATCCTTTGAGTTAGGACATTGAGTCGTACTCAATATCGTTCCTCTTTGAATAGGTACGGTACCTTTCTTAGAGTTCTCCATCTTGAACCTTTTCAAGATCTTATCAATGTATGCACTTTGATTTAAACCAATCAACCACCTTGATCTATCCCTATAGATCTTTATTCCCAGAATATAGGCGGCTTCATCAAGATCCTTGATGGAAAAACAACTTCCAAGCCAGGTTTTTACACCTTCCAAGGTTGGAATGTCATTTCCAAATAATAGTATGTCATCAACATACAATACTAGAAAAGTTATTGTGCTCCCACTAGCCTTCTTATACACACAAGCCTCATCAGCGTTTTTGATGAAGCCAAATTTCTTTACCTCCTCATCAAAACGGTGATTCCAGCTTCTCGATGCTTGTTTCAATCCATAAATTGATTTCTTTAACTTGCATACTTTATTAGGATGTTTTGGATCGACAAAACCTTTAGGCTGAACCATATAGACATCTTCCTCAAGATATCCATTTAGGAAAGCGATTTTGACATCCATTTGCCAAATCTCATAATCATAATGAGCAGCTATGGCAAACAATATCCTTATAGATTTTAGCATCGCAACAGGTGAGTAAGTTTAATCATAATCAAC
The DNA here is from genome assembly GCA_024085815.1 of Flaveria linearis. NCBI lineage: Eukaryota > Viridiplantae > Streptophyta > Magnoliopsida > Asterales > Asteraceae > Flaveria > Flaveria linearis. Next base: position 51,105,126 of record CM044002.1, on the reverse strand, counting down.
CCCTTGAGTTTGAGTGAAACCCTTTGCTACAAGTCTAGCTTTATAAGTATCCAAGTTTCCATGCATATCGATTTTCTTCTTGAAAACCCACTTACTTCCAACTACCTTGGAATTAAGAGGTGGTACAACAAGTTCCCAAACTTGATTGTCATACATGGATTGCATCTCAACGTTCATGGCTTCAAGCCATTTGTCACAATCCGAATTGGACACTGCATTATGGTATGTGGTTGGTTCATCTGAATCTACCACATAACATCCATCCATGAAAAAACCGTATCTTTCAGGTGGATTACTAGTTTACCACTTCTGCGAACGTTTTGTGTGTATTGATCAACCACTTGATCATCCTCAACATCCTCATGTTGAGTGCTAGTTTCAACCAACCGTGCATCAGGTTGTGGTTCTTGATCCTCCTCAAGATCCACTGTTCTACTGCTAGTTCCTTCCATAAGAAACTTTGCTTCTAAGAACTCACCCTTTCTGGCAACAAACACCTTTTGTTCCAGTGGATCATAGAAATAATATCCCAAAGAATCTCTAGGATATCTAATAAAGATACACTTGGTGGTTCGGACTTCTAATTTGTTTGGGGTGGGAGTCTTAACATAAGCCTCACAACCCCAGACCCTTAAGTATGATAGGGATGGAACTCTTCCATGCCATATTTTAAAGGGTGTCCTTTCCACCTTTTTGGTTGGGGCCATATTTAGAATACGGGTCGCGGAGAGCAAAGCGAAACCCTAAAATGATAGAGGCAATATGCTTCTAGCCATCATAGATCGGACCATATCTAATAAGGTTCGATTCCTACTCTCAGACACACCATTATGTTGTGGTGTTCCAGGTGGAGTGAGTTGTGAGACAATCCCACAACTCCTAAGATGATCTTGAAAAACATCACTTAGGTATTCACCTCCTCTATCGGTGCGGAGAACTTTAATCGACTTGTTGAGTTGATTTTCTACTTCATTCTTGAAGATTTTGAACGTTTCAAAAGCTTCATCTTTGTGTCTTAATAAGTACACATACCCATAGCGACTATAATCGTCGGTAAAGGTAATGAAGTATCTTTCACCATTCCTAGTCATTGGCTTAAAAGAACCACATACATCCGAATGTATGATTCCTAATAAATCTTTTGCCCTTTCGTTAGTTCCACTAAAGGGTGCCTTAGTTATTTTTCCTTGTAAACAAGATTCACATACATCAAATGAATCACATTCATTTGTTTTTAAAAGACCATTCTTTTGAAGTGTTTGTATACGTTTCTTGTTTATATGACCAAGACGACAATGCCAAAGATAGGTATCACTCAAATCCAATTTGAGTTTCTTGGTGTTAGTTTGGTACAATGAACTATTTAAAGTATTTTTATGAACCAATTCATAAATCCCATTGATGGGAATAGCTTTAAAATAGAACATATCATTTAAAGAAACATGAATATCATTTTCAACAAAAGATAATACATAATCATATTGTCTTAATTGGGATACAAACAAAATGTTCCTAGTCAAACTAGGAGCATACAAAACATTCTTCAAAATAACATCCAAGCCACTTGGAAGTTTTAGGATGTAGTCCCCACGAGCTTCAACTTGGACTTTGGTTCCATTTCCCATGAAGAGACTAACATCCCCTTGATTGAAGTCCCTACTTCTTTTGAACCCCTGCAACAAATTGCAAATATGAGTTCCACATCCGGTATCCAATACCCATGTGTTAGAAGATGTAACATTAAGATCAATATGAATCATGTATATTGTACCTGAGGTCTGCCCGGCATCCCTCTTTGCTTTCAACTCTTGGAGATGGACAGGAAAATTCCTTGCCTAATATCCAATCTCCCCACACTTGAAGCATGGGTCATTAGTAGCAACCTTTTGCTTTTTCTCTTGTGGTTTGGGCGGCACCCTTGCCACCCCTTTCCCTTTTCCCCATATGGGTCCCTTACCCTTGGCAACCTTTGCCTTGGGTGCGGGATAAAGCCTTTTCTTGTTCCCACCTTCATTGATGGTGAGAACGGGTAAAACCCTTTTACCCATGGCTGCCTCAGCCGTTTTAAGCATTGAGTGAAGCTCACCAATGTCTTGTCCCAAGCATTCATGTTGTAGTTCAACACGAATGTCTCGAACTTCTTGCTAAGGCCATTAAGGATCAAATCCGTGGCCAATTCCTTCGAGACGGGACAATTAAGCCTCTTGAGGAGGTCAATATGACTTTTCATCTTAAGTACATAAGATGAAACAGATTGGTTGTCGTCCATACGACATGCATGGAGTGTTCGAACCGTTTCGAAGCGCTCAACCCTTGCTTGTTGTTGGAACGTTTCCTTCAGCTGGGTTATCATGTCATAAGCTCCGTGATGTTCATACTCCTTTTGGAGATCCGGAGTCATGCTCGCTAGCATGAGACAAGACACTTGGACGGCGTCCTCAGTGTACTTCAGCCAATCGTTGTAGGCCTCCTCATTATCCTCAGTAGGTTGATCGGGGATAGGGTCGTCTAAAACATATGATCTTCTCTCTTGCTTGAGAAAGATTCTCAAGTTTCGATAACAATCAATGAAATTATTATGATTTAGACGTTCCTTTTGGAGGATCGCTCGTAATGATTGGGTGGACGCGGATGAGTTATCATGATTGTCATTATTGGTGGTCATCTACAAAATTTAACAAAGATCTATTTTAGTATTTTTGATATTGCTATTTTTAATAATTAATGCCTCTTAAGGTCATTTTTATATTAAAATCTAGAATCCAACATTACATTTAAATTGTGGTTAGGTGACCTTTATCCCACGATTTAAATTAATAAGGTGGTCAACCATTGACGGTTGCAACCATTTGCAACTTCTAGAGGTATGGGATCGACTTTAAACATCATATGTAAAGTCGGCATGTTAATCCCATCAACACCATTTGGAAACCATATTGTAGGTGATCCATTTAACATGGTTTACAAATCAAGTTATCCTACTTACACACACGTGTGAGTTTGCCAAAATGAGTGGTTAGGTGATCTTTATCCCACGAATATGACATTCTCACCTTAAGTCATAAGTTCCCTCAAAATGGTTAGGTGAACTTTATCCCATTAAGAGTTTCTAAATGACTCAAGTGTTGTGCAAAAGGACGGTGATAAACTTGTTTGTCAAATGTTTAGAGATTTCATAATTCTAGTTTAGAAAACTCTATGTACTTGTATTTGCATGCTTTAAATACAAGATACCCTATGGTCCTTTTAATAAAACCCATTTTATTAATCATTAATCTTTTTAATAACCTTTTATTTAACCATTTAATGATAAAGAACCATCAAATTTTCAGCTTGTTAAGTTGTTAATTAGTTTGCAATGCATATCCAAATATCATCCAAACAATCATAAAATATAAACATGAGTGCATAACCATAGCCATTAAGTTGACCCCACTTGTTTGTCATCACAAGTGTTGTCATAAGGTCTTTCTTAAGGGTTAATGATGATACATCATATGTGTCCATGGACTCCCACTTGAATCCATATCCAAATACTTCAAGGTCCATGTCTTTGATGTCCATCTTTGGGTCTTCATCTTGTGCATCTTTCTTTTACAAAATTATATCCTAATATATTTTTCTAATAAAAGAAATGCACCTAATCTATTTATTACATAACCAAATGAATAAATAATTACAACCCAAATAATAAACATAAATATTACAACTCAATTGAATGAATAAAACAACCATTCCAATCATCCAAATAACATAAGGCCAAAGGCTAGGTTGTGCACATTAATAACCAATGATCATATCATCCAAACATAACTAAGAATCCCCATTAAAACCCATGATTTTCAGCCAACATAAACTGAAAATTCAGGTTTCAAACATTGTCCAAACAATATACATATCATCATACATATCTTTCAAGGTTTAATCACAAGCATGTATGATATAACGTTGAAAGATTGGGGATTCAACATGCAAGAATATTTCAGCCCTTAAAGGGGTTATAAAATCTCATAAAACAAATTTTTAAAGGATACTAACAAGCATGCTATCCACATAACCGGCTGTAGATGCCATTGTTGGGTTTGTTTGACCATAAAACCAAAGTTTAACCTCTTAAACTCTCAGAAAATCACAGCGGAAATATATTTAGAAACATGATTATAAAACTGAAATTTCATGTTCTTATGGTGACATATATATGTTTAAAACAAACCCAAAATCAAAGGATCATAATATGTGAATAAACAAGCTATGAACATATGTTAAACTACATAAAATCACAGCTACATTGAGTTGGGAAAACTACCTTTTAGCAGCAGCAAAAACCGACACAAAAGGGAATGTTGGATGCTGAAAATTCGGCCAAGGCTCCAAGAGAAGGATCCCTCAAGCTTGTATACCCCAAGCTCTTTGCAAAACCACCTTCTTGTTAGGAAGAAACACCACAAAAACTCCAAAATCCTTTCTTCTTGCTGCTTGTTTTCGTAAAACAATGAGAGAGAGAGGAGAGAGTTTTTGCTAGTTTGCATATATTGAGATATGAGAGAATGTTAGGTGAACTAGACAAGTAGTGATGTGTGTTAGGTGAACTGGACAAGTAGTGATGTGTGTTAGGTGAATGTTTTTTAAAAAAAAGTTTCCCTCTTATTAAATTAACATACACATATATTATCTAGTCTTGTAACTAGTCTATGCAATTAACCATTTAATTGTATAAGTAGTATACTCTTATTATTATTTGGTGTTATACAACTAATTTAAATAACCCTTCAAATAATATTATTGAACAAAATATACTAATAAGTTGTTCTTTCTCATATGCAACTTATTTAGAAAACCCATTTCTAAATTGGTGTAAATATTTAATTGCATGATCATATCATCAATTAAATATTAATGTAAATATTAATGGGTGTTTGCTAAGCTTGTTATTGGGTATAACCCGACTTGGATCATAACGTACTAACCGCATCAATATTCTATGTGTCTTGGGCATATAGAATCCTACAGTTTATGCGCCGCCTGTTGCTTTTGACTGCTCATTTCTAGTGTTGCTTTGCTTTTTAAGGTGTGTTCCGTGTTTAGTGGTTGTATCACGATCTTTGGGCTGGTTTTTTTGGTCACGGAGGGTTAGTGAGGTATAATAGATAACAGGAGATATTACATTGCTCTGAGATCATGTTCGGGGAGGAGAGGTGCTTCTTCAGGGAGAAAGGGTTATAGACTGCGAGTGGCATCGTGGAATGTAGGCACCCTTACTGGTAAGTTATTAGAGTTAATTGATGTGCTGAAAAGACATACGGTTCTGATAGCGTGCCTTCAGACTATATGGCGGGGTGGGAGAGCAAAAGAGTGCAACGGTTATAAACTGTGGTATTCAGGGTCTGATGGTACAAAAAATGGAGTAGGTTTTCTAGTTGCTAAAGAACTTCAGGATAATGTAGTGGAGGTGAGAAGATACGATGATAGACTTATGCTGTTAAGAATAATAATAGGGGACGAGGTAGTGGCAATAGTTAGTGCGTATGCACCACAAGTTGGACTAGGGGAAACAGAAAGAAATACGTTCTGGGAGACTTTACATCACGTTATGAGGGACATACCTAGAGAAGAAAAAATATGTATAGGAGGTGATTTTAATGGGCATATCGGTAAGGGTAATGATCAATTCTCGTCAGATCATTGAGGATTTGGGTATGGTCTGAGGAATGACGGCGGAAGGGAGCTACTTGACTTTGCCTTAGCGCATGACCTAGGTATCATAAATTCGTTTTTTAAGAAAAGAGAATCGCATCTTATCACGTTTAGCAGCGGCGGGAGACACACGGAGATAGACTATCTGCTGATGAGGGGAGAAGACCGTAACTCGTGGAAGGACTGTAAGGCAATCCCGGGGGAGACAGTAGTGACTCAACATCATATGTCGGTGGCTGATCTACGCGTGAAGAGAGCAATTGTCCAACCAATTAAGAGAATTAGACCTACGATCAGATGGGGCCAGCTCAAAGACGAAAAGATTACCACCTTTAGAGATAAGGTCATACCAATGATTCAAACTGGGCCACAGAAAGACGCAAACCAAATGTGGGAAGATATGGCAACAACAGTTAGGCAAGCAGCTAAAGAAACTCTTGGACTTGCAACAAATAGGACTGTAGGCCATAAGGAATCCTGGTGGTGGAACGAAAATGTACATGAGAAGATAAGAATTAAACAACAAAGTTTTAGAGACCTTTTAAAATGTAATAATGACGAAGAACGAGCAGAGTTAAAACATAAATACAAGGAGGCTAAGCGAGAGGCGAAAAAGTCTGTGTCAGAGGCAAAGAACACAACGTATGAGAGAATATATAAGCGATTAGAGAGGAAAGAAGAAGAATATGACATGTTTAAGATTGCCAGGGCAAGAGAAAGTAGAAGACAGGACCTAAGCATGGTGAAGTTTATAAAAGCTGCGGATGGAAAGGTCTTGGTGAAGGAGAACGACATCAAGACGAGATGGAAGACTTAATTCGATAACCTTATCAACATAACAAACCCTAACCAACAATCTGCCATCGATAAAACAACCCAACCGAACCTACAAAACAAGTTTTATTGTAGAAGCATCACTGTTGATGAAGTTACGAGAGCGCTGAAGAAATTAGGAAGGGCTAAGGCGGTGGGGCCGGACAACATACCGATTGAAGCGTGGAAGTGCCTGCGAGACGATGACCTGAAATGGCTAACAGGCTTATTCAACACTATCTTCAAAACCGGGAGGATGCTTGAGCAATGGAGAAGCAGTGTCATAGTTCCCATATATAAGAAAAAAGGAGATGTACAATGTTGCGTAAATTACAGGGGAATAAAGCTATTGAGTCACACGATGAAACTATGGGAAAGAGTTATTGACACAAGAATTAGACGAGAAACTCAGATAGCGGTAAACCAATTTGGATTTATGCCAGGACGCTCTACAACAGAAGCCATTCACGTCATAAGGAGGATAATGGAGAAATATAGAGAAAAGAAAAGGGACCTACATATGGTTTTCATTGACCTAGAAAAAACATATAACAGTGTGCCGCGTCAACTCATTTGGGAAAGTCTAAGACTTAGAAGGGTACCAGAGAGGTATATCAAAATAATAATGGATATGTATAAAGGGGCAAAAACGTGTGTGCGAGCACCAGTCGGAGACACAGAATTTTTCCCGGTGGAAGTGAGACTACATCAAGGATCAGAATTGAGTCCATTTCTCTTCACAATAGTGTTGGATGAGATGACTAAGTCTATACAAGAGCCAATCCCGTGGTGCATGCTATTTGCGGATGATATTGTCTTAATATCAGAGTCTAAAACGTTACTTAACGAGAGGCTAGAACAATGGAGAGCAGCATTAGAGAGTAGAGGCTTAAGGATAAGTCGCTCGAAGACAGAATACATGCATTATAACTTTAGTGGGGAGGATAAAGAGAACACTCAAATCAGTATCCAGGGTATGACAGTACCTCAGACGTCTAGGTTCAAATACCTGAGCTCCTACGTACAGGAGGACGGAGAGATACACAGCAATGTAACTCACCGTGTGCAGTCAGGATGGTGCAAATGGAGAGCAGCATCAAGGATCCTGTGTGATAGGAGGTTCCAAACAAAACTAAAGGGAAAACTATACAGAGTGGCAGTACGCCCAGTGATGTTATACGGCACAGACTGTTGGGCCATAAAGAAATCGCAACAGAGATAAATAGAGGTCGTGGAAATGCGAATGCTGAGGTGGATGTGTGGTCACACAAGATTGGATAGAATAAGAAACGACGTGTTTCGACAGAGGCTAGAGGTGGCTTGTATCAAAGATAAAATACGAGAGGGAAGACTAAGATGGTTTGGGCACGTAAAGCGGAGGACGATGGTAGCACCCGTTAGGGTAGTAGAGAACATCAACGTAGAGGGTAGGAGGAGTAGAGGTAGACCTAGGTTGACTTGGGACGAGATAATTAGGCGAGATATGGTAGACTTGCACCTCTCTGAGCATATGATCGAGGATAGGAGTGAGTGGAGGCGTAGAATTAAAATTAAGGACTTTTAGCGGGATCTGTTGGTATGAAGGGTAGACGTAGATGTCACACCCCAACCTTGACGGCGGAATCGTAGAGATGTGAGCGTTAAAATTGTTCACAGCCACATAACGCTATATTTAAATGTAAATATTCAAACTATAAGTTTCAAAAGAAATTTCAAACATAAGTCTCAAATATGAAATAAGTTCAAACATAACATAACAAAACATAATTCTTTTATTCCATTAACTAGGTCCAAATCCTAGATTATTGCAACCTTCAAAAGATCACTTTAAACTTGGGCATGACCTGAAACATGATAAAAATAAATGGTCAACTAAAATAGTTGGTGAGTTTCTAAGGTTTTCATACATAATATGATAAGATTACAAGTAGCAATTCATGTCATAGGTTATAAGTTAGTAAGGTTATAGAACACATATCGTTACAACCAAACCTCGACTTGATTACAAGTATATAAGATTGGCTAAGTGTATTTGGTTCCCATGATGAACAAGCATATGTCATCAGGAGCCGGCAATACCTCGGCTTTAGCACCAAATAGGCTTGTCAGGCCCAAAGATCTAAGACGTCGCCAGGCTAGCAATAGTTAATGATTGTAAACAAACTATGTATCTCATATAAACACTTATAACACACAAATAACCATGACAAATAAAAGTATGAATTGCAAGTGCTTTACAAGTCTAAACGTTTACAAGTGCATTTTGTATAAGCAATCATGTTTCACCCCAAATTAGTGTGAAAAGATAAAAAGGGGCAAGGAAACTCACCAACTATTTTTGTTGACCTTTTATTTTTATCATGTTTCAGGTCATACCCAAGTTTAAAGTGATCTTTTGAAGCTTGCAATAATCTAGGATTTGGACCTAGTTAATAGAATAAAAGAATTATGTTTTGCAATAACTCTCACATCTCGACGTTTCCGCTGTCAAGGTTGGGGTGTGACAGTAGACCTGTTGCGTGACCTGTTTTCTTCAATCGGTCCTTTTTCACGTTTCTTGCTGCTTATTTGTTGTACACACCTTGTGAGCACTTATGTGATATTTACCCGTGTGTTGTTTGCCGCCTATTATGTTTGCTACGGTCTTTGATCTCGGTATTGAGTCGGGGGTCTTTTCGGAAGCGGTCTCTCTATCTCCCAAGATAGAGGAAAGACTCGCCACCATCTACCCCTCCCAGACCCTGCTCTTTAGTGGGATTTACTAGGTATGTTTGTTTGTTTGTTTGTTTGTTTTATTTTCTTTTTTACTAATAAAAGTTAATTTTAAAGTTAGTTTTTGTAAAATACCATTTTACCCTTACCCCTAAGGATGAAATATGTAGTTTTCACTAGTATTTTATTTTTTTTCTTTTTCTTTTTATTTTATTTACTTTATTTTTCTCTAATTTTTTATCTCTTTTCTAATCACTTTTCTTTTTATAAACTTTTTTCCGATCACTTTATCTTTAACCCTTAAAATGACGAAATGTGCTATTATTAATCTTTTATTTTTTTTCTTTATGTTTTTTTATTTTAATTTTCTTTACTTTTATTTATTTTCAGACACTTTTGTTTAAAAAAAGCATCATAAATATTAGTAATAATTTAGTTATATATTTTTTATAAAATGTAATTTTATTATAGATTTTTATTTTTTATAAATTTATTTTCATTTGCTCACTTTTTTCATTACCTTTGTAATAAAAGTATAAAACTAATATAAATTAGACAACTCGATTATTATACAAGATTTTATAGTCATTTCAAATTATTTGGTTTATGGTTTATATTCGAAACCGGTTGGAGAAAGTAATATTTTGATTTATGATATGAAATTTAATTTTTTGTATATAATCAAATGGTTTGTTTTTAAATATAAATATATTGTGATAGCTCATAAATTTAATTTAAAATAAAATATATTAAAAGGTTTCTAAACAACTACGCAAAGTTTTTAAATAAACAAATCATTTAAATTTTTTTAATTAAATGCACTTTTATTCAGGATTTTATTTAAACTATTAATAATAATTTTTTATCAATGAAAGTCAGAACCAAACCACTTAAAATCAAAACAAATCCGAACCAAACAATTACTAAGGGTTATGTTTTTGTTTGGTTTTACTATTAAGATTATTGAACCTTTTACAGTAAAAACACTTAAATACATGTATTAATCAAAGTTTAATTATACATATAACTCAACTTAGAATAATTAGAACCAAGTAAAACATAAAAAGTCACATACCAAAATCATAAGGTTTATAATAGATCTCTAATATAAATCGTACGTCAAACTTTTTAACATTGTTGGAAATTCTTATAACAAAAAGGTAATCAAAAAGCGACGGTGAAACAAAATCGATTACTAGTTTGTATTTTATAACATAAAAATAGATTTTTTGACAACTCTTCAATTTGTTCTTGTACGATTAAAAACGTGGATAATTAATTTATTTAAAAAAATAATATAATAAGTTAAAAACCTATAGAAATTAGTATATTTATAAAAAAGATTAAAATAATTAAATAATAATATCAGATAAGTTTATAAAATAAAAAGTGATTAAAAAAAATAAAGTAAATAAAATACAAACAAAATGAGTAAAGTAAAAGATTAATGAACATTGTAGATTTCATCCTTTAAGTGATAAGGGCAAAATGGTCCTTTAATACAAAACTAATTAACACAAAAAGTTAACGTTAGTTAGTAGAAATGGCATAAAGTGTAGTAATTTTTCAAATAAAGGACGTTCAGTTTACTAATCTAAATTTAAGGACAATATCTATAATTTTAAAAAAACCAATGGCCAGCTAGTACAGTAATTAATTATCAGATCCAATAAACAAAATTTATGATTTTCAGGGATATATTTATGTGTCGTATTCTAAGTTGGGAAATAATACAAGACAACAACATTGGGTTGTCTTTAGAAGCCAAGACGACAGGTGGATGTTTGTCATGGACGTCCGGGCATTGGGCGGGTATTTTTGTGGTGCATTTTATATCGTTGTGTTTTTGTGGGTGGATGCTAGGAGTGTAAACGAGTCAACCTAGTTCATGAGCTATTTGAGTTCAGGCTGGCTTTGAGTTGAGCTTAATCGAGCTCGAGCCCAAACTCCATTACATGAACTCAGGCTCGACTTGAAGCGTTTACACCCTAACGGATGCCATGGAAGGAAATGTGTCTCCTTCGGTTTTTTTTTCTTTTCTTGTCATTTCAATTTACATATCTTATTTGCAAGATCAAATTTGTTTTTAAGAATTTGTAAGCTTAAAAAATGGGTAACTTTTACAAGCTTCATAAAGTTCATATATACACACACACACTATACCGAGAACGATAGAGTTTAAATTAAATAATATGGTTATACTAGTGAATATAAAAGGTGGATACGTTTAAAACGGAGAACTTTCGATTTTAAGATGCTTTGTGATGGATAGATTACTTAAGAAAAAAGTATAGATGTCGTTAACATGTCAAATGATTGGATACGTTTTTAGATCGCTTTATTGTCTACACATAAAGTTCGAATAGATATAGACGAGGCTTAGTTTGGTTTAGGTTTGAAGAAGGCATGAATCATGGAGTTGAGAGATGGGTTAGAACAACTTTTTGTTTTCTTGTCTTGATGTTCATTGACAACTTCAGTCATGTACAAACTTTTAAAAGCGTGGGATCTAGTTTTATATGGATTAATATTATTATAGTTGTTATAGTATTGTTAGTTAAAGGATTAAACATAATAAATAAGTTAATGGAATAAAAATATTGATCTATCATGAGTACGTAGTTAGATGTGTGTGTATGAAGATTTTTTACCTGACCTTAAATATCGCGAGATTTCATAGAGACTATCTAAAGAAGTTGATTGAATTGGTAAAAACCACCAACTTTTCCTTAGATGACGGTTAAGTGATGACATACTTAAAATACCAAAGTTAAGAACGAAAGTATTAAAAAGAAGATAATCATAGCATGTAGTTATCAATAATTAACAAAGATCAAGGGAGCATACATTTTATTGGGAAGTGGTGTAACTCAAACCAAAGAATTATTTGTTATAATCCTACAAGGTATATGATGTAATACTTTTATTCTAGAAAATCTAGGCGTTAGTTGTTAAAAAAAATTAACAAAAAGGTACCTGTTAATCTTGACAAGCAACTTTTCCTACATTTTTTGCATTAAAAATAACACATATAGAATATTTTTTTATATTTACTAATATTTTGTCAATGATGTGAGCACCTACTAACCTTATTTTCAGTATGTAAGACAGAATAACATGAATTAAATATGTACGTCGTTTTTTGACTCTAAGAAAACAATGATGTAATATATATCATAATCCTAACATAATAGAGTCAATGTTACAAACCTCCAAAAAACTCTATGCCAAAATCAATGCCTTAAAAGAGGTTCAAACTACCCTACAAATAATATATATACATGTGTGTCGAATCAATTTTCTGATAATTTCTAAATTAACCGAAAAGAGTCGATCAAATAAACAGTCATCATTATTACATTTTATCTAATTCATCCTTATTTAATAAAAATAACTGTTAAGTATGTTAATCTGTTTTCGAAAAGTATACCATATAAACGAATATTTTATTCTTATAATTCGATGATACTAGTATAATATAATTAAATGACTTTTTTTTTGAAAAAAAATTACTCATAACTTTGTAAATTGTACGCAATAAAATAAGTTAGAGGTGTTTAAAATAACGGTCATACTATTATTATATGGTTACACCATGTCTTCGTAAGCTTCGTACTATTTTCTAGCGATATTCAAAATTCTAAAATTCAAATCATATTTGAAACTGCAAAAACTCAATCCAAAATATTATTTGGCTTGGTTCCTTAACCGTTTCCAAATTCCTTATTCGTTTTCGGATTTGATATCGATATACAAAATCTTTCTTATTGATATCCAAATCGAATTCATCTAATTCAGCTGAATAAATCCGTTTATTATGTCAATTCAGATATACAAAATAATGGTTATTCGTTTTGTTCGGATACGATATTTCTTATTCGGATAAGTTTAAATATTGAGGATTGTAGAGTGACGAAGTAGCTATGGAGGAATGTTGAATGCATTTTGGATAGGGTCCTAAAAATTATAACTTTAAATAAACTGATTAGAATAAAATCGTTACCTATAGTACTATTTCCGGTATATGGAAAAACACCCTACAGTATTAAGAAACTTTCTTTAAAAAAGCTAAATAATTAATAGACATGTTTTTTCTTATATTTAATAAAGAGTAGTTTGCAATTTGCATGGGTTTATATACATAACACTAGTAACCTACTCTTGTAATTACTCGCACAGTTGCACCTAATAAGTTATATACAAAATTTGTCAATATAAAACAATAATAATTTTGGCAAATTAAGTACAACTAGGGTTGTTCCTACACGCGCTTTGTGCGAGGGATTTCAACGCGGATTCAAGCTAACAAACAGTAACACTCTACCGAATAACTCGCATGTTAATACACATAAACAGTGTGTAGCAAAATCTAACACAAAGCTCATATGCTTAATATATATGTTACGGATGATTAACGAAAAAAATATGTTACCACTTGAAGCAATAACTAACACGTGGATTAACAAAAAAAATATTTTACCACCTGAAGCAATAACTAACACATGAATACTTAAGATATTTACAAAACATACCGTACATTCTACGATTACTAAGTTTTTTTATTTTCATTCTCTTTCTCAAGCCTGATTGTCGGGAACTTTTTGTATACTCCTCCACGTCATGGCATAGCTTGGGAGTTCTAATAGTATGGCATTCTTGTCCCTTGTTCAAGAAAACAACACCACTAATCATGAATATGGAGATATGAATATGAATACAACATGCTGGAATTAGATTAAAGAAATATGTATCTAAACAAATATGTAACCAATTTTACCGTAAGGTCAAAGAAATATGTAGCTTTAATAACATGATACTTTTGAATTCTAAAATTAGATTGGGAAATTAATTAATCACAAATAACCATTGTGCCGTACCTCAAAAACCACAAAAGACAAACAGTGTTATGGCTAGGATCTTTTATTAGCTATTCAAATAACTGAAAAATGCAGTTGCGCGTGCTCATAAGCAAACGTCTAACCTTTGGCTGACCGTGTGCCATAGGTTGTGGCTAAGGATGTTGCCGGAAACCAACGTCTAACGTTAGCACCTGCTTTCAGTTTGATAACTGGACCATCATAGAACCCAGAAATCATGAAGTTAAACCCATTTAAAAACTTGAAGATCAAACATTACAAACACTTGACCTTAAATACTAACCGTAGCAGTACAAAATATATTTATACATTTAGCGATTTCTTGCCCTTTAAATCAAACAAAAGGTTGCTTTAGATGCATTGTAAAGGGATAGTTTTAACTTGCATATATCATCATCAAACTTAAAACTACAAAATTCAAACGTTAAATACAATCATACTCATCTAAGTCCTACTTTTCTGTTTTGTGCTTTGTATGGTATTAGTAAATAAAGTTAGAGTTAATAGTTTGACCTGTAGTGTCCTCGCCTACTCCTGAATTGCTGATGGACCGACAACTACTTCAAATGCTGCAACTCTTATGTGTTTTCATCAAAAGTTTTTTGGCCTTCATGCTGAATCGTTGCAATCCACTTCAGTTTGAACAACAAAAACATGCCACTCAGAAGATATTACAAAGGAATAAACCTAATACAAAACTAAAACATATGTTGAAGAAAATACCCAAAAAGTATGCACAAAATGTAGGCGGAAATCATTCACTCTAAAAAAGAGAACAAAATAGACATACCCAAGCCCACCTGGAAGAGGACAACCAATATTTAACGTACTCCTATCCAGCTGCAAATAATAGACATAATATCAGTAACATGAATGTTTTTAGATTAACAGCCAGATAAATATTGGATGAAAAGAAAGCCGATAAAAAAATAGGGGAAAAAACCAAATATCTAAGAAACCCAAATAAACATATAGAAAAACTAATAGGGCATACAAATTACAAATGCAACCTCTACATTGACATTGATATAACCTCGACTATAAAGTAGTTGATTTGATTTAAGTTGGCGTGATATTTTATGGCAAACGTACAAATTTATAAACCCCCATTGTAAAGGATGTATCTTCCAGAATTAACACCAAATATACACTTTCTATCATATCAATCCTCGAGCACCACAGCATTAGTAAATTCAGTCATGGTTTGCAAGGATTAAACATAACTGATATGAATCGTTATCATATTAGGCTTTTATTCATTTTCGCATGCCAATTTATATAAACTACCTTCAAGTCAAATTACCAATTATAACCAAATGTGAACTGTTTGTCACATCCTGTGTTTAAGTTTAAATGAACCTCCATCCTCTTAATTTTCACAAAATTAATTACGGAAATATTTCTAAAATAAACAAACCAAAAATTCAATCCTCGATATATATCTTAGTTTATGACACGCCAATTGTGTATACGGCCATACATCAAATTAAAATTCACAAACAATGAGAGATGATAGAGGAGAGGCAAAGGTACCTGATATATTGATCTTCTTCTAAGTTCTTCTACTCTAATTATGTAGACCTACAAATAAGAAACAATGAAAAGTTCACTGAGGGTAATATTAAAATCAACAGGGAGCATATTTAAAACAAAAAATGGTGATTTGGTAGTCATTCAACCAAGCCGAAACATGAGAAGCTCAGCAGGTAAATTTTGAAAACATAATTAGACACTGAAGTGATGTATATATATAAACTAAATAGAATTGTAGCCAATGGAATTGATTTAGGCAGGTAGAATCCTAACCCAACCTACAAAAGATAAGCCAATGCAGAAGAAAAAAACATAAAGAACAAAGCGTATAACTCAAAATTCCCATTGGAAATGCCTTCGCTGTTGATGTTCAAATATACCAGAGCAACAGCAGGTACACTACATCCTAATAACAACTACCACTGCAGGGTAATAACCAAATCAACAGGGAACATATTTAATACCAAGAATGGCGATTTGATAGTAGTTCAACCAAATTGAAACATTAGAACCTCAATAGATAAATTTACAATACATTTAAATACTTTGATAAACTCTAGATTATATTTATATAATTCAACATGTTCAATTTTTTAATAATTGGGTAAGCTTTGAAGCTGTAGTTAATTTAATCAATGGTGATGCCTAGAGATTTTTTTTCTTTTGGTTCCTACGCTTTTGTGTTGGAATATCTACTAACTCAATTTATTGAATTTCATGGTACGTGAGAAGGGTTAGTTTAAAAACTTCGCAGATTCGGGTGGGGACATTAATATACTTAATTTTTCATTGAACACATTTGTTCTCCAAATTCATTCACCTATATTAATTTTAGAAAACTATCGAGTCACTTGACCCACAAAAGCAGGAAAATTTCAACCCAAGCAGAATTGATCTAACCAAATAGAACCCTAAAACAACCTACAAAAGATACGCCAAGGCAGAACAATGTCGACCCAAAAGCAAATAAAAAAAAACTCAATAGACCCAAAATTAGCATAAATCTGCCTGCCATAGGCAATCGCGGAACAACGGAACGCAAATGCGAATTAGAAATGTAAACAAAACGTATAAAACCCAAACTCCCCATCGGGAATGCCTTAGTCGTTGATGTTGAAGGGCACCAAAGCAACAGCAGAAAAATGCAGGAACGAAACACAACCGTACATAACGCACGCCAAAAACCTTGACAAGAGAGGCGCTGTGAAATACCTAAAACACCCCTAGATCACTATTCATACTATTCATCCCATTGCTTCTTTCATAATAGAAGAATTTGTCAACATTAAAAATATGTAATGAAATATTTAGATTAATTATTACTATGTTCTAGAAAGATCTTTTGTATGTGTTCACGTCGACGGTGAACAAAAGGTTTTGTAGACTAGCGGCATACTGAAATAAAAACATGTTTAAATATTAGAAAGGACAAGGAGAATATAATTCATATATTATTAATAACAAAAACTATAATAAATCTTTACTAAGTAACATATATTATTAGGACAATTTAACGTATCCTCTCTAAAATTACAAAATATAAGATATTCTCAAATTATGTTTTAAGATCATACTTTTTTTTTTTAAGATCATACTACTGTTATGTTTTAACAACTTATGTTATCTAAAATATGATATGTTACATGTTTAAAGAAGATATATAAAATTTCTCATATATTATCTGTAACAAAATAGAGAGGTGAGTTTTGATGACGTTTTAGATTAGTTAGTTTAGTTTTTTATACTTAACCATAAGCGACCCAAAAACTCGTAAAATGGATATTGAAGGACAGGGGTTCGAACCTTAATTGGACAGGGACCCTAGCACCTAATTTTGATTACAATGGATATTGATATGGTTTCTATCAATAAGCTAAAGTTTTTGGTTATGTTGTTTAAAATAATTAGCATGATGCATGACACATTACATTCTTTTGATTACTTGATTCGAGTTGAATGTTTGGCCATTTTATTATAAAATTTTATCATGAGCATATGAATTCTATGATATCTTATGTGGCTCGACCTGGATATTTTGTAAGTTGAATCGATAGACATCCAAACACCAATATTTAGTGAACCCTATAAAAAAGAAAATACTACAGTTCTTGGGTCTGTGACTCGTTTTAAATTCGACGGTAGGTTTCAACTTGTTGCATTTCTAATGCCTTGGAAAGGTGCACAAATCGGTATCTGGTCCAATTCGGGCTTGTTCAAAGATAGTCAAAAATTGAGTTTTTGTCCAGACCAGTTCGAACTGAAACAGGAGAAAGGATTGGGTTTGACTGGTTTAAAACCAAATATTAGTCGATTCGGTTCGGGTTTGACCGGTTTTAAAGCATAGGTTTTCGCCTTCCTTTGAGTCCGGCTTGAATGAGGCCAAGAACCGAATAATCTTGTGGTTGGCTAGCCCAACAACTGGAATGTAAGCCTTTAGTTGCTTGGTCTTCATATATGAGACAATGGGTCTTGAAGCCTTTTGGTGTGTGCATGTTCCTATCTTTTTGTGTGTGTGTGTGGGAGGACACATAAATTTGGGATGGTGTTTGTCTTATAAACTTTTTACAATATTAACTTGTACATTTATTAGATATCTACATTGTGTTATGAAATCTACAAACGATTCACGAAAAAAACATATACCTTGGTGCATCAAGAAATAAAATCGCCCCTTTGATGGTGGTAACACCAGTTCAATCCCGAGCCGCACTTAATTTTGTAAACACTCTTGTTTTCTTCTCTAAAACTAATCCATGACATGTTAACATCAATACGAGTCACCACTATTTTTAGTAATATATGACTAGTAAGAAGCATATATGTAATGTTTTTAGAATTAGATCAAACAACAAAGACGTCGCATTACCGATCTACTTGTCATACCATTTAGCATTAACGGTTGTACCTTTTATCATAATGATAAATATACACACCCCAATGCCACTTTTACATCAATAATATCTTGAAGCCAAGAAGTAGGTTGTTTAACGTGTAAGCGGATCCAAGCCAACTTCAGTCAGTTTAAAGTTAAAACGAGTCGGTTCTACTCGTTTACTCTTAATGAGCAGAAGTTTAAATTCAAGCTCGGCTCGTTAAAAGATAGCCAACGTTTATTTCTTCAAATTTATAAATATAAAATTTATAAAAATGTATAATATGAGCCAAACGATCGAGCCACTGAGCTTAAATTGATGTGATACTTGAGTTTAGAAAGATTATGATTGAGCTGGTAGTTGGTTATAACTTATAAACATTAGAATTAAATCAAACAAAGCAACCGATACCTTGCTAGAGCTTGGCTCGTTTACTACGTAACCTCGGGGGTTTAATAACATTTTAACTTTTTAAGGGTTTACGATCTTTGATAATATTGCTTTGATGCATGTTTGGGAGTGTTTTTTTAAAACAACTTATGACTTTTGAGGAGTAGTTTTTGTCTTTTTATCCCTCTAAAAATCGTAAGTTGTTTTAAAAAAGCAATCCCAAACATCCTGAGGCTGAAAAACAATCAAATATGGCTACCTTTTCTCGCATCTTCCGCACCTTCTCCACCACCGTCGTCAAACCTCCGGCGAAATCCATCTACGACGACCTCTACAAAGAACGCAATCTCAAAACGGTGGTTGAGAAATTCAAGAAGCTGTCGGAATCCCATTTGTTCCGCAAACAAGCCACCTTCTACGGCCACACCGTCCGCCGTCTCGCCGCCGCCAAGAAATACAAATGGGTCGAGGAGATCCTCGAGGATCAGAAGCAGTATCACGAGATTTCCAAAGAGGGGTTTGTTGTTCGATTGATTTCTTTGTATGGCAAATCTGGCATGTTTGATCACGCATACAAGGTGTTCGACGAAATGCCTGAGAGAAACTGCCCGCAAACTGTCAAGTCTTTTAACGCACTTCTTGGTGCGTGTGTTAATGCCAAGAGGTTTGATAAGGTTGAAGAGTTTTTCAGAGGGTTGCCTGAGAAGATATCAGTGAAACCGGATGTTGTGTCGTATAACACCGCGATCAAGGCTTTTTGTGAGATGGGTTCGTTCGAATTGGCTGCTTCGATGTTTGATGAGATTGAAAAGAATGGGTTGGAGCCGGATTTGATTAGTTTTAATACTTTGCTCATTGGGTTTTATGGCAATGGTAGGTTTCTTGATGGGGAGAAGTTTTGGGATAAGATGATGAGCACTAGCATTTCACCTGATATCAGAAGTTACAACGCGAGGATGGTTGGATTAGTGTCCGAGAAGAAGGTAGCCGAAGCTGTTGAATTATTCGGCGAACTGGGGTCTAAAACCCTCAAGCCTGATGAGTTTAGCTACAATGCGATAATCAATGGTTTCTGCAACAATGGTGATTTGGAAGAAGCAAAGAGGTGGTACACTAAGTTGATGCAAAGTGATTCTGCTCCTAATAGAGCAACATTTGCAACTCTGATACGGTTCGCGTGCAAAATGTCTGATCTTGATTGGGCTGCTGAGCTTTTCAAGCAGACCTTTGAACAAAAGTGTCTTGTGGATTCAAATGTTATGCAACTTGTGATCGATGGATTGGTTAAGGACTCGAAAAGTGAAGAAGCTAAGAAGCTTGTCGGGATTGGAAACTCGAGTAAGTTTCGGCGCTACAATTTGATCATGCCTGCAGATGAGTAATTTGTGAACTTTCATTATGTTCTTGATTTGTATCAGATGTTTTCACATTTGGTGAAAGAAGTTTTAGAAATGCTAGTGCTTTACTTTTTAGTTGAGTTTATCATTTGTGTTTTGTCATTTATGTTTGTATAGTTGTAAATCTTTTTAGATGATGTGAGAATATAAAGAATTAAATAGTGAGTAATTAAGAAAAGATAACATACCTAAAAAATTCTCAGGATCTAGAAAGACAGATAAATGTAGACCTTACACATCTATAACTTGAGATAAAAGGGTTAAGCCTAGCAAAATGGGCGGGTCAGGACGGGTTCGGGTCAACATGGTTCGGGTCAAATGGGTTCGGATCAAATGGGTTAGGATGGGTTAGGATGGGTTCGGATTGTGTTGAAAATGATTAATCTTTTGAATTAGTCAAGCGGATTTATGTTTCGATAAGATTAGCAATCAGACAATATCAAGGATTCAAAAAGTACCATTGCAACATAATTATGTATGATCTCACACATTTTTTTTAACAAAAAAGGAAATGCTCATGAAAAAAGAATCAAAGTGTGAATAGGTTTGTTAGTACGAGTGAAATAGAAATCCAAACTGAAATAAAGAAGGAACACAACATATGATCAGAAGCATTGAAATTGGAAGCTGGAGGATGATGAAGCTTTGAGTAAATGAATAAGATGACAGTGATCGGCACCGGCTACTAAATCGATTAGTCTGTCAATCGTATGCTTACCTTAAAACCCAATAATCCAACTATTGCATAAGTATTTACGGAGAAGGTGATACAAACCCAGATGAGGAACAATTCAATTTCAAAGTGCTTCAAGACTCTTGTATAAAGTGATGATATGTAGATGTGATTCGATCTCTTTGTAGCTTTGAAGTCTTTAACTTCATTGTTTTCTTCTTCGTGATTGCGTAGATACCGACATTTGTTGATGGAGAATTGTGTGTTCTTCAAAGTCGATAAATCCTTGCATGGAATCCATGTTGAAGTAAATTAACGATGATGAATGCCTGAAGAGGGTAACTTCGAAAACCAGATGTCAAAACCCACGTGTTCCTTTTTTTCCACTCCAAACCCATTCTAACCCATCCACTCTTTTTTCCTAACCCATTCTGTACCCGTCTTGTATTTTCTGTTTTTTTTTGCCCATTTAAACCTATTAAAAACTATAGACGACCCAAATTCACCCATAGCCTTTAACTAAAAGTCCAAGTAAACCTAAAATATAGTTTATGGGTCAGAATTGTCACCTTTTATAGGCTGCTCTGAAAAATACTAGAGTTTCTAATTGTTATAAAATATCATAGGAGAAGAGGGAATGCAACTATGAAGATGCAACAACGTTGTAAAAATCGCTAAGCGCTAGTCGGATGGTGGGGTACCGACTAGTGATTAATCAAGATTAGTCGGGATTAATCAAGATTAGCCGGGATTAATCAAGATTAATCATTTGGAATTTTTTTATATAATTTTCAATTTTACATATATATACACATTTATATATATACATACACATTTGTATATGTAATTTTATAAAAATGTTTAGTTTTGTATACATATAAACAAACCCGACCGGAATTTACAAAATTTTCTCTAGAATTTCAAGAGTCGCTGGAAGTCGCCTGGCCGGAAAGTCGCTGGAGTCCGGCCGGAAAAACGCGCCGGAATTTCCGATTTTTGGCCGATTAGGTCCGCCTAAGGCCGCCTAGGGCCGAATTTGACCACCGTTGACCGCCTAGCAATTAATTGGCCGATTAGTTAAAAATTTCTAGGTGGACGGCCGACTAGCGACTAGTCTCCGATTAATCGACCGCCTACCGATTTTTGCAACACCTCCTCCGACCCTACGCCTCTAAATCACCCCACCGTGCCACCCCACTTGCCGAGCCACACCACATCTAATGGTAATATTTGATCGTTACCCCACCAACGGTCACCACCCTCTCCTCCCCTCCTTCGTCGTCGTTGCCGCTTCCGCCGTTGTTAGGGTTGTACCTAGGTGAGATTGAGGTTGAGGTTTCAAGAGATGGTTTTGTGGTTGATGGTGGTGGCCAACGGTGGTCAGGATAGTGGTGGTATTGTATTTAATTTATTTGTTTTAAAAAATATTTTATAGTGTGGTGTGATGTAATGTGGTGTGGTTCAGTTTGACGGGACATTATATGAATGATGGGTATATGGTATAGTGTGTAGTGTGATGAGAGTGACATGGGCATCTCCATCACCATAAGAAGCCTAAGAAGGTGAATCAAAAAACCATCTCAAGAATCAACCATTCAGATCATGTCAAATTCAGACTCGATCACAACCACATAGCTAACATTCTACTCTATTAATTTGTCACAAAAGATTCATTACCTCTTACAATTCATTATTGAAAACCTTATAACATTACCAATATACAGAACAATGGCGTTAGTGACAAAACAAATGGCCAGAAGAGTCTAACAAAGTGTCACTAAAAAAACGATGTTCAGTGACAAACCAAACGGCCAGAAAAGTCTAACAAAGGACATCTTTTTTTCATCTTCTTTTTTTTTCTTTTATATCTGTTAGATTTGTTTGAGTTCGCGGTTTCATCTGTTTGACTTTTCAATTAAATCTGTTCCAGTAAACCTAGGCTAAATTTGTTCATCTGGCTTTAAGAAAGTTTCAAAAACAACAGAAAGATGTATAATACATAATCAAACGACTCAAAAGACTCTAGAAGAATGAAAACTTAAAATTAATAGCTTGAAAACTAGTGTTTTCTGTAGCTGCATGATCAAAGAGTGGATCTTTGAGCGTCAAGATCCAAGTTATCAAGCATTTTAAGCTCGGGTTTGGTCCAAACCAGACCTAGACCAGGCCATCTCCAACAAGCAATTAGCATGGAACACATTTTCAACATTTACGACTTACTACGCTTTGCGTAATAGAATTGTACCTACTGCATTGAGTTTTGTACCACGATAACCCCAGGCATTGGTAACTGCTAGTCATGAAGTTCAAGAAAGCCATGTGAAGTTTCAAACCATCATTACCTGTCAATTGAAGGAGTTGTGTGCATCAATCATGGCATGGTTGCAGTTTCCTGTTACATTTGTGCCACTGCAATTGATAAAGAAGTTGAACCCACATGTAACGGTGGACCAGCCTGCACCGTCAGCACCTGCTTGAAACAAAACCGTAACCTAATACAGATACTTCGGTTTTCTATCTCTACTTTTTTCTTTTTGTGCTTTTATCAAGCAAATGCATAACTTGTTCAGAACCTTACATATGATTCTGGGGTCTTGGATGCAATTTCATATTTTCAAAGGAATTCACTTGTATGCTAGCAATGATTGGATGTAGGCAAAATATTCAACCACATACTTGATTTCGTAGTTGTCGATAGCGAATAGCCGTCAATAGCGACAAGCTATCTATATGCTACGTAGCGAATAGCGGTAAAAAGCGACCGCTATTTCATCTTAGCGATACACTAGTGTAAACAAAAACTAAATATTCACACCACCAAAATAGCTAAAATAGCACTAAATCCCGCTTCTCTAAGTAAAATAAACATTCACTGTTTATATTTATTAAAAAATAAAATACAATCGTAAACAATATGTTTAAAATAGATAAATAATAAAAAAGTCGTTATTGAAACACTACAACCAAACAAATGACCTATACACTACATATCTCGCTATAGCGAGCGCTATTATCGCTATAGACAACTATGCTTGATTTCACATTTCTTGAAACTATTATTGTGCAACAGTTATAAATCCTAAAACCAAGAAAGTCCTAGATCGAAGTAGATGTTTATTGCAATTTAGGCAACTTTGTAGATTTTATGCATTATTAACATTTCTAAAGTAATGTGATTTGATTTGACAACTTAAACCTAAACAACTGATCTCAATATATGACATTCAGTTCTAGTTTCTAAGTTGAGACATATTACCATACACCAATTTGAAAGACACCAATTTGAAAGGCCACCACACGTTATTCAATTACATTGACTTAGGTTTACTTAACTTGTATGAACTCGTTTGGCATCATTTAAGGGTCGTTTAACGTTTGACTTATCTTTTGAGACCTCATCTGACATCAAATCAAGGGTGGTTTTAAAGTTAACTAACTGTAACTTATTCAATGAACTTTATGTAAGTGCTCATTGATCCAAGGGTGTTTGACATCTGACTACTTGTACATGTTTTACTAATCCCTAAACCTATACAGTATACACCATTTCACCAACAAATATAACTTTCCATGCAAGTATCATGGTTTAATCACAAACCTTACTGCTCACACAAATATCTATTTACTCGTGAATTGAACCAATAAACCTTATAACGTATTTTCCATTCGCATTCTAAAGTCATGCAAACAAGTAACGAAATGAGCATGAGATGACTCTCCACATAGCTCAATAATAAATATATATTCAAACTTCATCAAATTTTCTAAAAACAAGCCTGTAAGTGAGAACCAACTTAACGAGCCTACATTAAGGAAAAGAAACAATTAACATCCTAACTAATCAGGTAAAAAAAGATCAATAAATGAAAGTAAAGAGAAAGAAAGCACAATGAAGCAATGATAACACCATTTGTGATTTCATTTAACCTTTTTTCCATTTACGAAAGCATTAAACTGAAACTATATTCATCTCACCAAATTCTATTTTGTGTGTAACATCAGGGTCCCAAATGTCACACATTAAAGTTCAGGTAAGGGAAAAGAAATTGGGATAACTATTGCAACATCAAGAGTTAAAGCCTACATAACATCAATGACCAAAAAACATAGCCTTTAACTATACTCAAACCAATAAACCCTTTCCTGGTTCGTTCTTTTGCCTTTAGTGCCGCTATACAGAAGCACCTTGTGATAGTTATTTAAATAACTATAGCAGATTTTTAAAAAAAAACGCATAGAAGGTATCAAAGTCACGATCTTGTATATGGAAAATCACTAAGCTCTACTACCAAATAAGCAAAACTACAATACAAGCTCAATTGATTCGTTCCCTTGAAGATACACATTCATTGACAAAACATATACGATAGCGTTAATAATTCACTTTACCAAACTAGGTCATAACATACCAAACAAACATATCCCACATAAAAGCTAACATTTTTGCACTTGCATAACTCCTAAACACAACAATCCATAATCAGAATGTACCTTATTTGGCACCAGATTTTGCTATAGCATTCAACACAATCTCTGCTTGTTCTTTCAAAACATCCATCTTCTTCAAGAAATGCTCAAGTTCCTGCACCTTAAGATTCTTCCACTTCTCCTCCATCTCAGCCTTCTCCGGCCCTGATACCAACTCTAATCCCTTACTTATAATCACCTCATCCGTAATCGGCAACCCCATTGAACCAAGATGGTCCAACCCACGAACGGAACGCAGGGGCTGCACCACTATCGGCTCAACCTCATTTGCGTTCACCTCAGCCCCTGAAATCCCATTGCCAGCACCCACCGCCTTATAATTCTTGTTCGTCTTTGGTGTCACATTGACTTTAACCTTTAGTTTCTTGGAGCTAGCACTCATAACTACATTTTTATTACTATCATTACCCCAAAGATTTTTCGACAAATCATACATTTTCTTCTCATGGGGGTTCGAAAAGGACCTAACTTTCCCTTTGCTTTCAACTCTAGCTGCATTATTCTCAAACTTCTTCTTCAACCTTCTAGCCTTAGTCAACACTTGTCTGTCATTAACATCAACATGAAGTGATTTCTTCACAAACTCATGAAAATCATTGACATCTGCGAGAGGATCTTTACCCTTCTCCTCAACATAATCAATCATACCTTGAATCAACTCAATTTCGTTATCTTCACTCCACAGCCTCTGAAAAAGCTGCTTCTTTTCCCCACAATTATCCGCATCCGGTGCCGCCACCGCCACCACCGTCTTCTTCTTAACCCTTTTCACATCTCCACCGTCTTCCTCCTCCGCAGCTCGTTTTCCAGTGGATTGCTTAAGAACAGGGGGTTTGGATCTAGCCTTGTGGGCATCATCCATGGGCTTTGAGGCTAAGGGTTTGACAGTCGGATCGGGTAATTGAGGGTTCTCCGGCATCTTGTCGGTGTCGGAATCGGACTGTGAGCCCGATTCATCGGAAGATTCCGATGTGGGTAGCGTTTTCTTGGACGACGGTGGAGGTGTTGATGTCTTATCGGGATCGGATTCCGATAGGGACTCCTCCGATGAAGCTTCTTCTTCTCCGGAAGATGAATTGGTGGGTTCGTTCTCCGATCCGGCCATTGTAGGTGAGAAATCTAGGGTTTCTGTAATGGAGAAATGAATATCAGTCGGGGAGGGGGTATCAGCCTATCTGGTGAGGAGGTGTCAAAGGTCAACGATAGATTGACCGGAGGTGTCAAAACTATAAGGAGCTCAAGTCATGATGAAGGTTTCTCTCTTTGATATTGCTATGTTTTCGAGTCTTTATCGAACAGATATTGTCGATTAAACGAGGGAATGTCTCCTTTGTAGTTTTGACATATGGTTTTACTCTCGTCTTCTAAAATCATATATGTAAAATAAAACAAGTATAGACTACGTTCATTATCTTTCTCTCTTGACCAAACGTGTTTCGGGTTTGCGGTCAAATGAATGTGTTTTCTTAGAACTCCAAACGCTCATTCAATGTCTTTTCTTGCGGATTCTTGTTTTTTCGTGAAGTACTTTCATTCGTCTTCAAGTGGAGACTTAAAAGCTTGAAGTAGTATCGCTCATTCGTTGTAAATTATATCAACAAGGTAGAACCCCGTATTTAAAATGTTCTCTGTTTGCATAAAATGATTGACGGGTTCGATGTTGTTGATAAGGTTGTCGAATAAAGGAAATTGATCGATAACATTAAGGTCATGATTGCAAATGAAGCTAATACAACTCTGATAAAATATTGTATTAAGCTTGAAAAAACTGCATTAGGCCTAATGCAACTTTTTTATCGAGGACTGCATTAAAAGCAGTTGAAATGCAACTTTTATTATAGTTTAGTTATAAAATATAATATTTTTTAGACTTAATGCAACCATTGTTATATTTTAAATGGAAAAAATGAAACATTTTTCTCAAAACAAATCAACAGTTCCCCAATACGAGAAATGCAATCTTTTTAATACCAAATGTAACTTTGTAACATAACTTCAACCGGCAATAATATGCATTCAATCACAATTACACTAAAACAATAATAACATAATATCATTGATAATCATTGGGTGTACTTAACATACTTGTCCAAAATCAAATAACGATATAGTTGACACAAAGTATCAATTACAACAATAGAGTAATGATATATTCTACTTATCTTGATCTTCAACAGGTATTGTTCCATAACTTTTCGTATAATAGATTCTAAGTTTTCTCGTTGGCTGTAAATATATGGTCACATAGCTTCTAGATCGGCTTTATTTTCTTTCTTGATCCTCTTATATCTCTTTGTGCATTTCTAGCAACTGATTTTTCTCAACTTTAGCGCTTGTTTTGATTGATTCCTCAACTTCAACGCTTGCATTTCCAGCAACTGGTTTTTCTCAACTCCACCCAAATCATGTACGATGTCAAGCACCTTTTACTTTTTTAGCAAAATATTTGTAGCGCCTCTATCATAAAGTCAATGATATCCATAATTATCACTTATCATATCCATCGCTATCTTTATTCATTACGACCATAAAAAAATATCGTAACATTGTCATCCGTTATAGGTCTATGCTCTTTGTTTATTCCTACATTCAAAAACTATTAGAAAATACTATCAAAACAATTTTAATCTATCAGAAATCATGCTTATGGGTGAATGAAAAAAATGCATGGCTGTGTGTATGGCTCCTTAATACTCAGAGACTAGCTAAATGTCAGATTAGTGGTTTAAAAAACCGTTGTGAGGCGCTGCTTAAAGCATGAGGTGCTGCTTAAATCATGAGGCGCTGGACAAAACGTCTCGCTACAGCTAAGGCGCCATGGCCAGAGATACAGCGGGCTGAAGCGACGCTTCAAGCTTGGAGCGCTAGGCTAGTCGAGGCGGCGCTTCATGTATGATGGTCATTTCCACTGATAATTTATTCTCAGAAGAAGAGTTCACTGTGATTCTTTTTTTGGCGTTAAGCGTGTGCTTTTGTGTAAAATCAAACAAATAGATGAGATGATGTAGAAATAGAGGTGGTGATATCTAACTTACAGGAGATTACGTTGAAGAAGAGATTTTGATGAAGAAATCTCTCAATGGAGGAGAGCTCCTAGGAGAAGAAGCGATGATGTTGTTTTAAGTTTTAGAGTTAACCCATCTCTTATTTTATTTTTACAAAATCACATTCTTCACCTTTAAAGTTATAATTTTAGTTGAAGTTTACCCTAAACTTTTTTAATTTGTTTATTTGTTTTCTTTTCTTCTTTATGAAGTTATAGTTCTTCTACACAAAGCTTGGTTTGTTGTACATTGGGCATAACAACTGATTTTGTGCTTCTTTAGGTTGTATGTAGAGTTCTTTTAAGTTGTACATACATATTATTTATATTTTTGTTACTTTTTTTAGTTTAGTGCATCGCATACGTGAAGCCCTCGCCTCACGCTAGAGGAGTGACACCTTGGATTTTGGTGCCAAAACGCTTCGCCTCGCTCCATTATTTTTTGTCGAGAAAAAAGATGGATAATGTGCCCATCATATTTGTCCAGAATTCCAATCAGAGTACACAGGCTAAGTTTAGCAACACAGGCTAAGTCAATTTGTTCATTAATATGCTTTGGTGGAAGAAGATCTCAATCAGAGTACAAGCTTCTTTTCTGCCTCTTAACATTATCAATAAGATACTGTAGGTAGGATCATGGTCCAAACATGATATTGTAGTCAACATTAACATTAAACTATAATCGATAATAATAATATGATAGTAAGATATGAAACCCTAAAGGTAGGAGCTGTATATGTAAATAAAATGTATGGGTCCACATCACCACTAAGAAATTTCATGTAGCCACCACAATCATCAAGCTTCTATGCTTAATATAAATTGGAAACTTGAAGTTTTATCGTTGTTGTTATATTCATGTTACTCTAATGAAATTGCATAAAACCAGTTGTCTTCACTGGTTTGTATACATGCTGTTCAAACAAAAAAGAGCCAATAAATTTTAGCTTTACATAAACTTCATGATATATTATAGGCATTTACATCTAATAAATTATCATTTAAAATGGATAAAAGGGTTACCTTTATCATTGGCATATCCATTGTATTTACCAGATGTATAATTCCACTCCACGGCCATGTTCTCAATTTTTCCAGTAAGATTTAGTAGCATATAACCCAAATTTGAAAACATCTACCTTTAATCATAATTTTAGTATGAACATCAACAACGACGACTGTACATAACAGAAGTTATGTATGAACGTATCAAATATTCACGTTAAACTCCATTCAATATGTGGACAATTTCAAACCACTTTAGTCTGTCGATCTCGAATCCGTTATCAATTAATCTAATTTAACAACTACAAATATATATTGAAGAAGCATCTAAACTACACGGATTAGATCTAATCATCGAAGGCAAATAAGACAAACACAGGATTATACCAGTTCATTAAAAAAACACTTTATCATAATGTCGGATTTCTCCATAATCATAAATACTATTATTATTATTATCATCTTCTGCCAAATCTTTGGGCATTGGGAAAGCTTCAAGTCTTTCAATTTCAATCCATTCTTCTCAAATCTAGAAATTATCTCTCCTACCTACAACAACTCCATAAAAAACTATCAATCCCCCAAATTGATCAACAGTTGTAAAATAAATAACAAAAATATGAAAGAAATTAACTTTGCTAATAAACATAAAGTGAAACTTACATGTCCTTTTTAAACACCATCCGGTTTAATAACGGTGGTGGGTGGCGGAAGCGATAATTGTAGGTGAGGATAAGGTGGTACAGTATTTGTTAAAGATGATAACCGCATAGAAGATAATATTAAAATCAACATATGTAGTGATTAGGGTTTGTGGCAACAAAAAAAACAATACAAATCGAATACTGGCCTTTTAGAATTAAGGTTTGTTAGAAACGATTAGAATTTCAAGCAGTTATTTTCATTGGGGTTGATTTCAAAAGAAGATCAAGAAAAGGAAACTTGATGATGTGGGTGTTTGTGATTTTATTTTTAAGTTATTAACTCTTGAGAATTTAATAAGTAGTGTTTGGTAATTCCAAAAATATTTTTCAAATTGACTTTTCATGATAAAAAAGAGTATTTAAAAAGTAAAAAGAGCATTACTTATTAACTTTTAAAGACTTCTTTTAGTCCAATTTCCTATTATATCCCTCAGCTACCTTCTATAAACTTCTCTTATTTTTATAAGTATGTCATTTTCGGTCATTTTACAACTTTTTAGTTTATAAGCTAATTTAGATATCTTTTTAAAACTAATTTTGAATAGTTATAAGTTAATAAGTTTTTTTCAACTAAATAAGCAATCCCAAAATGAATGATGATGATTTCTTATGGAGAAATGAAGGAAAAGCAAAAGAAGATGTTAAAATAGGGTTTCTGGTGATGGCGATGAAAAATCTAGATTATATTTTCAAAGTGAAACGAATTGCTGGAAATGCAGCTTATAAATTCAGATCTTAGGTCGCGTGATTGTACATTCTAGTTATTGGGGTTTGGGGGGAATTATTGTGAGAATGAACGTGAGAATGTCATGTGTCAAAAATTGTATAATATTATTAGGATATATATATATATATATATATATATATATATATATATATATATATATATATATATATATATATATATATATATATATATATATATATATATATAGGGATAGGATCATTACAGAACCACTTTTTATTTTTAAAACCAAAGAACCATATATTTACATAAATGTAATTAAGTCTAGTAAAACTTGAACTATTTTACATGTGTGTGTATCAGACATAAACAATAAATTACGTAAAACAATTAAATATTAACTGGCTTAAATTACATGTATTTAAATCAATGACTCATAATTTATATTTATGTAAATCAATGTTTCTTTTGGTTCTGAAAATAAAAAAGTGATTATGTAATGATCCTGATCACACACACACACACACACACATATATATATAGAGTGAGAGAGATATGGTATATATATGTATGTATATATACGTATGTATATATGTGTATGTATATACGTATATATGTATGTATATACGCATATATGTATATATGTATATATGTATATATATGTATATATATGTATATATATGTATATATGTATATATATATATGTATATATACATATACGTATATAGTATGTATATACGTATATATGTATATATATATGTTATATGTGTGACAACCCGAAATTTTTTTTATAATATTTACGAGAATTTACAATTTATATTTTTGTTATTATTAATAATAATAAATAATAATAAAAATAAGGAAATAATAATAATAATAATAATAATAATGATATTATTAAAGATAATTTATAAAAATTATTAAACTTAATTTATAAAGTCCAAGGGGCTGTTGTGACAATTCTGAAACTTCTAAAGAAATTAACAACATAAAATAACAACCATTTAAACCCCAAGGACCATTTGTGTAATTCTTTTAAACCCAAACCCCCGCCCCCGTCGCCCCTCTGCTCCCGCCGGCCACATCTCCGGCCAACTCCGGCGACCCCCAAACACCCCATAAACACAGTTTTTTAATCAAATCAAACATTACCAACACCTTCGTGGGGATGACTCGAACTCGTGATCAACAAACAAGACAAAATTTGAGTGCAAATTCTTACCGAACCCACTCAACCGATTGTCGGCCACAGAAATCAACCATTATCGCGCATTAACCCATTAACGATTAAATTAACTCTGCACTAACGAATGTTAGGTCCTATATAAACTTCCTTCGAGTTCCATTGTTTCTAAAACAAACACAAATCCACGATTTGTGCACCTCACTGTCGCGACTTCTTCCCGTACGTGTTCATCATCAAATTAACTTCGAAACAGGTGATTAAACACATCCATACCTTCGGTTCATCATCAGGAAACTAAGCCCCAACATTAATCTGGTTAGTAACATCGATTTGATTGTCAATTTGATTCAAGAACGAATTAGGGTTCTATGATTTGGGGGAAAGGGAATTGAATGGGTTAAAAGAAAATAAAAACCAGAATAACCGCGGCTTAGAGCCTTTGGTTTACTGGTTTGTGCATGGGAGTATGGATAAGAGGTCGCGGGTTCGAACCCGGCCTCCAACACCTATTTTTTTTAAAAGCCTTTTACACCTTTTAAAAATCCAGAAAAATTCCTAAAAATTATAAAGATAATTTTATAAACTTTGTCTGTTTAGAAAGTTATTAAATTATTTTCTGGAAGTTTATTTCTTTAAAAACCTTAATTAATTATATTTTAATAAATAATACAAATGTTATAAATGATCATTTTTATAAAAATGGACCTTAATAATAATCATCAAGTTATTAAAAGAGATTATATACTTTAATTATGGATTTATTATATTAAATGAAGGAATTATATTTAAATTACACAAATTATTTACAAATACGAATATTATCATTTTATTTAAATTAGGTATTAAAAACCCCCAAATATCAAATGAAACCCTAAACCTCGATTAACGTTAATCGTATTATTAAACTTAAATATTGTAACAAATATATATAATCGACACCGAAACGATTTGTGAGACGCGAAACCGTACAGTTATTATACTTATAATTAATTGATATTAATTATATATATATATATATACTGAATGAAACACAGGTTAATTGGAAACCCGATCTTTTGTGATTACAATTACTTGTTGCTCTACGCTCGAGGTGAGTTTCACGGCCCCTTTTTACTTTCTTTCCTTTTTGGGGGAGAAAACATGCAAACATATTTTATGAATGGTTGCCAGTATTATTGATATCGCCTGTTACGTTAGTGTAAACACACAAACATGTCCTGACACGCTCGAACCGTTAGTAATGGGATTAGCGAGGTAATACTGAGTAGTACTACTGGGTCTGACAAACCCCGCCCGGGCTAGTCGCGCTAGCTTGATTGGAGGTCAAACGGGTGCTTTATTGACCTAACATACGATTGCCACGGTCGGTTAAGACGTGGAACATACGATTGCCACGGTCGGTTAAGACGTGGAACTTACGATTGCCACGGTCGGTTAAGACGTGGAACATACGATTGCCACGGTCGGTTAAGACGTGGAACTTACGATTGCCACGGTCGGTTAAGAGTGGAGGAAACACAATAGGACGTAAACAGTCAGCTTCGGTTCGAAACGCTAAGTAACATGAACAGAGGCTAGCTACCTAACGATATGCAATATATACTAAACCATTGAAACGCAAACCATGGATACGCTTACAAACACATTTCTTGATTAAACCTGTGAACTCACCAACTTTATGTTGACACATTTTAGCATGTTTTCTCAGGTCACAGAAACGCACAAGATTAAGAACCCAGCTAGGATGCATGCATGGCATACATCACAACACAACTGGTTTAATTTGTGAAACGCTATTGATTCTTATGGTTGAAACGCATGTTGAAACGATACACTGTTGATTTCTAAAACGCTTCCGCAAGTCTGAAACACTCATGTTTGATTTAAACAACTAATTACTAAATGTTATGTTTTGTAATTACTGTGTTTGGTGTAACTGATGCTTATCTGAGATCCTGGTGTGTCACACGCCTGACGGTAAAACCCCGTTAGCGGATTTTGAGGGTGTGACAGATTGGTATCAGAGCATTAGTTATAGCGAACTAAAATGGACTTGCATTTCATTTGCATTGCATTTTAGACTATAACTGGATTTGCATTAGTTACACACACATAGATTTCTAAGCTATGTTTACTTAATCTGGATGCTTGAAAACTTTTACTTTAACATACGGGAGGGTTTGAGTGCCTAATTAAAGTGATTTCAAACTCCAAAACCTCAATTGTTATTTTTCAAAGTCTCGTCAAAGTCTGTGTCCCACTACTGAATACATGTAATGCTGGAAGAGTAAGATGCCTGTATCTTGAGGTGTTCTGTCTAGGCAAGGTATTCGCATATATCCAAATCAACCGATGGACTGTTTACCTTACCTGGAACCCTTGGGATGAGTATCTGCTTATAGGTACGCATGATTTCAACAAAGTTGTGGTTGACTAAATACTTTGATTAGTCAACGTACTCGCTTTGATTCACGAATCAAACGAATACACTCGGAACATCTCATTATCGTGTTGAATAATTTTTGTCCTTGATTTCGTTTCCCGAAATAAACTATCCAAGATTTGAACACCACAGCAAACTCTATCGTACTCGTTTCTACTTCCAACATGCCCTATCATCTTCGCTAGTCTTAACAGATAGCACTCGGTACTTGACAAGGTATGTTATCACGAATGGGAGAAGCCATGAATGACCATGCAAAGCAAATTAGAATCACGGGTGCACACGTAATTGTAATTTGTCGTGCATGAGAATTCTGGCAACTCTATAGGTGATAACGATCATAGTCAATACAAATTTTCGTTTCTATACTTGGAGACATAAGGTCTCCATCATTAAACATATAGTGCTTATATGCTTGGAGTTTATATGTTACTATATACTACTATTGGGATACTAATGGACATAAGGATATTACACGAACCGTGCTTGATGAGTGGTTGACAATACTATGATGTTAACTTGGGGTAAGTGGAGCTAGGGTGACCATGCAAGGTAAATTACCATTACGGGTGCACACGTAATCGCAATTTGCACTGTATGAGAAGCTTGGCAAATCTTACCATGAGGTAACAGTCAGGAGTATCACAAGTTCTCTATTCTATACCCTAGGGTGTGCTAGGATCATAATACTAGTAAGACCTTGTTAAGGGTAATAAAACATTACTGACACTTGCTATTACTTAAGTCCTGTCCTACTTAGAGCCTTCATGGTATTCCCAATCATTTTAAGAGACATTCCTCCACTTAGTATTTCGGTAACTAAGGAACTGGTTGAATATTTAGAATGGAAGTGGACTACAGGAAATATAGAAGAGTGATGAAACTCATTGTACCTATTCTTTGGGATGATGCTAAGGAAAATTAGGATGTCGTGTAACCGGTTTAAGCACATTCTTAGTATACCGGTGATGCTTATATATAGGGTTATTGAAGTAAGTTCAAAGCCTTGGTGATTGAGTACTATTACTTAAGGAATGAAATGTAAAAGTTAGAATTGTAATTCTAAAATCATGCAATGGTAGGGTTAGGTCGTGCTCTTTATACTGACAAACTCTAGGAATTGACAAAGCTAATGTCATACCTCATGGCATTAGACCAGATAGAGTTAAGAAGGACACTGGGAAAATCTAGTGAGTAGTAGAAAGAAGTTGGAAGGTCAAACAAGCAATCTAGCGGTAAGGTAGACAAGAATGCCAATATTGTGAACCTAGCTATGTTGACTGATACGATTAAGCTAACATGCGTTAAACAAGAACATTAAGAAGGTTGGAGTTCCGACCATTACCATAAGTGTGCCCTAGGTCGATTAGGACCCAGGGACAAGTTAGAAGCAATCAGAATTAGGAAATGGCTATAGTTAGAAAGTAAAGAACAATTAAATTATGGAAATTATTGACCGAGAGGTCAAGACACTCAAACACAGTCGTATCCCTATTGTCAAAGTCCGATGGAACTCAAAGCGTGGTCCTGAGTTCACTTGGGAACGAGAGGACGAAATGATGCGCAAGTATCTTAGCCTGTTCAAGGATGTTGTCAGAACATCTTAATTTTCGGGACAAAAATTCCCTTCAACAAGGGGATGTTGTCACAACTCTCGTGAAACCTGACATTCTGTGTTTTGGATGCGTTTTAGAAACCCTTGGAAAGCTTACCCCGGCTACGTTCCAGATAACTGATTAGTTTGCTCACTAGTCACTTGTTGACGTTCATGTCCTAATTTTCGGGACGAAAATTCTTTCAACAAGGGGATAATATGACAACCCGAAAATTTTTTTTTATAATATTTACGAGAATTTACAATTTATATTTTTGTTATTATTTAATAATAATAAATAATAATAAAAATAAGGAAATAATAATAATAATAATAATAATGATATTATTAAAGATAATTTATAAAAATTATTAAACTTAATTTATAAAGTCCAAGGGGCTGTTGTGTCAATTCTGAAACTTCTAAAGAAATTAACAACATAAATAACAACCATTTAAACCCCAAGGACCATTTGTGTAATTCTTTTAAACCCAAACCCCCGCCCCCGTCGCCCCTCTGCTCCCGCCGGCCACATCTCCGGCCAACTCCGGCGACCCCAAACACCCCATAAACACAGTTTTTTAATCAAATCAAACATTACCAACACCTTCGTGGGGATGACTCGAACTCGTGATCAACAAACAAGACAAAATTTGAGTGCAAATTCTTACCGAACCCACTCAACCGATTGTCGCCACAGAAATCAACCATTATCGCGCATTAAACCCATTAACGATTAAATTAACTCTGCACTAACGAATGTTAGGTCCTATATAAACTTCCTTCGAGTTCCATTGTTTCTAAAACAAACACAAATCCACGATTTGTGCACCTCACTGTCGCGACTTCTTCCCGTACGTGTTCATCATCAAATTAACTTCGAAACAGGTGATTAAACACATCCATACCTTCGGTTCATCATCAGGAAACTAAGCCCCAACATTAATCTGGTTAGTAACATCGATTTGATTGTCAATTTGATTCAAGAACGAATTAGGGTTCTATGATTTGGGGGAAAGGGAATTGAATGGGTTAAAAGAAAATAAAAACCAGAATAACCGCGGCTTAGAGCCTTTGGTTTACTGGTTTGTGCATGGGAGTATGGATAAGAGGTCGCGGGTTCGAACCCGGCCTCCAACACCTATTTTTTTAAAGCCTTTTACACCTTTTAAAAATCCAGAAAATTCCTAAAAATTATAAAGATAATTTTTATAAACTTTGTCTGTTTAGAAAGTTATTAAATTATTTTCTGGAAGTTTATTTCTTTAAAACCTTAATTATTATATTTTAATAAATAATACAAATGTTATAAATGATCATTTTTATAAAAATGGACCTTAAATAATAATCATCAAGTTATTAAAAGAGATTATATACTTTAATTATGGATTTATATTAAATGAAGGAATTATATTAAATTACACAAATTATTTACAAATACGAATATTATCATTTTATTTAAATTAGGTATTAAAAACCCCCAAATATCAAATGAAACCCTAAACCTCGATTTAACGTTAATCGTATTATTAAACTTAAATATTGTAACAAATATATATAATCGACACCGAAACGATTTGTGAGACGCGAAACCGTACAGTTATTATACTTATAATTAATAATTGATATTAATTATATATATATATATATATACTGAATGAAACACAGGTTAATTGGAAACCCGATCTTTTGTGATTACAATTACTTGTTGCTCTACGCTCGAGGTGAGTTTCACGGCCCCTTTTTACTTTCTTTTTTTTGGGGGAGAAAACATGCAAACATATTTTATGAATGGTTGCCAGTATTATTGATATCGCCTGTTACGTTAGTGTAAACACACAACATGTCCTGACACGCTCGAACCGTTAGTAATGGGATTAGCGAGGTAATACTGAGTAGTACTACTGGGTCTGACAAACCCCGCCCGGGCTAGTCGCGCTAGCTTGATTGGAGGTCAAACGGGTGCTTATTGACCTAACATACGATTGCCACGGTCGGTTAAGACGTGGAACATACGATTGCCACGGTCGGTTAAGACGTGGAACTTACGATTGCCACGGTCGGTTAAGACGTGGAACATACGATTGCCACGGTCGGTTAAGACGTGGAACTTACGATTGCCACGGTCGGTTAAGACGTGAAGGAAACACAATAGGACGTAAACAGTCAGCTTCGGTTCGAAACGCTAAGTAACATGAACAGAGGCTAGCTACCTAACGATATGCAATATATACTAAACCATTGAAACGCAAACATGGATACGCTTACAAACACATTTCTTGATTAAACCTGTGAACTCACCAACTTTATGTTGACACATTTTAGCATGTTTTCTCAGGTCACAGAAACGCACAAGATTAAGAACCCAGCTAGGATGCATGCATGGCATACATCAACACAACTGGTTTAATTTGTGAAACGCTATTGATTCTTATGGTTGAAACGCATGTTGAAACGATACACTGTTGATTTCTAAAACGCTTCCGCAAGTCTGAAACACTCATGTTTGATTTAAACAACTAATTACTAAATGTTATGTTTGTAATTACTGTGTTTGGTGTAACTGATGCTTATCTGAGATCCTGGTGTGTCACACGCCTGACGGTAAAACCCCGTTAGCGGATTTTGAGGGTGTGACAATATGTATATGTTTATATATGTATATATGTATATATTTATGTATATATATGTGTGTGTATATGTATATATATGTATATATATGTATATATATGTATATATGTATATATATGTATATATATGTGCATATATATATATATATATATACGGTTAGAATTATTTCAGATATATATATATATATATATATATATATATATATATATATATATATATATATGTATATATATATATATAATATATATATATGGTTAGGATCATTACAGAACCACTTTTTATTTTCAGAACCAGATAATCATTGATTTACATAAATGTAAATTAAGTCTAGTAAAACTTGAGCTGTTTTACATATGTGTATATCAGATATAAACAATAAACTATATGAAATAATTAAATATCATCAGATTTAACTTACATATATGTAAATCAGTGGTTCATAAGATTTAGTAGCATATAACCCAAATTTGAAAACATCTACCTTTAATCATAATTTTAGTATGAACATCAACAACGACGACTGTACATAACAGAAGTTATGTATGAACGTATCAAATATTCACGTTAAACTCCGTTCAATATGTGGACAATTTCAAACCACTTTAGTCTGTCGATCTCGAATCCGGTATCAATTAATCTAATTTAACAACTACAAATATATATATTGAAGAAGCATCTAAACTACACGGATTAGATCTAATCATCGAAGGCAAATAAGACAAACACAGGATTATACCAGTTCATTAAAAAAACACTTTATCATAATGTCGGATTTCTCCATAATCATAAATAACTATTATTATTATCATCTTCTGCCAAATCTTTGGGCATTGGGAAAGCTTCAAGTCTTTCAATTTCAATCCATTCTTCTCAAATCTAGAAATTATCTCTCCTACCTACAACAACTCCATAAAAAACTATCAATCCCCCAAATTGATCAACAGTTGTAAAATAAATAACAAAAATATGAAAGAAATTAACTTTGCTAATAAACATAAAGTGAAACTTACATGTCCTTTTTAAACACCATCCGGTTTAATAACGGTGGTGGGTGGCGGAAGCGATAATTGTAGGTGAGGATAAGGTGGTACAGTATTTGTTAAAGATGATAACCGCATTTAAGATAATATTAAAATCAACATATGTAGTGATTAGGGTTTGTGGCAACAAAA